>OZ010615.1:20008715-20058715 GCA_963932145.1 Acanthosepion lycidas | reverse complement strand
GCTAGTGTTGGACTACTTAGACACCACATTAACCCCACTTACAATAGTGCCCAATGTATTTATGAGGATTGGAACATACCCATTAGTGTTCATAGGTATGGTTTATAACAATATGTTTACTTTATACATACATACATATATATATATATATAAAATATATATTATACACATATAAACATTATATTTTAAAGAAAGAAAGAACATTAAAATCAAGAATTAAAGAAAGAATGATAAACTGGGGAAAAGAAAGAAAAAGAAATGAAAGAAAGAATAACAATTTATTAAAACTAAGTGAGAGAGAAGGGAATGACAGTGATAGACTGAGAAGGGAGAGTAAAAGTGTGAGAGAGAGAGAAGGGACAGTGTTGTAACCTATAAAAGGTTATTGAATGAGGAATTACCGTTTCATTTCCAACTTCCATTTTGGTTATCTTTGCAACATCAACAAAATACAATACTCACCTGCGGCGTGAAGTAGGTAAACCACTGTTAGTGGTGGACTACTTAGACAATATATTACTCCACTTACAATAGTGTCCAACATATTTACGAGGATTGGGACATACCCATTAGTGCTCATAGGTACAGTATATATTAGGTTGGTGCAAAAATAATATCGTTTTTTGACATATTTTTTAACGTCAAAAACGATATTTTTGCACCAACCTAATAACAATATACCATTAGTAAAAAGGAAGTTTCACCCAGACACCTTCTTCCCAAGAACTGGTGCTTTGTGAAACAGACTTCTGGCAGAATGTTTTCACAATTTTAATCTCTTCAAGTCTAGGGTTAACCATTATCTTTCCTGCATAACCACATAAGCATCACTTCTAGCGTTTTCTTATGCTCATACAACAGCACACTGTAACCCTCTACCTTGAGTGGCTCTTGGGCTTTGTATTGAGTTAATATTAGTATTAAATGTAAAAATAGAATATTTTAATCATGAATCATAAAAATAGCCTCATGGATTAAAGTGCTTACTCATGAATTTGGTTACATGGTGATTGTGAGTTCAATCCATGGGCTAGGCAGTGTGTATTTGGACTCTGTGAAAACATGGTGAGCAGTAGTAAATAAGAACTAGACACAATATCCCTAGAGATAGTGGAACAAGAAGAATCTATCTCCATAGATTAAATAAAGTGTTCAGTTCAAAATTCCTTGATAGTTACCCAGATTGAGAAGTGACTAATAAAGGCTGGTTGATAGGAAGCATGACAGCTGAAACATTTTGATAACAAAGACAATATTCAGTGGCTGAATAATAGAAATAGAAGACCGTTGGTTTTTCTTTTCTCATATGGAAGTCACACAGAGATTAAAATAATGAGGCTGATATAAATGATTTTCAACGCTTGATTAAGATAATTTTAGGATGTTGGCCATCTTTTGCATCTGATCAATTCTTGATTTGATCAGCTTCAAATGGTTTACATAACCATGGAGCATTGTTCAACAATAAATCTCCAGCTTGTAATAAATTCATTCAGCTATTAGTCTATTCTGGGGCAATGCTGTTTAAAACAGTCGATTTAATATAAGACATTTGATGGCCTTTTGTGATCAACTTATTTCTTTGGTCATTGAGGTTAATAACACTAGAGGTCAATCTCCTAAACCAAATTTAGAATAAGCAAAGTATTAAGAAACAATAAAACTTCATTAGAAACAAAGAAAAGAGTACTGGACTGTAACGTAATATTGGTCCTGCTATATGGCAATGAATGTTGGACAATCTCCTCACAGATGAAGAAGAGACTTGAAGCAGCAGAAATGTGGTTCTACAGAAAGATGCCGAGAATATCATCGACTGAACATGTGAGCAACGACTAAGTTTTAGAGAATACAAAAGCAAAAGAACACTTATACTTATCACCAGGGGCTTAAGGACATATCACATTGAAACACTGGTTCTTAGACAATGACCAAAGTTAAGCAATGTTGAGCCTAATCAGTTCTTAGGTGGGTGACCGACTACTTGGGAAAACCAGGTGCTATATATATATATATATAAGCGAATATTGAAGTCAACACTCAGAGGTGACAGACTGTTTCATGCTAAACATAATCATCAGACCACCACAGTAGGATGATGATTGTTTAGCATACATACATTCTATTTCTGATATTGAGCACTTTATCCCATAAATATAGCATAATAGCATACCTTAAACTATATTTCTTCATATATATATATATATATATATATATATATATATATATATATATTATAAATTAATTGATTTAAAATATGTTTTTTTTCACTACACATGTCCTTTGTACTTACATGAGAAATAATATATTACTAGGTAATATAAAAAATAAAAGTTTCCTAAATCAGTGAAATTAATTAGCTATTTTTGCCATCATTGTCATAAATTTTACTTAAATAATATTTAAATATAATTAAAAAAAAAATTGTTACCTAATAATATACATACTTATACTTTTATTTTTTATATTACCTAGTAATATATTATTTCTCATGTAAGTACAAAGGACATGGGTCATTCAAAAGCTTACATCTTCTAGCTTTTCATCTTAATTTCATTTTACTGTAGGTGTTTTATTGGATTCATTTAAGTGCTTGTAGTACTTAAAAGAATCCAATAAAAGTACTACAAGCACTACTTGATGTGAAAATAATTCTACATACTGTAAGGGATTCTAATACATTAACTTGTTCTTAAAAGAAATATAGTATATTAAAAATAAAAAGTGAAAATATTTTTCAAATCGTAGTTAAATAAAACGTATTCTAACCTAAACACCCCCCAAAATCTTTAAATATACAAACAGAAAAAAATGCCATAAGAATTTTTGCCGTTAACAATAAAATTTTTTAAAATCCAGACGACATGCATTTAACGGATGTCAGATTTCATTGAAAAATACATCCCTACCCCTACTAAAACGTAACTAATAACTGATACATCAAAATATAGACATAAAGAACACGCAAACACCCCTTGTCTGGTTGAATTGGGTTTCTCTGTATCCTTGGAAACGTGAATTATGATTTTTGCCGTGTCTTTAAAACCCAGTAATTTTAAAAGTTACTCCAAAATTCGCTTGAGGCTTAAATGGAACTAATGTCTTTAATTTAATTACAAAATTAAATTTGGAGCTTTCATCATCCATTTTTGAAACATGGTTAGAACTGTGTAGCGAAAAAAAACATTTTAAATCAATTTATAATATTAATGCTCTGTAAATTTACATTGAGCACTATTTTGTAAAAATAGAAATATCTGTAAGAACACCGGATTATATATCTTACTGTTCTTTCTTTTTATTTATATATATATATATATATATATATATATATATTTATGCTCTACTTTCGTATCGAGCACTATTTTTTAAAAATAATTACAAAAATACTAAGGAACTTTGGATTATTTACCAAACCAGTTTCTTTCCTATTTTCTACAATATTTTCACATATATATATATATATATATATATATATATATATATATATATATATATATTTACCCATCCTGTTTTCTCTTCCATCTGTAAGGATGTCCTCCCTCCCCATCATGTTAATTCAGTAATTTATCTATATAAGTGTAGTTGTGGACTCGACTACATAGGGAGGATGTCCCATCGTTTGGATTTGAGAATAAAACAACATCTACCCACCAGGATTTTGAATCCAGCTGCCACGAAGAGCCAACTAACCAATACTTCTGGCTCTGCTATTGCTTAGCATATAATAAATAGTAGGAAATGTGTGGTTAATTTTAGTGCGGACTGTTTTTTGCTTTTATCTAGGTCCTACTCCACGTTTCACCTCAAGGTTCTAGAGTCTTTGTATGTCAGATCCCGTGAACCTTCTCTTTGTAAACAAAGGGAATGCTTACTGGGTCTGAATGTTATTGGACTCTAGTTTCTTGAAATTCAATTTTTTTCTTCCATTCCATTCGCTAATTTAATTTACACGCTTTTATAAAGTTTCTATTCCCAGAAAAATAAAGTTGATAAGTCCTGGGACGAAACCGGTTGTTTTTTTTTTTAGCTTTTTCTTTTAAAAAATGCCTTATAAATTTGGTCTTTTCCTAGCTATTATTAAATTCAAAAAACTTATATATATATATAATAAAAACAAAGAAGAATGCTGCAAACACAGTGCTCAATGTAAAATACAAAAAATATCCAAACAGAGTCAATATAATAAATATAAGCAAAAAAAATACCAATATATTACTACTTTTCTATGACTTACTGTTATGGAGTAAGTAAATAGTACATCCCTGGTGACTATATGAACTAGTTCATTACTATAATAGCTCCAGGTAAGACTAGTAACCATTGGAGTTAGTCTTCAGACTAACTATACAGGCATCACAGCAAGCAGCCAAAGCATTATGTATAGAGAATCCTTATACAAAATATGTTATATAAAGTTATAATGTGTTACAATGATAGTCATATAATAGTGACCTGAGTGCTGATGAGGGATTTGAAACTCAGATGATTTATAAATGTTGGGATGAGAATTTTGGAAACTCATACAAGTTGTAACTGGAGTTACAAGAATTTCAACCATGTTGGTTTTAAAATAAAAAACATTGTGAACATCAAATAAATTTTGGTTTCCATAGTTGAAATTCAACGACAGAAACAGCAGCAACAGAATCAACAGTTGCTACAACTATAAAAACAGCAACAGGGGTTGTTGGATGTAATTCTGAAGAAAACAAAAAATTCTTAAACATCTCTTATGGCAGATGCTGTCCAAAACACTATACCAGAATTTTTATACAATCCTGATAAGGAACTAACTTTTTCTGCATATTTTCATAGATATGAACAAATTTTCAGTCAAGAATACAGCAGCTAGAAAGATGTGTCAAAAATGAGATTGTTGTTGAGGAAAATAGCTCCAATGGAGTATTAAAAATACTTCAACTATATGTTACCAAGAAAACCAAGTGAAATCAGGTTTGAAGACATGGTACACATTCTAATGAAAATCTTTCGTGACAAGTGCTCTCTGTTCAATACTCAGTGGAGATGCATGAATTTAAACAAAAGAGTGGATTTTGTCATCTATGCTGAGATCATCAACAAAGAACATGAAAAGTTTAGAATAAACGAAATGACTCTAGATATGTTCAAACAATTTTTGTGCAAGGTTTAACATCTAAAAAAGATGCTGAAATATGACCAAAACGTTTAATAAAAATTGAACAAAACTTTAATATTACACTTCAAGAAATAGTGGACAATTGCTGGACAATACTAAATCTGAAATGATATTGAAGAAGCAAAGGACAATTGTACAAAAAGGAAAATACTTGTTTCAGATGTGGTAAATTACATATTGGAAAAAACTGTCCATTTAAATAAGCAGAAAGTTACAAGTGTGGTAAAATGGGACATATAGTCACACTGCAAACCAAACCAAGAAAAAATTCTCACAGAAAGAAATTAGTACATGGCATTTGCAACAATCATGATATTTCAATAATCAGTGACAATCACATGGAAATAAATTGGAAAGTCTTTATTGAAATGGACTCCCAAAGTTGCAATTTCAGTTTCTGGTGAGAATTTTTTTTTTTTTTTTTTTTTTTTTTGAGAAATGACTTGCAATGTCTCTTTTTGTAATAAGCATGTACAAACTAAAACTTATGTACTAAGAAATTCTACAAGTTTATTTGGAACTGTTTGAACTTTGGGATTTGCTGATAAATGTTTATTGTAAAATCGTAAGTGGACTAGTGACCAATTTAAAAAGTCAGCGCAAAAATATCAAGAAAGAATTAAAAAAGTTTTCCTGATGTTCTGTCAAATGAACTGGGCCAGTTTCTAAAATTCATGGCAGATTTTCAAATAAAATAAATGTTCAGTGCCAATATTTAAACTAAAATGGAGCATAAAATTTGCAGCATTAGAATTGGTTAATGAAGAATTGGACAGACTAGAAAGAACTGGTATAATAAAAAAAAATAAGCATTAAAAATGGGCTGCAATAGTGGTGTATGTAAAGAAAAGAAATTATAAAATTTGTGTTTGTGCAGATTTCTCAACAAGATTAAAGTTATTTAGAAGCACATAACTACCTGTTGCCAAGTGCAGAGAAAATTCTTTCAAATTTAAATAGTAGAAGAATATTTTCAAAGCTGGATCTATCTGAAGCATATTTACAAATTCAGATTGAAAATGTATTTTCTGAATTAATGATTATAAATACACACAGAAGATTATATAAGTTTAGCCAACTCCATTTTGGGATAAAGGTGGCACTAGATATTTTTCAACAAGCCATGTATACCGTGCTTGCAGATTGCAATTTCGCAGTGGTTTATCTGGATGACATTTTGATCAAAAGTGTATCAAAAGAACAACATGTTGGTTTGTGAAAACTATTTTGGAAAAAAGAAAATACGGATTCAAGCTTAGTGAAGGAAAATGTGAGTTATCTTTACTGAAAATTAAAAATTTTGGTCAAATTATTGATACAAATGGTAGACAATCAAATATGTCAAGAGCAACTGCAATTAAAAATATGCCCCATTTACAAGCTTTTTTAGGAATGGCTAATTACTATCAAATTTATGTACATAATATGAAGTTAAGGGCTTCATTGAATGATCTTAAAAAAGGAGTAAAGTGGAATTGGAATGATAAATGTCAAAAGTTGTTTGACAAAATAAAGAAAAAGACTTATGTCTGATTTATCATTGGCACACTACAATCCAAAAGCAGAAATTATAGTGGCATCACATGCTATTGAACAAGTGATTTTGCACAAGTACGATGACTTCACTCTTCTAACAAAGAGGAAAATTATAGCCATTGTGGAATCTTCCACAACAAACCAGCCTTACCTGTTTTTAGGAAATGCACTCTTCCTATCTGGTAAGTAAAATCTTACTTTCACATAAATATAACAAGTATTCATTGGTCAATCACCTCTAATCTTGCTTGCTGATTGGTCAGTTTCAACCAATCAAACCACCTGCACACGACCAATCTATTTTCCCACTCATATGCTGTGATCCTCTCACGTGGTACACAGCCATTATATAAACCGAACACGTGTGAACTTTAGTAGTAGTTTTTCTCATTCCTTGCTACCAAGTGCCAAGATGTAACCATCAGGAACTCCCGTCTTAGTCATTGCTGACCAGACGTTAAAGATAATTACCAACATTCACGAACTCTGAAATCACTGCTGAACTTTTACCAATTTTAGAACTCACAATTCGAAACTTTATTCTTCTAAATTACAATTTCAATATTACTTCTTAATATGAACTCTGGTACAACTATTACCAAATCAAAGGGACACGACTCTGTCCTACCTTTTCAGTTCGCATGCTTGTACATCAAATATTAATAAATCTAATTGTTATGTTTTGAAATCATTCTGTTGAGTTTTGTATCTTATTCTATGTATAAATATAGAGATTTTTAATGTTAGTGGAAATCGTTAATTTTCATGCAGCCTATTCTCAACAAGTATTTACCCATTATAATTAACACATCCACTACACCATAAAGAAAAAGAAGCTCTACAATTATATTCACTGTGAAGAAATTTCATAAGTTTATTCACGGAAAAAATTGTAGGTTGCAAACAGACGTTTATTAACTATCCTATTAAATTATGATTTGATGATGGAATACCAAACATCTAAAAAATTAGGACATGTGGATGGATTATCAGGATTAATACCTAAAAATGTGGAACTATTGGAGGGGGTGCTTATCACAGAACTAAAAATTGAAATGGAAATAAAACATTTTGTGGAACGTTGTCTGAGAGTTACCAGTGACCCTGGGTGAAATAAAAGAAAAGTGTAAAATGACATCTTTATTGCAAAAATAAAAAAAGCATTTCGAAGAAAGTAACAAAGAATGGAATCCAGACTTAAACATGTTTTAATACACACACACACACATATATATATATATATATATTAATCGATGTGCGATGGTGTAGTAATGTATAGTCAAAGAGTTGTAACATCGAGGGTGCTACAGAAACAAATATTAAAAAATATTCATTGCAGACATCCTGGTATTTCAAAAATGAAATCCATGATGAGAAGTTTTATACACTACTAGCACTAGCGCCCAGCGTTGCCCGGGGATGTAACAGTAAGAGATAGATTAAGTATCGACCATCATAAAGACTGAAAAATAAAATTGACAAAGATTATTGTTTAAGGTTGACTTAATTAGTTTTTTTTTTTTTTTTTTAACGAATTGGTTAAACCCAAACTCAAACAAAAACATTGTTTTCAATCGTTATGAGTCTACTGATTGAATAGAATTTTATTATAAACAATTGTCTTGTAAATGGAATTTTTAAAGCATTCTGAATTTAAAAATAAAGAAAAAAAGTGTGCAAGACAATAAGAAACACTACCTGCCAAAAAAAAAGTGAAGTTTTGTTGAAATCTGTTGAAAAATGTAGGAAATTCGATCCCATATATAAATGAACACAAACACACACACAAACAACCTGGGTTTTATAATAAGTATAACTCAATATTAGTTGTACCCATTTCATTCTCGCAATAGCGATGCCTCTTAATCGTGTTTTCAAATTGGTTTTGTGCAAAAACAATTGTGTTTTTCCAATTTTTGGCACTGTCAGAACCACTGCAAGGTAATTTTATATAGTCCTGTGAAGTTTTGTTGAAATCGGTCGAAAAATGTAGAAAATCTGATCCAATATATAAACGAACAGACACACACACACACAACCTGGGTTTTATATTAAGTATGATTTACATTATTCGAACTATTGTCCTCACTTTTGTTGCCATATTTATTACGTTTCGGACATTATACTCTCCGGCCTTCTTCAGTGTCTGTCTATATTTCTGAGATGAGGTATCATGTACACTATTTACATTATTTGGACTATTATTGATATGGTTATCACAAAACTAAAAAGTGAAATGGAAATAAAACATTTTGTGCAACGTTGTCTGAGAGTTACCAGTGACCCTGGGTGAAATAAAAGAAAAAGTTTAAAATGACGTCTTAATTGCAAAAATAAAAAAAGCATTTCAAAGAAAGTCACAAAGAATGAAATCCAGACTTAAATATTAATAAATATGTATATATATATATATATATATATATATATATATATATATAATAATCAATATGCGATGGTGTAGTAATGTATAGTCAAAGAGTTGTAATACCAAAGGTGCTACAGAAACAAATATTGAAAAATATTCATTGCAGACATCCTGGTATTTCAAAAATGAAATCCATGATGAGAAGTTTTATACACTATTTACATTATTTGAACTATTGTCCTTAACTTTGTTGCCATATTTATTACAACGTTTTGGCCGTTGTATGCTCCATCCTTCTTCAGGTGGTTGGAATGTCGAACTGAACCCTTTATTTTGCTTACTGGGGTAGATAAAGATGAGGACAATAGTCCAAATAATGTAAATAGTGTACATAATACCTCACCTCAGAAATATAGACAGATACTGAGAAGTTTTGTATATTTGACCAGAATGGACCACAATATTGAAAGAATAGTGAAAACTTGTAGAGTTGTGCTCTAGCTGAAAAACACAAAGAACCTTGGCTACTGTCAAAACTGTTACAGTTTTTTGCGTATATGTATGTATATATATATGACTAGTGAGTTGGTCCAAATGCCTTTACTCGCTTCATAGTCTACCAATAGAAGGTTAACCAATCAGAAGACGCAGAACATTCTATCTGTCATGTATAAAGGCGGCCATTTTTGTTTACCCTACCTGAATGACCAGTGCCAACTTGTCAGGCGAAGATGAACAGAAGGAAGAACTACGCTCTGCTACTTTGCTGCGATATCCACTACTAACCTGAACTACACTTTCCTACTGTCTCCGAAATATTCACTGCTAACCTCAGGATTCTATACTCAAAGACGACCGTCAAAATGTCTAACAAAAACTGCATATAGATTTTGCAGGTCCTATGGATGGATCATATTATCTTGTGGTAATTAATAGTTTCACAAAATGGCCAGAAATTTATAAGTGCAAAAATCAAAAATCCTCAGTGACAGTGAATTTTTGCATGAATTGTTTGTGAGATATGGCATAATGAATTCCAGTCTCTGATAATGGAACACAATTCAAAATTAAAGAATTCAGAAAATTTTGTAAGATGTTACATATTACAACTCTGCTTTATCCCCAAGGTTGAATAGACAAGTGGAACAGTTTGTAGGAATGTTCAAACGAGCATTGAAGAAAGCAAGTCTTGAGAAAGTAAATGAGGAACAAGTGCAAAAATCAAAAATCCTCATTGACAGTGAATTTCTTGCATGAATTGTTTGTGAGATATGGAATAACAGATACCATAGTCTCTGATAATGGAATACAATTCACAGGTAAAGAATACCAAGATTTTTGTAAGATGTTCTCCATTGAACGTCTCACGTCCACGCCGTATCACCCAAGGTCTAACAGACAAGCTGAACGGTTTGTGGAAATGTTCAAAAGAGTGTTGAAGAAAGCAAGTCTTGATAAATTAAATGAGGAAGCACTTCAAAATTTTCTGAGAGTTTAACAGGTAACACCTAACCCCAAAACACAATCAGGCATGTCTCTGGTGGAATTGATATTTGCCAGAAGAGAAAACTTAGTGTTTGGTAAGTTATTACCAAGTTGAAAAAGACAAACGGATAACAAAAACAACACCAAAAGTTTTAAGGTGTTAAGTAAAGTGTTCTCTAAAGGATACAGGGATGGTGAAGAAACATGAGAAGATAGCATAATATCAGTAAAAATTGGAAAATTGATTTACATGGTAAAAGGGAAAATATTTAAATATAAAAGGTACCATAATCGGCTGAAAAAAGTTTCAATGAAAAACCTGAAACATTGGAAGAACTGATAAAAATGCTGTATGGTGTCTTCAATGTGCCATCAACACAACAAGTCATGGGACCTCAAGAACAAGTTCAAGAAAAAGAAAACATACTGAAGAACTGGAAGTAGATCCAAGATGGAAATGCTACAAATTTAAGTACATTGGTGAACTCTCCAGAATAAGGAGGAGAAAATACTAATAAAAAATAGGATATTTATAAGAGTATTAATCTCAAAAAGGGGAGTAAATAATACAACCCCTCACCCCCCGGTGACTATATGATCTAATCCATTACTATAAGAGCTCCAGGTCAGAGGTGACTTGTAGCCATTTTCCAACTCCTCTTTCCTCATTACATACCCTAGAAATTTCAACTGTCTCTTCCTGAGGTCAAGTATAAGTTTCCTTATGCAGGTAAATTGGCCAGATGTAACTGTAAGTTCTCTGCTAACAGTTTCTTTTCTCACACTTCTCACTTGTGGAACTCCATGCTTTCCAGCCAACTTTGATCTTAAAAAATGTCAATCATTATCTTCTGTCTTTTTTATTACTCTTCTATTGTTCTCACTCCTTAATAATGTTTCTCTTTTTTTCTTATTCTTTCACACTCAGTAACCCCTTGTGTCTTAGTGGCTTTACTGCCTTGTATGGGGTGAAATGATTAGAAAACAAATTTAAATGCAATGTCAATCATTATCTACTGTCTTCTTGATTACTCTTCTTCTATTGTTCTTGCTCCTTAATAATGTTTCTCTTTTTTCTTATTCTTTCACACTCAGTAACTCCTTGTGACTTAGTGGCTTTACTACCTTGCATGGGGTGAAATGATTAACAAAAGAAAAAAGTATGAGTTTTATTCTTACTGGGTGATTCGCTATTATGCTCTTGTGCCTGACCGAGCTTAAAGAACCTTCCATAACAACTTAACAAGCCACAAAACACATGTAAACACAAATAAATGTAATAACAACAAATAATAAAATAATAATAATAATATTCGTATTTATCAGTATTAATATTAATTAATAAAATAATATTAATAACAATAAAATAATATAAAATAAGAAATAATAAGAAATAAAAAAACTATTAGGTTGGAGCAAAAATAATGTCGGTTTTTGATGTTAAAAACTACGTCAAAGACCGACATTATTTTTGCACCAACCTAATATAATATAATATTTATAATATAATGATGATAATATTTTAATATTATAATTATAATAATAATAGAAAATCCTACCCCGCTATTGATTTTACCACTTGAATCTCCTCAGCCAATTTGTCAGTGTAATGAGTTTCATCCTAACTTGGTGACTCACTACTCTGGCTTTGTGCCAGACTAAGCTTAAAGCACCTTCATTAGCACAATGGCAAACAATCTTGCCCACCCACCCCACTACACACTGCCCCTAATTCATTTGTATTTAGTAAATATTAATTTCTATAATGTCAGAAAAGTGAACCTGTGGAAATTAATCTGGAGCATAATTTTATCCTTGGCAAATCTAGTTGACCTTGCTAGCCTTTCTATAATGCTTTTAGTTTTGTTATCTGATCCTAAAAAATTGATAAGTAGGAAAATAGGTAATTCAGTGTCCTTATTACTTGTAAGTTGTTACTTTATCCACTTGTCTTAGATTTAGTATCAAGTTGATACTGACTGCAGTATGGAGATTTATAACCTAAGTTTTGATAGCCTGAAATTATTTTTGGAATCCAATTCCAAGAATAACTAATATCTTGTACTAGTTGACCTAAATTTACCAGAACTTACCAATATTACTTCAAAATTGGAGTTTAATTTCATCTTAATATTCTAGGAGAGAAATTTTTCACCTTGTTGAATTAAAGCACTTCTAATTTCAAACAATCAAATAAAAATAGACTGAAAAATACATCTTTCATTTACGTGCTAGGTATAATGATAAACAACATCCAGCAGCGTGACCTCAAGTCAGGAGGTTTTGAAAAGCATGGAACCCCCTCTTAATTGCTGTTGTTCCCAGGTTCACCCTTCCCCCAGCAAGGCCTCTGATCAGGAGATTGGAGGTTTTGAAGAGCATGGAACCCCCTCTTAATTGCTGTTGTTCCCAGGTTCACCCTTCCCCCAGCAAGGCATCTGATCAGGTGATTGGAGGTTTTGAAGATCATGGAACCACATCTTAATTGTTGTTGTTCCTAGGTCCACCCATTTGGCAACAAGGTTTCCGATTGGGAGATTAGGGGTTTTGAACAGTGTGGAACCATGTCTTAATTGCTGTTGTTCCCAGGTCCACCCTTCCGGCAACAAAGCCTCTGATCAGGTGATTGTAGCTTTTGATGAGCGTGGAACCCCCTCTTAATTGCTGTTGTTTCCAGGTTCACCCTTCCCCCAGCAAGGCCTCTGCTCAGGTAATTGGAGATTTTGAAGAGCGTGAAACCATCTCTTAATTGCTGTTTTCCCAGGTTCACCCATTCAGCAGCATGGCTTCCGATCGGGAGATTAGGGGTTTTTGATTCTGGGTAGTAGCACTTGTTAGGGTCCCAGCTATGAGTAAGTAGTAAAATCCCAAACTAGGGACAAAACATTATGAAAGTATAAAAATACATCTTCATAGTAAAAAAAATTACCAGCAATATATTTTTTGTAAAACAAATTACTAATGCTCGCAACTAAATTAAAATTTCAGTATTAAATGAGCCACAAGAAGTTGATATGCTACAAAACAAACAAAATGACTTCTAACCAACCAAAAAACCAACATGATAGAACTCTTTCATGACATTAATTCATATAATATTTGACAATTTTTTAAATCAAACTGTATTCCAAAATATTTACTTTGACAAAGCATGAGTATATATTCACCCATTCAGCAGCAAGGCTTCCGATCGGGAGATTAGGGGTTTTTGCTTCTGGGTAGCAGCACCTGTTAGGGTCCCAGCTATGGGTAAGTAGTAAAATCCCAAACTAGGGACAAAACATTATGAAAGTATAAAAATACATCTTCATAGTAAAAAAAATTACCAGCAATATATTTTTTGTAAAACAAATTACTAATGCTCGCAACTAAATTAAAATTTCAGTATTAAATGAGCCACAAGAAGTTGATACGCTACAAAACAAACAAAATGACTTCTAACCAACCAAAAACCAACATGATAGAACTCTTTCATGACATAAATTCATATAATATTTGACAATTTTTTAAATCAAACTGTATTCCAAAATATAACTTTGACAAAGCATGAGTATATATTCACTCATTCAGCAGCAAGGCTTCCGATCGGGAGATTAGGGGTTTTTGCTTCTGGGTAGCAGCACCTGTTAGGGTCCCAGCTATGGGTAAGTAGTAAAATCCCAAACTAGGGACAAAACATTATGAAAGTATAAAAATACATCTTCATAGTAAAAAAATTACCAGCAATATATTTTTTGTAAAACAAATTACTAATGCTCGCAACTAAATTAAAATTTCAGTATTAAATGAGCCACAAGAAGTTGATACGCTACAAAACAAACAAAATGACTTCTAACCAACCAAAAAACCAACATGATAGAACTCTTTCATGACATAAATTCATATAATATTTGACAATTTTTTAAATCAAACTGTATTCCAAAATATAACTTTGACAAAGCCTGAGTACATATCGTATGTCCACACAAACATGTACAGTGCCATGCAAAAGTTTACAACATGTTGCAAAAAATGTATTTTACTTATTTCTAATACAGTTACGTTAATTAAACTTTTACTGCTCGTAGAACATATATTTAGATATTCAGTCAAACAATCACATTTTTTAAAAAAAAGTATTCCACAAAGAAAAACCGATATTTAGTAACTCAAAAGTTTACAAAACATTTTTTTTTATTTACAACAGCTTTTTTTTATAAAAGTGTTCAGATTTTACTAGAATGTTCTGAATTAGGATTTGGTTGTGTTTTTTATAATGTTCCAGATTAATTTTATGATTACTTTTTCTGTTAACCATCCTTTAGACATTGACAAAATGGGGAAAAGCAAAATCAAGACCTCCGTAAACATATTGTTGACCTTCATACAAATAGACTTGGTTATAGGAAGATATCTAGTCAGTTAAATGTGCCATTGAGTTCAGCTTGAGTGATAGTTTATCACTGGAAGACATGTTATCCCATTCGTCCTAAAAAAAGGCTCTGGTTGTTCTAGAAAGGTAATGGAATATATGGCAAGATTATTGGTGAGAAAAATTGGCAACAAGCCCTGAATTACACTTTAAGAACTTCAAGGAGGACTAAAAGTAAATGGAGTAAAAGTGAGTACAGATACAATTAGTCATTCTCTTTGTTGATATGATATCTTTTCACAAACTCCAAGGAAAAAACACTTAAGCGATAACACATTCTTGCTAGACTGGATTATGCAAACAAGCATTGTATCAAACCTGCAGCGTTTGGGAAAATGTACTTTGCTCAGATGAAACTTTTTGGCAGAAATGCTGTGGCAAAGGTCTGGAGAAAGAAGGGTACTGAATATTCGCTGAAGAATACTATCCCAACAGTAAAATTTGGAGGTGGATCAATCAGGATCTGGGGTTGTTTTAGTGCCCAAGGTGTAGGGAGCATTGAAATAATAGAAGGGAGGATGTATGGAGCATATTATGGGGATATTTTGGAGAGATATTTATGTCAGAGTGCGTATTCGCTGGGCTTGAAACCAGGTTAAGTCTTTCAACAAGACAACGATCCTAAACATACTGCAAAGCTTACAAAATCATGGTTTAGTTAAAAAGGAATAGACATTCTAAAATGGCCAAGTCAATCTCCAGATCTGAATCCAATTGAAAATTTATGGAGAGAACTGAAACTGAGAATTCAAAGAAAAAACCTGCATGAACAAAAGGAATTTTGTTGTGAAGAATGGAAACATATTAGCCTAAAAACATGCAAGAAATTCATAGGGGACTACTCTAAACGCTATAATTAGCAATAATGGTTACTTAACAAAATATTAATAGATGATTTAATAAATGTACTGTAAACTTTTGCGTTATTAAATATTAGTTTTTCTTCATGGGATATTTTTATTGATTATTTTTTAAAATCTGATTGTTTGACTAAAGGCTTAAACATGTATTATCTGCAGTATAAGTTTCATTAATCTGTGTTAGAAATACCTAAAGAAAATCTTTTTGTAATGGGTTGTAAACTTTTGCGTGGCACTGTATATGCACAAAAGCTGAGTATCATCTACCATGTATTCAACTGTGTAAGCTGAATAACATATATTTTTATTACTTCAAAGCTCTCATGAAAATTAAATTTTGGCATTAAATGACCCATAAAGGAGTTGATATACTGCTAAACAAACAAACAAAACAACTTCCATTTTGTTTCCTGGGAAATGTTTCAAGGAAAAATTTTTTATTTTATTTTGCACTTATTGAATTTTTGGCTTTTTCAAATTTAAATCACTTTTGGAGTTAAACTAATGTCACGTCTGCTCAAATGATTTTACAAACTGCCAATACAACTTTTTTCCTTGTCAGTTAACTTTGCATTAATCACCTCGGATTTCCAAAAATGAATAGTCCCTAGCATCTCGTTCCTATGACAACTTAACTACAACTGTGTCCTATTGAGTAATACACACCCTGAGTCAAGAGAGTAGTGGGAGGGAGCAAAAGAAACAAGTTGCTTATTTGGAATTACAAGTACTTTCAAGATTTTGGGATAACAAAACACCCCATGTGATTAATAGAGAGTTACCAATGCATTAACCTGTAGAAAAGACAATATTTTAAAATATAAATGACAATAGGAAAACTGTAGTAGATGCTGACACATTTTGTCCAAGAAAGTCCACATTGGATGAAATGCGTCAGCAACTACTACAGTTTTCCTATTGTCATTTATATTGAAAAAAAAAAGAGTTAACAATGTCGACGATAACAGATTATGGGTGCATCTCTAGAAATGCCGACAATATAACAGATTATGAGTGCATATCTAAAAATGCCAATGATATAACAGATTATGGGTGCATCTCTAGAAATGCCGACGATATAACAGATTATGGGTGCACCTCTAGAAATTTTGATGACCAGAACCTGGCAGCTGATCTCTCTTCTGTTTAATTGCTAACAGTTCAATAGGGGTCTGTTGGGAGACAAGTTCACTTGTATATACAACCCATCACTAAAGATACTGGGAGAATTGGTTGATACCTTGTGTTCCTCAAGAAAATACCTGATTCCTCCTACTCTTCACAAGTGTTGGATCAGACAAAAAACACACTATAACTTCCCAATCCATAATATCCCACATTGACTGGATTCAAAAATATTTATATATGGCCTTGTTATTGTCCATCTGTTTCTGCTGAGTCAAAGTACACTGCTTGGACCAGGGATTGAACTTATTATTACAATGTCACCAAATTCATGAACCAACAGTTTAATCCTCTTGGTCATTGTCCTGTAACTAAACTGTCATACTAAAATAATGACTAGATGAGATATCACTAGACACGGTCAGCAGAAAAGGAATAATCTATCCAGAGAGATTAAATAAAAGGCTCAGTTTGAAATTCCCTGTAGGTTATTTGGATCAACTTACATCTGATGAAGGCTGGTGGGAACAATTGCTGAAACATTGTAATAAGAATGACAAAAATAAGGATAAAAGTCCATATGTAAATAATGAGGTAGAAATTAATGCCAGATTTTTATAAGCCTATAAAAACTACTGGATTTTTTTCAATCTCAAATATACTACTCTTATTAAAAGAGAAAATAACAAAAAAAAATTAAAAACTGTTATAACTCAAGACTTTTTTAAAGATTTAAAATAAATAAATACATAAATAACTTATCAAAATAAAATAAAATAAATAATAATTACATTAAAATATAAATAAATAAAAATTCAACAACATTGCCTCACCTTCATTTATTAGACAATAAATGACATCACTTAGCGTCTGTCAACTAGAGTTGGCTTTAAGAATATTTTGCAGAAATTTGTGGAAACTAGAAGAAAGGTTTATTGTACACAACCCGTACAATATGAAATATGGTACAGTTATACACACAGGTCAATCTAGTAGTGAGTGCCACTAATTGGAAGGTCGGACATGCTTGTGTTGTCTCACTCACACTTCCTCTCAAGTCTCTCGTAGACAGTGAACTTATAGGTACTTACTTCCTATAGTGTAATCATACATGGGGGTGACTGGTTATTCCATTACATCAAATAGGTTCCATAATTATATAGTTAACAAGCAAATCAAATTTCATTTAAACAACAATTTAAGAATAAAAACCATAGTCATAAACATAATATTGACAGTAACGTTAGTCACATATAATACCAAAATCAAGTGCACCACAATTAAAAAAATAAAAGCTGACACATCTATAAAAAAAAAAATCATACAGAGATATATAAAACTAGTCAATGAAAATAAAAACATTAGATTTATAATTTAGTACAAAAAATTAAAACAAGCAACATAGTTATTAAAAATAATGACCCAAACTTCCAACTCTCTATATAAGACTAATGTTGTGTATGAATATACTTGCCCACTTGAAGAATGTTTCTCTGTAACATTCACTAGTTCTACAAAACTCACCAATGGTCTCTTCCTACCCTGCTGATGACTTAAGAAAGTCAAACGCTTGGGCTATATTTCTCATACTTTTCTTCCAAAATGAACTTTGAATAATTTCTGAGAAAATTTTCTCCTTCTCTAAGAATGCTTATGTTGTATCCATAAAGAAGGTTACAAACAAAGTGGGTACTCAAGTGAAAGGAACAGCAACACGGGCATAGATGAAAGAAAGAGAGATTTATTGTAAAAGAGAATACACTACTGAAAGACAAGGAATTGGTGAACACTACATATATCTACCGATAGAGTCAGCCACATAAGTGATAGGGAGTGTGGGACATTCCATTACAACAGATTATATGTAATTTGGAAAAGTCAATCATTAAAATTAGCACAAAATGTTTGTCATTTTTAATAATATTTGACTTAAAGAACATTTGCTGCCTAAATACACAGAAAGTATGATATATATATATATATATATGTGAAAATATATAGAAAATAGGAAAGAACTGGTTAGGTAAATAATCCAAAGTTCTTATATTGAAGTAAATAATTCAAAGTTCTTATATTGAAGGTTTCGGCTCTTGTTTTGAAACATGTGAACATGTAGCATGTTGGAATCATATTTTTAAATAAATAATTATATATATATATATATATATATAATATATTATAATAATATTTTTTGTTTAAAAATATGATTCCTTCGCTACATAAGAGTTCTCATGTTTCAAAAACGTGAGCCGAAATCATCCAAATAATTAATAAAATTAAGTTGGATTGAGGTGTTTAGTCACGTTTCATCTTCAAGCGAAATTTTAGGAATAAGCTATCTCTCGGTTTACGTGTATTTTTACAGAATTTGTTATTGTGGGAGTGGCTATACTATTTTTTTTTTTTTTTTTTTAAACAAAAAATATTATTATAATATAAGCTCTACTTCTGTATGGAGCACTGTTTTTTAAAAATAAAAACAAAAATACTAAGGAACCCCGGATTATGCACCCAACGTGTTCTTTTCTATTTTCTGCATACCTGCACAAGGATATATATATATATATATATATATATATATATATATATAACACAACAAAATCCCAAATTACCCAATATGGGGATAGATCTGTTTCAATTATTTTATTTTTTTTAATTGGGAACCTAACTTTTTTATATATAATTAAAATTTGGGGGGTATATAAAACTTCCCTTTTTGGCTCTTTTTTTGTTTCAATTCAGTATCTCATTCTTCATATAATTTAAGGTCATAAGGTTAAGATCCGGATTGATTTTTTGGCGCCTCTTCTTTTCACCCTCCCCTTACTATCAACTCAGGCATTTCATACCGTTGAGGTGTCGAAATGGGTAGGTTCTGTATCAATTTTTTGACTGCTATCACAGTTAAATTTTAAATCTCTAATTCCAACACTGAATACAATCAATACAACAGGGTTGAATAAGACTAACGTAATTCGTGTTGGTTGAAATAGATCTATACCTGCCCCATATGAGGTCATTTCAGATTTTGTTGTGTAATTTGCATGCGTAGAATATTGGTTAGCTTACAAGTGGTATGACACACAAGTAGAATGGTGTAATGACAAGTTAAAGCTGACCTGAGTCATTTAATAGAGAGATATATGGGTGAATACAGACCACTCATGCAAATGTGGTGGGCAGGTCTATTTTAGCAAAAGGGACCAACCCAACTGGTGCATTAGGTACTCTCCTATAAATGAGGTATAATTAGCTGGCTTGCTTTTCCAATAAAATACAAGAAGGCAGCCACGTTAGCAGGTAAGTCACTTGACTTCTACATTTTCTTACTCTCCCCATTGCGGAAGCATATTGGCCACCGGGGAGGAATCAGTTCCTTATTGCCTGGCCGATTATGCAGGAAGTCGGGATAGCGCCCTGGGAATCCTGGTTTTTGATGGTGGTGATTGAGCAGGGCCCTGGTCACTTCACAATGTAATGCCACCATTTTCCGCTTCTTTTGCAGATTGATGTGGTCTACACATATTTGTAATCGTCGGCTCAGGGGATACAGGCAAGGCACTTGGTATGGGGGTGTTTGTTGATCATGGGCACTTCTACAATATGCTCTGTTATAATAAATACATTCAGCTCTTTTTGTGGATCAGTTTTAATATTTGATATTACTAGGATCCACTTGGATTATATACCAATGGATTTATTACCTTTACCATATATATATATATATATATATATATATATATATATATATATATATCAAGAACAATACTGGGGAAAAATGTATGACAAAGTGGATAAAGTTTACTTATGACATATTTCATCCTTTAGGACTTCATTGGACTAAATTTATTATGTTGGTATATCAGAACTAGAGATTTAAAATTTATTATGTTGGTATATCAGAACTAAAGATTTAAAATTTATTATGTTGGTATATCAGAACTAAAGATTTAAAATTTATTATGTTGGTATATCAGAACTAGAGATTTAAAATTTATTATGTTGGTATATCAGAACTAGAGATTTAAAATTTATTATGTTGGTATATCAGAACTAAAGATTTAAAATTTATTATGTTGGTATATCAGAACTAGAGATTTAAAATTTATTATGTTGGTATATCAGAACTAAAGATTTAAAATTTATTATGTTGGTATATCAGAACTAAAGATTTAAAATTTATTATGTTGGTATATCAGAACTAAAGATTTAAAATTTATTATGTTGGTATATCAGAACTAGAGATTTAAAATTTATGCATGAACAAGAGGTGCTGTAGATGTTAGAATTTTTTTTTTTTTATTAACCTAGCCGAATTCATTTAGAGTCATTTTCTTTCCATCACTTCTATTATCATGGTCAGGAATATTTGCTAACAAAAGTGATGAAAACATAAAAACTCTAAATGAATTCAGCTAGATGAAAAAAAAATAAAATTCTAAAACGGCACCTCTCCTTCGTGCACATGTGTAATTGTACCAACATAACAAATTTAGTTTTATATAATCTGATGGCAAAAATACATCACAAGTAAACTTTTCCACATTTTTTTGTTATACAATTTCCCCAATATATCTATCTATCTATCTATCTATATATATATATATATATATATATATATATATATATATATATATCCAAATGAGAGAAAGAACAGATGGAGTAAAATTCCACTGTTCATAGCATTTACTTTTAAAAAATGCTCAATACAAAGTAGAGCAATATATTATTATTATTATTATAAGAGATTATCATAAAAATCACCAGTTACTTACCATCTCCTGAAGAAGTACAATTATAGTATTGAAACATGAAAGCTTTTGTTTAATGATTTCAACATGATTTTATTATAATCTCTAATAATAAAATAATAATTATATATATATATATACACACACAAAACCTTTAGCAGCAGATTGTAGATGTGAAGAGTAAGGTGTTTTGGTGTCGTCAATGACTACCTATCTACAACACCAAGGAGAAGAACATCATCATCCTCATTATCATCCTCAACCTTGACTTGAAATCCTAACTCTTGCCTCATTTATGTCCTTGTCTGAAATTACTGGCAGGAGTCAGATGTCATGTTGAGCATAAACAATTCATCTGATTAAGTTGTTAGACACTCATATGTCAAAATCAATAGGAGAATCCTTTATCATATATATATATATATATATATAATTATTAAAAAAAAAAAAATTATGACATAAATATTTTATAACATATTTATGTTATAAATTTTTTTTTAAAAATAAATAATTATATCTGCTCTACTTTGTATTGAGCACTCTTTTAAGAATAGTAATTGTTGGTTATTGGAATTCATTCCATATACGCCAATCATATACTTGGGTATATATATATATATATATATATATATATATATATATATATCATTTACTCTACTAATTGGATTATACTAACTCCATTTCACTTTAACAGACAAATACATATAACAAGAAAAGTTTGTGGATTTATAACTTTTCAAAATTCAAACAAAATTCTCACTTGGTTGATTTGAACAAGAAATCTAGCATTGCTCCAAAACATATATTCAACTGTCAATAAATAACATAATTTTGAAAAAAATCTTTATCCACACATATTTCATCTTAGTGTTTGCCTATGTATGGGAAAAATTGTGCCTGAAGATGACAATTTGAAATTGTCAAAAGTACTTAGCATGTGTCTTCAATCTGACAACAATTCAAATATAAGGATCTTATTATTAATAAGATGAATGTTATTATTAATAAGTTAATGTTTCATTAAGCCTTGTTAGTGAAGTGATTTCACCATTAACCACATTAATATTGCTATTTAATGCTTTGTATACATTGTTTCTTTATTATATAATACATATAGGGATGGCCAAAAGTTGCTTTACCCATTTCCAATAATGATAAACGCAAGTTTCTAAATAACATCACTTTTATTTAATCATTGTACAATTATAATTTCAATATAACAGTTACATTTTCTTTATTTTCATCAGTATTCACATGTTTTGGGTGCCTGCTTCTTTTTTACCATCAATCAATTTTTAAAACATTTAGAAATTTGCGTTTATCATTACTGGAAATGGGTAAAGTGACTTTTAGACATCCTTGTGTGTGTATATATATATATATATATATATATATATATATATGAAGAAAAATATACGGAAAAAACAAACAAAAATCCTTATATGCAATAATGCTGTTTTAATGTTAATATGTCAACATCGGACGTTTCGGTTTAATAAACCATCTTCAGGACATATTCATAAAATATAATATATATAATTAACATCAATTGAACATGACAAAGACGATGGACACAAGAACAAGACTTATCCAAACAGATAACTGAAAGTTTTATATGATCAGCGTTCTGTTTTAAAACATGGTCATGTTGTCGTCACATGGGCAACGCTGTGAAAACGTATTCCCAAATTTGAGCATTTGAAAGAAAAATGAAAGAATTCTATTTGATGTTAATTATATATATTATATTCTATTATATTATATTCTATTATATTATATTCCATTTGATGTTAATTATATATATTATATTTTATGAATATGTCCTGAAGATGGTTTATTAAACCGAAACGTCCGATGTTGACATATTAACATTAAAACAGCATAATTGCATATAAGGATTTTTGTTTGTTTTTTCCGTATATTTTTCTTCATACTGTCGGATCTATATCCATATATTTGCTTACATATATATATATATATATATATATATATATATATATATTAAGACATTTTTATGTTTATACATTCTTTTTATAGATACAAATATTTAAGTAAATGCTCTGTTTTATAATAAACAGTATTAACAACATTTACTGGCCTGAATGTTCGAGAAATTTTCATAGAAAATATGCGTCCTCTGACAGGAATCTAACCTGTATCCTATACGGAACCGTCATATAGCCTGACATGCTTTTACCGATTTTGCCACAGAGGAGCGTTTCAGTTAGCAAGGTTAATTTTTACTGTTTTTAAACTACAATTTTCCAGGATTTTCTCTCGTACATTCATATCTATTCGATGTGTATCCAAATGTAAACAAATGACGTCACACATTATGAGATGGACAAAGTCCGAGAATTATTTTAAGACATTTTCATGTTTATACATTCTTTTTTATAGATACAAATATTTAAGTAAATGCTCTAGATGCAATGTAAGATGTATGTGGATACGTGTCATATGAACTGAAGTAACAGATAATATTTAACTATCTGTGAGAAGCATTCTCCATGCTAAATTGTGTAAAAGTTATTGAGACACAGCAGGATGTTTTTGGAAAGTTTTGTTTCGATTTCATTTTTCATTAAAGCATATCTTGTGTGTATCTTGTATATATCTTCATTGATTCTTATGTATCAGAAAGACATAAGTTCGATTCATGAATCATGGATCTGTAGAAAAAAATACTACTATTAACACACGTTTACAAATCTATGTTACTTCAGCATTTTTCTACAAATCCATTATTCATGAATCTAACTTATAATACATAAAAACACATATTTGAATATTATCTGTTACTTCATTTCCCATGACATGTATCTAACCAATAAGAACTAGCTAAACACAACATAGCATTAATTTGCATCCTTTTGCTTTTTATCATTTTTATTTTGATCTCTGATGAAGCTTTAATAAAGTGAAACATGTTAGATTGATATATGTTTCCTACTTGTTCGTTATTCTATTTTGTCGGATTCCTATCTGTATTTGATCTTCTATTCATATATATATATATATATATATATATATATATATATATATATATATAGATAGATAGATAGATAGATAGGCACACAGACACTCACACATGTGTATATATATATATATATATATATATATATATATATATATATATAGTCAAACATAGAGAGCCAGACAAACCTACCAAGGTTTCACCTAAGTGAATCATCAGGCCAACTTTCCCTGACGATCCGCTTACGTGAAACCTTGGTAGGTTTGTCTGGCTCTCTAGGTTTGACTAGGTCTACTCTACTCACTGTATTGAGCACTTTTTTAGTTAGTTGATTACTTGTATCGGGTTTTTTTTCTTTGGGCTTAGGACCTGCATGTTGTATGATTATTTTCGACAGACGTTCATGTTCCTAGCTCTTTCTTTTTTTAAAACCTTTTTTTCCTTCGAAATTGATTTGATTATTAGTAAATCAAGAAACCAAAGGTTTTTCGAGATGAGTGTAGTTACCTATATATATATATATATATATATATATATATATATGATATGATAGGATAAAGAAATAGTAGCAAACAGATCTCAATCTAACATGTTTCACCTTTTGTTTTCTATTAATAAAGAGTAAATTCCACTTGGACAGCTTCTTCCTAAGAACTGCTTCTATGTGGAACAGATTCCTGGCAGGATGTTTTCTTAATCACTACAATCTTGAGAGATATATATTGCATGGTGATGCACTCTTAAAATTATAAAACTAGTTTCTCTACCATTATAACGTTACTTTCCCATAGTCAAATATAGTATGCTTTATATACATACCAAACATACTTAGACTTTAAAAGTTAAAAAGCAAAAACAAGATACAAGGAAAAAAGTGTAAAACATTTAGACCATTTTTATTTCTGAAATGAAAATTGCAACTTTCTATAAAGTAACTTTGCTTGGTTTTTTGTTTGCAAATTCTTCAATAACATCATTGTTATGTTGTGTGTTTCTCTCTGGGAATCAGTAGTCATAGCACAGTTCTCCACATTATGCTGACTAATGCTGCTTTGTTCACCCTCTGATCTCTAATTGTGTTGTCATTCTTATTTGCATATGATACTACACCTCCCTGAATTGAAGAGGCCGGACACCCTTGTTTATTCTTTTACTATTTCTGATTATTTTCGTACTGTGCTCTCCTTCCTCTTGTCTTTCTTGTTTTCTCTTTAATGGTAATCTTGATCTTTCTTCATTTTCTTCTTGCCACAAGAGTATTACTTTTTTGGTTGAATTTGATGCGACTTACAATTCACTGGGTCCAAGCAGTGGCATAGCTGGGTGACCCTTGAGTTTGCTACTCCCAGACTTGACTAAAAATACATATTGCACAGTAACTCATTCTTAAAATTAGAAAAATAGAATTTATGTACCATTATGACGTTACTTTCCCATAGTCAAATATAGTATGCTTTAAATACATACCAAACATACTTACACTTTAACAGTTAAAAAGTAAAAATGACACATAAAAAAGTGTAAAAATTTGAACCATCTTTATTTCTGAAATGAAATTACAACTTTCTACAAAGTAACTTTTCTTGGTTTTCTGTTTGCAAATTCTTTAATGACATCGTCAAAAACTATTTCATCTGTCAATTGTTGCTCTATAGACATTCGATAGGCCAATATCTATGTCATAGTTTAACTTACTCATAATCAAAAAGATCCTTCAACTGTTAGTACTGCCCCAACATTAAAACCATTTTTATTTCAATGCAGCCTATACACACTTATAGACTACAGCAGACATAAAAATGCCGCTCTCATAGAAGTGGTGCCTGGAGAGGACTGTCCCACCTCTAGCTATGCCACTGAATCTTGACACCGTCAAGTCTAAGGTTAATTGTTACCTTTCCTGCATAACCTTATGAATTTCATTTTTTATTTTTTCTTACACTGATAAAAAACTTACCTAGTAACCCTCTACCTTGAGTGGCTCTCAGATCTTGCATTGGATAGACATTGCTATAAAAAAAATATCTCCCAGTTATTTAAAATGAATTAATAAAAAAAGGGAAATAATTCATTATTAAATTTATAGTCAATTTCTTACATTACCAAGTTTATAAAGTACGATAAAAATAATCTTTGTCATTTTTTCATTAATTTTGTAAGAATTTGTCTGGGAACAAATCTCAGAGAAATTTGAGAGTAATGGTCATGTTAAATCTCTGAACACCTGGCAGTTGATTGTCGGCAAAGAAATAAATCCAAGAAGCCAATTTGCAAGAATGCCTGACTATTGGCACAATGTCAGATTTTGAGAAAACAAATTTTGAACTCTTCACAGATTATCATGAGTTAAAAAGTTAAATCTGGATCAGGGACGAAGCCTATCTGCTTCCAGGTAAGTGTGTTTATGGAACAGGTAATCTGGATATTGTAATTTAATCACCATCATTGGCATAAGTGATAAACTTCTGTTTTATCATAAGAAATGTTTTTATACCTTTCTCACTATTTTGAGATGACTTTATATATATATATATATATATATATATATATATATATATATATATACACACATTTGTTCAACATGGAATTGCTAACTTTATTTTAAGCCTGACATTTTAACCTCAGTATATCAATCACTGTTTACTGAGCTGAGCTTAATTTTAGTCCAAGGTTACACAAGAAATGATACCCAGTGAGGAGCAATCTCACAATGTGGTCGTAAGGATACAGTGGGAGGAGCCAGAAGGTTGGGGTAGGTTAGTAGGTTTTATGACATAGTAGGTTCGTATATTTTATTACATAGTAGGTTAGTAGATATTATGACAGTATTATATGACATGGTAGGTTAGTAGATTTTATGACATAGTATTTTAGTAAATTTTATGACACTATTATATGACATAGTAGGTTAGTAGATTTTATGACAGTATTATATGACATAGGTTAGTAGATTTTATGATATAATATTTAATAGATTTTATGACAGTATTATATGACATAGTAGGTTAGTAGATTTTATGACAGTATTATATGACATGATAGGTTAGTAGATTTTATTACATAGTACCTTCAATAGCCTCTACTTATTTCATATTCAACACAAAACAGAAAGCTTGCAAAATATTTCAGAATAAAAGATTACATCATTCAAGCAAATCTAATGAAACTAGATAGATTATTCTACCTACCTACCAATGCTATTGCAACTACAATTGAAAAGAATTTACCTAAGATTAACACTTGTTGCAACTATTTCTAAAACAATGAGAGATTAAGTAATACAAGACAAAATAATAATAAGCTAAAATTTGAATGAAGAATTTACTCTATCGCCTATAATGATTGCCACAAGGAATACACTGGAAAAACCTCAAGAAATTGAAACCTTAAAGATTGTTGGTTCCAATCTGGTGTAGGAATGACTACAAAACACTTTCTCCTCTGCAATATAGTGGCAAAAGCACACAAATGCATGCTGGGATTTCTTCCTAGCCAATAAAATGGTTCTTGGTTTCATTTGACTCTGTCCCAATCTGTCTTGTCTTGAATTCAGAACACTACATTCACTTGTCTGAACTTACTTTTGTGTGTCAACACCAATTCTTACTTTGTGAACTTTTTGCCATATTACTGTTGCTTTGCCTTGCATATATTACTTGCTTTATATTATTTTTTACCTTTTTATTTTTCTTGTTATTGTTTATTGCAAACTTTTTCAATTCCTTTTGTTGGGCAGTTCTATCATTTATTTATACTTAACCATGGCTGCTCACTCACCAAACAAAATAGTAATAAGCTAAAACTTGAAGCAAAAATTTACTCTATCACCTGTAATGATTGCCATAAGGAATACAAAGAAGAATCCTCAAGGAATTTAAATAAGAGATTATATAAACACTAAAGGGATCTTTTAAAACTTTTGCATTAGTTGCTTACTGTACACTATTTACATTGTTCAGACTATCATCCTCATCTTTGTTGCTATATTTATCACAATGTTTCAGCTGTTGTATGCTCCGGCCTTCTTCAGGTGGTTGGAATGTCAAACCGAACCCATTAATTCACTTGCTGGGGTAGACTGTTCTAGTTCCATATGTAATGGATGTCAGTTATCAGTTATCTCTTGTTAATTCCCCTCTCCAAGTTCTCCATGAACTCACACTCTTTGGGTCCTGTCACTGGATCTAAACAACGCCTTTATCCACTGTGCCATGTGTCCTTGAGGACATCTGGGTATGAATTTCTGGGTATTATAAACCTAATGTCTTCAGCAACTATTTTTATCAGTGCTCATGTTGCAATTTTTGCTATTATCAATATGTTTTTTACCAGAGCTCATATTGCAATTTTTGTTGTTATTATTGCTTTTCTCTGGCACTTCTTATTACTGCTCCCATATTGTATTTATGTCCATGATTGGTGAGCTCAGGAGATTTTTGTGGCTTAGCATATGTGCTGATTCCTTAAGTTTACAAATTTTCCACTAAAGTTCTTTGTCTATGATTTCAACCTGATCCCACAGAGGGTGGTGATCTCCCTTCTCTCTCCATATTGCTTACTGTAATTTTGATTTAAAAAATGCTACTTTAATTATTTAATTTGATTAGTTTGTTTAACAGCATATCAACTCTTTATGGGTCATTTAATGCTGAAATTTATTTTTCTTGGGAGCTTTGAAGTAATAAAAATATGATGTGTTATTCTGCTTTCACAGTTGAATACGTGGTAGATTATATTTTTTGTGCATATACGGGTTGGTTGTTTGATTTTGTTTAGCGGCATATCAACACCTCTATGGGTTATTTAATGCCAAAATCTAAATATTTTGAACACAGTTTTATGGCTTCAACTGCAGATAAAATGTATTAGTTTTGTTGAAGTTATGTTTTAGAATACAATTTGATTTCTTTAAGAAATTATAGGATATTATATGGATTAATGTCATGAAAGAGTTCTTTCTTGTTGGTTGTTTGATTTTGTTTAGTGGCATATCAACACCTCTATGGGTTATTTAATGCCAAAATCTAAATATTTTGAACACAGTTTTATGGCTTCAACTGCAGATAAAATGTATTGTTGATCATTTTGCTATAAACAGGTATTGCTAATTTTTTTAAATTAAAATTTATTGTGGTATTTTTACTATAATAATGTATTTTTATACTTTCATAGGGTTTTGTTTTTACTTGGGAAAGGTATGAATCCATCTCTTCTCCTCCCAGCTATGGGTTAATTAGTAAGACGTGTATCACTAAATCAATACCTCCACAAAAAAAAATCTTAGAATCTAAAAATATTTTCTGGCTTTAAATAACCTTCAAAGCTTTGATAAGCCATAGAAATGAATGAATTGATCAATGATTTGCTACACAGAAAGGTCTTAGATTTGTTTACATTATCTGGTATATAAATGTATGAACAGTATAAATCGTCTTTGACCAGGGCTTTCATTACTGGGAATTTTTGCCGTTCAATTGGAGCAGATTTAGTTTAAAGTCAGCCCACCCGAAAAATCAATATTAGTAACAACAATTGGATGCAACTGAGGCACACCCTGAAATGAGGGGTTAGCAATTTGAATGGTGGGAGAGACCCTGAAAAGGGAACTGTATAATAATAAATAATATTATTGTAATAATTTATGCAATTTTTATTAAAGTTTTTATATATACAAGAACAGATAGTAAATAGTAAAACGTTGTTGAGAGTTATAATGGACAGGAAGTAGTGGAAAGCCATTGTCACCAACAATTTGAACTCAAAACCGCCACTGGAGAATTATCTATCAAACAAAAGAAATTTCATCAAGATTGGATGAAAACTGAAAATGCATAAACAATATACAGTCACACACACTACTGTGGACACAAAGTGAGAGATCAATTTATGTATTGGGTGTAATAAAAAATTGATCCCCCATTTTATATCCACATAATTTCTTGTTCGTATGGCAAATTCTGATTAAGTATAAATCCACCTCTTCTACCACCAGCTGTTGGTTAATTAGTAAAACTTGTAACACTAAAACCATTATTATCTAAAAAAAAAAAATAAAAATAAATTTGCGTACAAAATATTTAGATTTCAGCATTATCCCATCAAGGTTGATATTCTGCTAAACAAAAAACAACCAATCATCCCAAACATTTCAATCAAACGTGTTGTAAGCAAATATATATATCTATGAATTTATTTACAAATGAAAATTCCTGTTTTGAATAATGATAAAACCTCACACGTCCAAAACAAATTAATATTAATTTTAATTAAGATCTATATTCTAAACTGTAATTCTCTTTTCTAATTGTTTTTGCCTAAGAAAGACGATAATAGATCTGAGACGCAAATAGTTAACGAGAGCGACATAAGATGAGAAAATGGTAATAAGGAGAAAAGACAATAAAAGAATTGGATTCAGAAAGATAGAAGATTGCAATTGATGATTATGAAAATTTCTCAGAGTTAACCTGTAGAAAAGACAATATTTTTAAATGTAATTGACAATAGAAAAATGTAGTTGTTGCTGATGTGTTTTGTCCAATGTGGACTTTCTCAAAGCAAATTCATTTTGTTTTTTGCTTTGAGAAAGTTCACATTGGACAAAACGCGTCAACAACGACTACAGTTTTCCTATTGTCAATTATATTTAAAAATTGCAATTGATGTTACATTTAAACTTTTGAAGGTTGTAGGTGACAAGAAAGAAAGAAAGCAAGAAGCCAGAAGAGAGTTCCACAAGTGAGAAGTGCAAGAAAATAAATTATTCAAAAAAAACTTATAGTTACATCTATTTCAACAGCAAAATGATGAGACCTAACTGCCAATCTAGTACTATTTCTAAATTCAAAGATTAGAGAAGAATTGCCATGAAAATATTTATAGAAAAGGCACAGAGAAGCCACATCACAATGATGGGAATGTGACTGAAGTTGAGATGCCAGGACAGGATCTGTAACAGATACTTTTTTGGATTTTGTTAATAATCCTGAGATGGTGTATTTATCTGACATTGTGTATTAATTCTAGGGGGGATCAATTTATTACTTAATAACAATAGAAAACAGATCCCTCACTTTATGTCCAATAGTCTTGTGACGCCAGGCATATTAATATTATATTAAATATTAATATGCCTGATGTCACAAGACTCTATTGGACATATATCCTAAATATTTAATTAATATTGTTTAGTTAATACCAATTTTATTTTTAAAACACTGACTTGCATAATAAAATCTGACATTGAGTATTAATTCTAGTGGGGATCAATTTATTACTTAATAACAATAAAAAAACAATCCCCCACTTAATAATAATAAGATCTGACATAGTGTGCATAAGATAAAAGAAAAAATTATAAAGAAATTCAATAGAAAAAAATCAGCATATTTCCAAAAATATATTCATGCATGTTCAGCTTAGAAATGCAAACAAAACTTCTTCAATGGAACCAGCCTCAGATCTCAGAAGAAACTGTATTATGTGATTCAAGCCAGGAGATTCTTGTGTACTATATCGAATTTAGTATCCCTCAGACATCATTGATCCAAAAGGATTTTGATCTGTGGTGATACCAATATTTAATGGGCTATACCTGGTGGGTCTTGTTCCTATTGGCTTTCATGATAATTTTTAATGTGTCTTTGGGATTGTGGGACCGTTGGTTGATCTCCTGACAGTTCCAATGTATATAGCAGTCTGGGGGATTCATATCAGGAGATACAAGGAGTACATATGTTCTTGGGTGACATGCTTATGAAAATTTCTGTAATGCCACTTCCAGGTTACATAGATGAAATCAAAGAGAGCCTCTCTTTTAATACAGACAGGCCTTGACCATTGTCTAGCACCATGATCTAAGTAGTGGTATTCACCCTCTGGCCCTTTTTTTAATGTTTAGGTATATAGCCTATATATTAAAAAAGAAAAAAATTTAAATCTAACATTTTAGTGTCCCCTCTCCTTTATGTGCATGTGTAATCACATTAACGTAAATATCTCTTTAGTCTGATGAAGTCGGTGTGTATGCAGGTAGCCAAACAGTTATTGGCATAGAACGTAGAATTGGTGAGCTGAGTTTAAATGCGGTTTTGTTTCCTTTGTGCTTATGCCCTTGGAAAAGGCATGGATTCCTCTCCTCCGCTGTATGGGGGAAATAGTAGAACAGACTGAACCTCTTGCCTCAATGGTACTGAGTCAAGAAGGAAACCTCTAAATTCAAACTATATATATATATATATATATATATATATATATATGTGTGTGTGTGTGTGTGTATCTGATATATTTCTTTCACAGGTGCATTCTACCAGGTGCTTCCCTCTTCTGCTTTTCGTGTTTTTCTGTTTTTATTACGTCTTTTGTTATGCCTCTTATATTACAAAACTATTTCTTCTTTCCTTCCTTCCTGCATCTAAAAATTTCCCCTGCTTGCTCTTCATCACTGAAACCATCCTACATAAATGCCATTCTTGTAATGTGACACAAGGTCGGTGAGAGTTTTTTTTTTTTTTAGTATCATTAAATGGAGGTAATGGGTATGGCTCAACTGATAAAGATGTTCATCTAAGTTTCCATCCAAGTGGGTGTGTAAACATTCTTCAATATTTCTGCTATTATTAGTTTCTATCTCCACATAATTGCTTCTTTTAATCTCAACATTCTGGAGCTATACCCTCTTCATTTTTACTATTATTTTATAACTAGTTTTATTCCATCTTATTATTGTTGCTTTTTATCCCAACACTCTGACGCTATACACTCTTCATTATTACTATTAATTTTATTCCATCTTATTATTGTTGCTTTTTATTCCAACACTCTGGCGCTATACACTCTTCCTTATTACTATTATTTTATTACTAGTTTTATTCCATCTTATTATTGTTGCTTTTTATCTAACACTCTGGCACTATACACTCTTCATTATTAGTATTATTTTATTCCATTTTATTGTTGTTGCCTTTTAATACAACACACTGTGGCTACACACTCTTGATTTTTATTATTAATTTATTACTAATTATATTCCATCATATTATTGATGCTTTTTATCCCAACACTCTGGAGCTATACGCTCTTAATTTTTATTATTAATTTATTACTAGTATTATTTTATCACATATTGCCTTTTATTCCAACACTCTGTGTTTAATGATTTGGGTCTTCATGAGAAATATCATAGTTGGATCTACTTCAAGGAAAGTGGGGTCACTGTGTTATATCAGAAAATTGTTCTCGTCAAAATCTATCTTGTACATTTAAAAATCTACCATTTTTCCTATACATTGAGTATTGTTAATATATCTGGTCTGGCGCTCCTGTTACTCATCTTGAGGTTCTTGATGAAATTCAAAGAAGAATCTGTAATGTAATTGGCATCTCGACTTCAGTCATTCTCTCACTGATGTGATGTGGCTTCCCTCTGTCTTTTCTACAAATATTTTTGTGGCAACTGCTCTGACAAATCTTTTCCCCCTGGTGCCTCGACTACATAAACTTAAGCATGCTACTAGATTGGCATCTAGGTCCCATCCTTTTACTGTTGAAATATCTGTAGAATATTAGTTGCCTTTGCAAGTGGTCTGACATACAAGTAAACTGGTTTAGTCATATCAAGCTGAGCTGGAACCCTGAGTCATTTAATGGAGAGATATATGGGTGAATAGAATCCACTCATGCAAATGTATTGGGCATGTCCATTCTGTCAAAATGGACCTACCCACCTGCTGCATTAGGTGCTCTCCTATAAATGAGGTAGATTAGCTGGCTTGCCTTTCCAAGGAGATACAAGAAGGTAGCCATGTTGGCAGGTAAGTCATTTGACTTCTACAATATCTAAATGCAAGCACCAGTTTTACTCCAACAGTTTCTTTTCTCACACTTTTCACCTGTGGAACTCTCTTTCGCTTGTTTCCTACAATCTTCAGAAGTTTAAATTTAACACCAGTCACCAACGTTTGGTCATCTTCTATCTTGAATCCCATTCATTTTTTGTTATTTCTCCAATCACTCTTATACTCAGTCTTGTCTCTCACTTTCACTCCCTGTAACCTCCTGTGTAATTGTGGCATTTCCACATTGCTTGGGGGTGGAATGATAAAAAAAATAGCAATATTAACAAGAAAGTTGATAAAAATCAATGGAAAATAGAACTGTGAAAACATAGATTACTTTGGCACCAATTAGCAAATATAGCAGAAGGTGAATTATTCAAACATGGTGGATCATCTTTCTATACATTGCATATAACAAAGACTGATCTCTCCAAATCCCTGACCGTAACATAATTGAACCTATGTGGATAGAATTGAAAACTTGTGTGTATAAGAGAAAGTCAGCGAACTTGAAAGAGCTTTGGGCTTAATGTCAAGTGGAATGACATTCCTGATGTAACAATTTTTAAACTTTTTCTCCATCCATATCCTCTGTCCCATATCGACGTGTGGTGTAATGGATGATGGCTCGGGATGAGAAATCAAAGAGACAAGTTTGAAAACCAGTTGGGTTCGTCATATTCACTTACATGCAAATATCATTGGGAAAAGTAGGAATCCATCTATTCTCCCCCCAGCTATAGGTTAAATAACAAGATGGACTGAGTCCTATAACCTTGGTTGCCAACCAGTCTACTGTAGAAAGAAATGACAACTTGCTGAGGGTAAATCTTCTACTGTCAGCGAAAATCAAAAGAGACATGATCACCCATGCGTGTATCATGCATGACACTTTATGTGATACAATATTGGGTTGAGGCTGCCGTTCATGCCAATTATAGCCAAACTAAATACTCATGATGACTTATTATTTTATTTATTTTTTCTAAGCATTTTACCCCAAGCAAGGCAGGAGTGCCACTGGTATGTAAGGGGCTACAAGAAAAAGACTTGGTAAGGAGGTGATTGAAGAAAGGATAAAAAGAAGAACAGGGATCTAGGCATCAGAAGATGTCAATTGACACTACATTTAAATTTTTAAAGATTATAGTTATCAGGGAAGCAAGTAAGATGAAGGGAGTTCCACTGTCAGGTAGTGCAAGAGAAGAAGCTTTTGGAGTAGAAGAGGCAGTTACATTTAACTGTTGCAACAGTAAAAGGATGGGACCAAGATGCCAACCAAGTAGCACGCTTAAATTCATGCACTTGGAGCACCAGTGAAAACAGCTCATCAAAGCTGCTGATGACATGAAAATATTTATAGAAGACAGAGAGAAGTCACATCACATCTGTGAAAAGTGATTGGAGTTGTCAATGATGTCTGTTGTGTGTGAGGAGATTATCTAGCATTCACTGCCATATAGGAGGACTAATATCACATAACAGTTCAGTACTCTTTTCTTTGTTTCTATTGCTTCAAGTCTCTTCTTCATCTGTAAGGAGATTGTCCAGTATTCACTGCCATATAGGAGGACTAATATCATATAACAGTTCAGTACTCTTTTCTTTGTTTCTATTGCTTCAAGTCTCTTCTTCATCTGTAACGAGATTGTCCAGTATTCACTGCCATATAGGAGGACTAGTATCACATAACAGTTCAGTACTCTTTTCTTTGTTTCTATTGCTTCAAGTCTCTTCTTCATCTGTGAGGAGATTGTCCAGTATTCACTGCCATATAAGAGGACTGATATTACATAAAAGTTCAGTACTCTTTTCTTTGTTTCTCTTGCTTCAAGTCTCTTCTTCATCTGTAAGGAGATTATCCAGTATTCACTGCCATATAGGAGGACTAATATCACATAACAGTTCAGTACTCTTTTCTTTGTTTCTCTTGCTTCAAGTCTCTTCTTTATCTGTGAGGAGATTGTCCAGTATTCACCGCCATATAAGAGGACTAATATCACATAACAGTTCAGTACTCTTTTCTTTGTTTCTATTGCTTCAAGTCTCTTCTTCATCTGTAAGGAGATTGTCCAGTATTCACTGCCATATAGGAGGACTAATATCATATAACAGTTCAGTACTCTTTTCTTTGTTTCTATTGCTTCAAGTCTCTTCTTCATCTGTAACGAGATTGTCCAGTATTCACTGCCATATAGGAGGACTAATATCACATAACAGTTCAGTACTCTTCTCTTTGTTTCTATTGCTTCAAGTCTCTTCTTCATCTGTAACGAGATTGTCCAGTATTCACTGCCATATAAGAGGACTGATATTACATAAAAGTTCAGTACTCTTTTCTTTGTTTCTCTTGCTTCAAGTCTCTTCTTCATCTGTAAAAAGATTGTCCAGTATTCACTGCCATATAGGAGGACTAATATCACATAACAGTTCAGTACTCTTTTCTTTGTTTCTATTGCTTCAAGTCTCTTCTTCATCTGTAAAAAGATTGTCCAGTATTCACTGCCATATAGGAGGACTAATATCATATAACAGTTCAGTACTCTTTTCTTTGTTTCTATTGCTTCAAGTCTCTTCTTCATCTGTAAGGAGATTGTCCAGTATTCACTGCCATATAGGAGGACTAATATCACATAACAGTTCAGTACTCTTTTCTTTGTTTCTATTGCTTCAAGTCTCTTCTTCATCTGTAAGGAGATTTTCCAGTATTCACTGCCATATAGGAGGACTAATATCACATAACAGTTCAGTACTCTTTTCTTTGTTTCTATTGCTTCAAGTCTCTTCTTCATCTGTAACGAGATTGTCCAGTATTCACTGCCATATAGGAGGACTGATATCACATAACAGTTCAGTACTCTTTTCTTTGTTTCTATTGCTTCAAGTCTCTTCTTCATCTGTAAGGAGATTGTCCAGTATTCACTGCCATATAGGAGGACTAATATCATATAACAGTTCAGTACTCTTTCCTTTGTTTCTATTGCTTCAAGTCTCTTCTTCATCTGTGAGGAGATTGTCCAGTATTCACTGCCATATAGGAGGACTAATATCATATAACAGTTCAGTACTCTTTTCTTTGTTTCTATTGCTTCAAGTCTCTTCTTCATCTGTAAGGAGATTGTCCAGTATTCACTGCCATATAGGAGGACTAGTATCACATAACAGTTCAGTACTCTTTTCTTTGTTTCTATTGCTTCAAGTCTCTTCTTCATCTGTAACGAGATTGTCCAGTATTCACTGCCATATAGGAGGACTGATATCACATAACAGTTCAGTACTCTTTTCTTTGTTTCTATTGCTTCAAGTCTCTTCTTCATCTGTGAGAAGATTGTCCAGTATTCACTGCCATATAGGAGGACTAATATCATATAACAGTTCAGTACTCTTTCCTTTGTTTCTATTGCTTCAAGTCTCTTCTTCATCTGTAACGAGATTGTCCAGTATTCACTGCCATATAAGAGGACTGATATTACATAAAAGTTCAGTACTCTTTTCTTTGTTTCTCTTGCTTCAAGTCTCTTCTTCATCTGTGAGGAGATTGTCCAGTATTCACTGCCATATAGGAGGTCTAATATCATATAACAGTTCAGTACTCTTTTCTTTGTTTCTATTGCTTCAAGTCTCTTCTTCATCTGTAAGGAGATTGTCCAGTATTCACTGCCATATAAGAGGACTGATATTACATAAAAGTTCAGTACTCTTTTCTTTGTTTCTCTTGCTTCAAGTCTCTTCTTCATCTGTGAGGAGATTGTCCAGTATTCACTGCCATATAGGAGGACTAATATCACATAACAGTTCAGTACTCTTCTCTTTGTTTTTCTTGCTTCAAGTCTCTTCTTTATCTGTGAGGAGATTGTCCAGTATTCACCGCCATATAAGAGGACTGATATTACATAAAAGTTCAGTACTCTTTTCTTTGTTTCTATTGCTTCAAGTCTCTTCTTCATCTGTAAGGAGATTGTCTAGTATTCACTGCCATATAGGAGGACTAATATCACATAACAGTTCAGTACTCTTTTCTTTGTTTCTATTGCTTCAAGTCTCTTCTTCATCTGTAAGGAGATTGTCCAGTATTCACTGCCATATAAGAGGACTGATATTACATAAAAGTTCAGTACTCTTTTCCTTGTTTCTATTGCTTCAAGTCTCTTCTTTATCTGTGAGGAGATTGTCCAGTATTCACCGCCATATAGGAGGACTGATATTACATAAAAGTTCAGTACTCTTTTCTTTGTTTCTATTGCTTCAAGTCTCTTCTTCATCTGTAAGGAGATTGTCCAGTATTCACCGCCATATAAGAGGACTGATATTATATAAAAGTTCAGTACTCTTTTCTTTGTTTCTATTGCTTCAAGTCTCTTCTTTATCTGTGAGGAGATTGTCCAGTATTCACCGCCATATAAGAGGACTGATATTACATAAAAGTTCAGTACTCTTTTCTTTGTTTCTATTGCTTCAAGTCTCTTCTTCATCTGTAAGGAGATTGTCCAGTATTCACTGCCATATAAGAGGACTGATATTACATAAAAGTTCAGTACTCTTTTCTTTGTTTCTAATGAAATTTTTCTGTTTCTCAATACTTTGCTTAGATTTTGGAGGGCATCTTTTGCTATCACAATGTATCTTCAGATTTCAATGTCGCACTTTACATCCTGTTAAATCACTTCCCTGATATTTAATTTGTTGTACTTGTTTGATTTTTGTATCTCTGATTTGTAATTTAAACATTGGGTTCATCCTTTTGTTACAGCCATGCATTCTGTCTTCTTGCAGTTGATGTTAGTCCTTTCTTGTCACTTTCCTTCACTACATTCTGTAGATTTTGTAGCTTTCTTTCTATGACTTTATCTGCATACCTTATGTTCGTAAGATTATGGCTGCTAATAATGAATTCTGGTTGGACTTCTAGTTCTATTAGAATCACCTCACTGTATAGTTTGAATCTTTCTATTTTTGTATATCTACTAACTTATTTTCTAGCCATATGCAGGCCATTTGATGCCAGTATAGGTTCTAAATTATTTTTATATCTTTCCGAAATATATCAAGGTTGGTGATGGCTGAAAAATTGCTTGAGTCTCGTTTTCATGCCTTTATTTATTTGTGCAAACATTTTTTGTTCTTCTGAAGTTCTTTATATTTCTCATTTTGTTCTCATGTGGATTTTGACTATTTCATATCAATTCCTCTGAAATTAAGTCATGTGGCTGAAAAACTTTTCTCAAAGTTATTTGGCAGCTCAAATGCACACCATATTAGGCCTGTCATTTGTCTTCACAGTAGCTTGGTATACCACATTCTGCATGAAGCATTCACCAGCCAAAGGTCATTTTCTACTTTATCTCTACAGTTCTACGTGAAGTATATTATCCATGTTACAATAACAGACCTTGATGGAATTCCTTAGAAAGCCTGTTCAGCTAATTGATAAAGACCCTCTCCATTTTCATCTTGACATCTTTGTTGAATGGAGGATTAAACCAAATTATGTTTCACTCTGTTAGAGCAGAACACACCTATTCTATAGTTAATAGACTCTCACACCTAATATAAGTAGGAGTAGTAATAGAAACAACAGTCAGTCGATGTCGGACGACAGTAGTTGACAGTCGAATACGAAAGTAGTCAGCGACCACAACAAGATTACTCTGCATAATACCTATTATATCAAGTTCCTAATGTTTGTATGTCAAACCTATTTTAGGACCGATTTAGTACAAATACAAGCCTCTACTGCGAAATAACTCATAAACACACTCTTTGTGGGACTTTATTTGCATACAGTATTGTTTGTAAATCAAATCAGATAGATAACAACTCATTCTATTTATTTTTAACTTTCACTTGATACAAAATATTAGTTTGACAACAGCTTGCTACTTGCAGATTTTTGAACCTGCTAAAAAATGGTAGGTGAATGATTAGACGAGTCATTTATATAAATCCAATTTTCTGAATGGTCTGTAAAATCCAATATCACGGTTAAAAGCAACATCCAAGAAATTCAGTTTGGATGTTAAGGGCCAACACTTTTCCTTATGGTATCGAGTTTTCTACCATTAATCTGTCATCCAATATAATTCTTGATAAAAATATTCATCAGCTTTTGTTGCAAATGAGGGCATGATTGAGCAGAATTGACAAAAGAGAACAAAGCAAAATAATATGAGACAAAACAATGTAATGCAAGGCAAAAGAAAACAACTAGAAGACAGCAATAAAGTAAAAATTTAAAAAATAGAAGTAGTGTTCACTTCCAAATGGGATACAGTCAAGTGATTCTAGCCTTCTGAATTCAAGGAAAAAAATGAAAAAAAATGTGTAGATAAGGCTGAGAATTGTTCAGTTGTATTGACAAGAAAATTATCTCAGCATGCATCTGTAAGATTTGTCTATAAACATAGGGAGGCTGTATTTTTAGTATTCATTCCCGAGATTGGAACCAACAATTTTGAGAACAATAAATGCCAACTAATTCGCAAACTAAACACCATCATAATTGCCCATGGAGACATCAAAGTGACATTGTTGACCTTCTTGTATCCATACAGACTTTCTATGATATAACACTTACAACAGTGCTTAGTGATTTTTATCTAGTTGTTATATAAGGTAGGACTTGTCTTAAATAACTTAATGACCTTAATTATAAGTATCTTTAGCAATAAAGGGGTAGAAATATATATAGATATATGAGTGTGTAGAAGTTTTCAGCATTCTTTATAAAAAAAAAAGATACAAGAAACAAAACACATAATAGAAAATCATTTTTATTTTAATAAAAATGCTGGGGATTTTTGCATCTACCTAATAATACATAATTGTTTATTTGTACAAATAATCAAGGATTTTAATTTATACAATTAATTCTATTGATTTAAAAAAAGAATTATATATTTTAAATCAGTAATGGTAAAAATATCTGAAACAACAATAAATAGCAGTCTATACAAAGCAAGAACTATCATATTCACTAAAAAAAATATATTGTTTTGATAAAAAGAAGCATGTTTGCTTATCGAAAAATGCCTGTTATCATGACAACAGAGTATCACATTACTATGAAGGAAATATTAGGATATGTGACAGATAATGAATGAACTGTGCTAGCTAGCTAGCTAATGAATGGACTGTGACAACGAGATAGATAATTGTTATGGTCTGGTTCCTTGTACTACGGTGATAGTCCAAGGTAGAACCAATAAAGAAGAACTCAAAGGCGGATATGGAATAACACAGATATATTACAAACAGGAATATATACAGAGAGGTAGAAAAATGTTAGTACGAACAATCAGGTTTAGTAGGAATTGTCTGAATGCGACTCTGTTTCAGACTGCCTCTGACTCGACTGACTGACTGACGGACTTCACTCCAGACTTCAGACTGAACTCAGACTTCAGACGGAACTCCCTGCTTCCACTTGAGGTGCAGTATTTATTACATATAGAATAGTCCATTATGTTATTATGGGTAAGGTCCCATAACAATAATGAACGAACTGTGATAGATAATGAACAGACTACAATAGACAAATAAATTGATAATGAGTGAACTGCAATAGATATATAGATAAATAATGGGTGGGCGATGATAGATGATGAATGGATGGCAATAGATTGATAGATAATGAATGGCTTGCAATAATAGATAATCAGTGGACTGCAATAGATATACATAATGAACAGACTGTGACAGACTGATAGATATATAGATACATAGATTTTTCCTTTCTGGACATACTACTAACTTCAGAACAAGAAGACACATGTTACACTTCACTGATTATAGCTCAATTAGGATGCGTTTAAACACACACAGACACCTACCAAACTCCATTCACATCATCATAGAAAATGCAGGTATAATATCCTCATCCACAGGTAAAAAAAAAACTAAAAACAATTGAAGCACTAATAATAAAAAAGAAAAAGCCAACACTCAAGAACATTAATTATAGACCAATCTAGAAACATACATAAAAATCTACACATTGAGATAAAAACAAAAAAAATATTGATAATGGCTAATAGAATAGCTGAAAGTGCTCACAGAAGTAGAAAATTTGTACAATTTTTATACATTTTGTGTCCAGAAAAGAAAACACTTTTACAAACACAAGAAGAATTAAATGAAGAGATGAATTACAGTACCTTGTCTGTCATTTTTAATGAAACTTGTATAAAAGTGGAATTGCTGTCCAAATACATTATATATATATATATATATATATATATATATATATATATATATATATATATATATATATATATATATACATACATATATATATATATATATATATATATATATATATACATACATATATATATATATATATATATATATATACATACATATATATATATATATATACATACATATATATATATATATATATATACATATATACATACATACATACATATATATATATATATACATACATACATATATATATATATATACATACATACATATATATATATATACATACATACATATATATATATATATACATACATATATATATATATATACATACATATATATATATATATATATATATATATACATACATATGTATATATACATACATATATATATACATACATATATATATATATATATATATATATATATATATATATATATATATATACATACATATATATATATATATACATACATACATATATATATATACATACATACATATATATATATATACATACATACATATATATATATACATACATATATATATATATATATACATACATATATATATATATATATATATATATACATACATATATATATATATATATATATATACATACATACATACATATATATATATATATATATATATATATATACATACATACATATATATATATATATATATATATATATATATATATATATATATACATACATATATATATATATATATATATATATATATATATATTTCATTAAATAATATAGACAAGTGTTGTCTACTTATTTTATGTAAATTTTTTTCATAATGTCTGATAAGTTTAATAACATTATTGTTGAACGAAGAAAGAAATTCACAATATTGATCCATATTTTTTTTAATACAATCTAAGCTTTCGGCTTACTTAAACCATTATCAAAGATGTCAATTACAACATATTAAACAATATACAGACAAGACAGTGATGATAGTCTGTCATTGTTAACATAGATGATTTCTAAGCAACGATAAACACGCGCATATAAGATGCTAGAAGCGAAAATCGTGCCGCATCTCATAATAAATAGACAACACTTGTCTATATTATTTAATAAAATGTGTATGAATGAAAAGATGCTGCCTAAATACACACAATATATGTACATATATATATATATATATATACAGGGTGTTTCAAAAAGAATACGCCAAAATCATTACTCTGTTTTTTCAGGTCTGTAGCATTGTAGTGGACTGAATCAGTGGTTATTTAATAGAGTAGTTATCAAAGTTTGATTGAGTGTCAGTTTCACCGCTGTCGTTAGTATAACTTCCGGTACAGCTGAATTGTGGGAAGATCAATCAAAATGGCGACTCCTCAGGAGAAGGTGTTTTGCTTGCTTGAGTTCTCGAAAACAAACGCCATTGTCACAGTGCAGCGTGCTTTCAGAACAGAATTCAGCATTGATCTGCCCCATCGTGAGAGCATTCGACGGTGGCTTAGACAGTTTAAAGAGAGTGGGTGCCTGTGCAAAGGAAAGAGTCCTGGAAGACCATTTGTTACAGAGGAGCAAGTGGAGAGGATTCATGATGCATTTGAGAGCAGCCCACGTAAGTCCGTATGTCGAGCAAGTCTTCAGCTTGCCATCCCTCATACCACTGTCTGGCATGTGTTAAAGAGACGATTACACATGAAACCATACAAACTAAGCCTCGTCCAAGCACTTACTAATGATGACAAGGTGATGTGGAGGACATTCTGTGAGTCAATGCTGGAGATGGGGGAAGGTGATGAAACTCTTTTCACGTTTAGTTTTTGGTGACAAAGTGAATTTCAATTTGAGAGGCACAATCAATCGTCACAATGTGCGCATTTAGGCAACAGAGCACCCACATGAAACTGTTGAGCATGAAAGAGATTCTCCTAAAGTGAACGTCTTCTGTGCTGTGTCTCAAGACAAGGTCTATGGTTCCTTTTTCTTTGAAGGAAACACCGTTATAGGACAAAACTATCTCGAAATGCTCCAAAACTTGCTATTCACTTTACTGCAAGCAGATTCGAATGACTTCATTTTTCAGCAAGATGGAGCACCACCCCATTGGCATCTTGGGGTTAGAGCTTATCTGAATGAAAACATGCCTCAGCGATGGATTGGGAGGAGAGGTGCTAAAGACATTGTTCTCTGTGCTTGGCCTGCTAGATCCCCGGACCTCACTGTGTGTGACTTTTTCTTGTGGGGGTATGTTAAAGACCAAGTTTATGTTCCAGCACTTCCAGCAAGTATCGATGACTTGAAAGATCGAATAACAGCTGCAATCAAAATGGTGGACTGTGACATGCTGAGGTGCGTTTGGGAGGAATTCTCATATCGGCTTGATGTTGTCCGCGCTGCTGGTGGTGGCCACATTGAGCGCTTATAAAACATGAAATGAAACTTGAATGTATATACAACACATGTGTTCATGTTAGAGGTTTGTAATTTTTTTCATTTTTGACACATCACGTGATGATTTTGGCGTATTCTTTTTGAAACACCCTGTATATATATATATATATATATATATATATATATATATATATATATATATAAAAGATAATGATATATATAAAAGATAATGATATCTAAATTTTTATGTATCAATAACACTTTCTCATACATTTTTCCCCTGATATATATATATATATATATATATATAAAATAGAGTAGATAAGTTGATGTTGTATCCATAAAGAGGTTACATACAAAGGTGGTATTTGAGTGAAGGAACAGCAACACGTACAGATTTGAAAGAAAGAGAGGTTTATTGTAAAAGAAAATACACTACTGAAAGACATTGAATCAGATGGCAGGCTAGTAATCTCAGAAGCAAGCCCCCAGCTATATCCTGTGCTCACTATATATATAGCTACTGATATAGTCAGTTGACATAGGGGATAGGGAGTATGGGACATTCCATTACAAAAGTTGGTCAATAAAACAAAGTCAAATAAAAGGGTACCGATGAAATCACTACAAAAAACATTTATTAATATTAACCAGGTAACAAAAGTGAAGCATGGAGATTGAGGTTCCAAGTTCTGAATTTTTGAACATGCCTGTGTTCTTCATCAGTGGATGCAAGAAATAAACAGAGGGATCGTAGAGACTAACCAACATTAGTTTTTGAGGTGCGTAGTGTCCGCTTGTAGTTGGAATTGTTAGAAAAAATCCGTTCACTGTCTGATTTCTCGCTGTTTGAAACTTTATCTGAAAATAACCTTAGATTTAAAAATTGTGGTAGGTGGTGGGGGACAGAGATATTTGACCAGAGAGGAAAAAGGGTTATAGGACCAGGGGTGGAAGCGGTGTTAGTGCTGAAAGATTTTGTGAGTTAGGAACAGTGTGGGAATATAGTGAGATTGTCAATAAAAGTAAAATATATATATATATATACACACACACACACACACACACATATATATGTATATATATATACGCATATATATATATGTATATATATATATATATATATATATACACGCATATATATATATATATATATATATATGTATGTATATATGCACACGCATATATATATGTATGTATATGCACATGTATATATATATATATATATATGTATATATGCATATATATATATATGTATATATATATGCACACACACACACATATATATATATATATATATACACACATGCATATATATATATATGTATATACATATATATACGCACATATATGCATATATATATATATATATATATACACACACATGCATATATATATATATGTATATACATATATATACGCACATATATGCATATATGTATATATATATATATACACACATGCATATATATGTATATACATATATATACGCACATATATGCATATATATATATCTCTATATTTATATATAAAGATAAAAGTAAAGATAATCAATAGAAATAAATAAATGAAGTCATAAACAAATTATGAACTGCTTCTGCCAAAATAATAGTTAAAATAAACGACAACAATCAACCTCAAAATTGAATAAATAGCTTTAATTATCTTCCCAAACCAAAACAAAACTATTAAATAAGTGATATAAACAAATTTTTACTACGTTAATAAAACACCGATTAAAATAAAAATTAATAAATAATTATATATGATAAGAAATAAAGATAAATAAAAACAAGAAAAATAATTTAACCCAAATATATAAATAAACAAATCAACGCTTTCTGGCAAAATAACCGCCAAAATAGACTACCCACAATGCACCACTGACCCGTATATATAAATAGTTGAAAAAAAAAAACACTCATGGCCTGATGATTGCATCTAGCATAAAACAGCCTGTCGCCTCTAAGTGTTGACTTCAATGTTCACTTTTATATTTACACATGCTCTATCGCTGATATTTAGCACTTTATCCTATAAATATAGCACAACTTAAGAGTATATTTCTTCATATATATATATATATATATATATAATACTAGTAATACTCAGTTGGAAAAAACCTGGGATAGCACAACTTGTAAGTCTATCAAAACAAGTTGCTACCTGAGGAAAAATAAGATCCAGTCAAGGTAATTTCAAAAAGCATTACTACAATCATTTAAGTAGCTTTAAGCATGAAACTTACAAACATAGCATTAGCCTGTATACATACATATGGAAGATTAAACAGGAAGATAGTATTGACTCTGTTTTAAAATAGGAAGTACTAAAAGAATGCCAAAAGTATAAAGGAGGGGACAAGTATTGCTTATTATGTATGGAGGAAGAATTAGCAAGAGCCACCTCCAATGAACCTAATAATTTATTAAATCAAAGATCTGAGATTTTAAACAGGTGTAGGCATAGGAAATCCTGGTTATTAGAAAAGAGGCTCTGGTTTTTTTGAGTGTTTTTTCTATGTTCTTCTGTCATGCTAATTTGTTTTTAGTGGTTATATCAATAAATACTGTTTCATGTCATTTCCTCTTTAGCCAGCTTACCGTGAAGATCCGTTTAGGTGAAACCTAGGTAGGTCGTACCTGACTCTTTAGGTCTTATTTCATTTACATATATATATATATATATATATATATATAAATAAAAACATAATATATATATATATATATATATATATATATATATATATATATATATATATATATATATATATAAATAAAAACATAATATATATATATATAAATAAAACATATATATATATATAAATAAAAACACACATATATATATATATATATATATATATATATATATATATATATATATATATAAAAATAAAAACATAATATACATATATATATATATATCTGTATATATATATAAAGAAAAACATAATATATATATATATATATATAAATAAAAACGTAATATATATATATATATATATATAAATGAAAACATAAGATATATATATATATATATAAATAAAAACATAATATATATGTATATATATATATAAAGAAAAACATGATATATATATATATATATATAAAAACCTAATATCTATATATATATATATATATATATATTCATAAATAAAAACATATATATATATATATATATATATATATATATATATATATATATATTTATATATATATATTCATAAATAAAAACATATATATATATATATATATATATATATAAATATAAATAAATAAAAACATAATATATATATATATATATATATAAAAACATAATATATATATATATAAATAAAAACATAATATATCTGAATAAAGACATAATATATACACACACATATATATATATATATATAAAAAACATAATATATATATATATATATATATATATATATATATATATATATATAAAGACATAGAATATATATATATATATATAAAAACATAATATATATATATATATATATATATATATATGATTATCATTTCTTTGCAGAAGACCATTTCTTCACATGGTAGTTTTTTTGTTTTTCATTCAGAATTTTATTATTTCAAACACCATTTCCAAGCGGGGAAATGAACCCTGGCTGATAGTGTGAAAATATATATTAATTTAAATGTTAGTTTTAGTGGTTACCCATGTTTACATAGATGCTCCATTTATTTTTTAAGCAGTATTTTGTTTCATCTACCAGCCTGTCTGTTTTGGCAGGATACTATTTGTGGAGCAAGGATAGAAATAAACACCATGACAGCCAATTATCAAATGACTTAGAAATCATTTGCACATTTTTCCAGTTAATAAATTAATCCTTCAAAAATAAATATTTCACATTTTTTCAACCACCAACAATAAAAACAAACATGCTTTGTGATCCCTTTGAAGAGTATTTAAGCAAAGCTTCTAGACCAGACAAGCCAGTCAGGTGACGAAGCTGCAACAAACTACAGCAGTTCATGATGGCTTGTGTAGCTTCAAAGAGATTCCCTACTCATTCATCCATCTCCCTCAACAAGGTATTTGACATTCACCCATCTTTCTCACCAAGCTATGTAACACTTACATTTTTCCTCACTAAGCTACATGATGCTTACACATTCCACCTCAATTTCTCTGTTGCCTCTTTTTTCTCAAATATACACATGATGAAATCACATTTCTTTTCATCTGAACAAGTAGCTACATCAACGACTTTAATTCATACATGATAAGAAAAAGTAAAAATACAAAAATAAAAATATTTAAATACCTTTGTTGTGGGTTGATTCAAATATTCAATATACTTATTTTCTCTCATAAGATTTCTCAAATGTTCAGACTGTTAGGTGAAATCAAATCCTGTTTAAATTATAAATAAAACATCTCAAATATGAGTATACACTAATAATTATCTTTAAATAGTAAGAAAAATATGGTGGATTAATTAAAAAGTCCATTACTTCTTTAGAAAAAAAACACAACACACACACACATATATATATATATATATATATATATATATATATATATATATATATATATATAAAATATTATTTGATAATTAGTAGGGATAATTCCAAGAAGGATATAAATCCAAAGAGAGCTCAATATAAGAACAGAGCGAATATAATAATGAAAGTGGAGTCCTTAGAAATCCATTTAGGCAATAATTTATTTTCACAGGATCAGATGCCCTTCTCTTCAGACCCCAAAATTTTACAATATATATATATATATATATATATATATATATATATATATATATATATGATTGAATTTCCCTGTATCCATAGCGACTAATATTAAGAATGTATGTTCTTATAAAACTCAGTAAATTTCAAAATGAGTTATTCCAAAATTTGCTTGAAAATGAAACAGT
>OZ010615.1:19976215-20003715 GCA_963932145.1 Acanthosepion lycidas | reverse complement strand
TACATTATTCGGACTATTGTCTTCATCTTTGTTGCCATATTTATTACAATGTTTTGGCCCTTTAATATCTGCCGATATTTCTGAGATGAGGTATTATGTACACTAGTTACATGATTCGGACTATTGTCCTCATCTTTGTTGCCATATTTATTACATTTCAGCCATTTTATGCTCCGACCTTCTGCAGTATCTGTCTATATTTTTGAGATGAGGTATTATGTACACTATTTACATTATTCGGACTATTGTCCTCATCTTGGTCACCATATTTATTACAACGTTCCAGCCTTCTTCAGAGGATACATGGCACAGTGGATAAAGGCGTTGGTTAGATCCAGTGACAGGACCCAAAGACTGTGAGTTTAATACCCAGTTATAGCAGTGGAGAACTTTCAGAGGGTAATTAACAGGAGATAACTGATAACGGGCATCCATTAAACATGGCATGTGGAACTAGAACAGTCTACCCCAGTGAGCGAAATAAAGGGTTCAGTTTGACATTTCAAACACCTAAAGAAGAACAAAGCGTACAACGGCAAAAACATTGTAGTAAATATGGCAACAAAGATGAGGACAATAGCCCGAATAATGTAAATGGTGTACATAATACCTCATCTCAGAAATATAGACAGATACTGAAGGGTTGAAATGTTGTAATAAATATGGTTGCAAAGATGAACACAATAGTCTAAATAATGTAAATAGTGTACATAATACCTCATCTCAGAAATATAGACAGATCTATTTTTTATTTTTTTAGTCTTTCATTGATTGTCATTTTTTAATAAAAATTTATTTTTGTTCATTTAATTATAAAAATGTACTACTGATTTTTGTTTGTGGGGGGTACTATTTGCCCATTGCTGGGACCCTAACAGGTCCTACCACCACAGGTCAAGTTGGACCTGTGAACAACAACAGTTAAGAAGTTGTTCTACTCAGATATAGTTTATTGACATACCCAGGATGAGAAAAAGTAGGATACACATGCACACACACACATGTAACACATTTGGAGTGTTTGAATGCAAACAATCCTAAAAATAAACCTAATGAAAATAGAATGTATGCTTCTGATGTTCGCCAACATTGTGTCATATATTTTAGAACTTTATCCAGTTTAAAGCACAACTAGATTTTAGAATTGTGATGATTGTACCCAAAAACATGATGATAGCCATCATATATATATATATATATATATAATTGGTAGCCATCATAGACATATATATATATATATATATATATATATATATATATAATTAGTAGCCATCATATATATATATATATATATATTTATATATATATATATATATATATATATATATATAATTGGTAGCCATCATATATATATATATATATATATATATATATATATATATATATAATTGGTAGCCATCATATATATATATATATATATATATATATATATATATATATAATTGGTAGCCATCATATATATATATATATATATATATATAATTGGTAGCCATCATATATATATATATATATATATATATAATTGGTAGCCATCATATATATATATATATATATATATATATATAATTGGTAGCCATCATATATATATATATATATATATATATATAATTGGTAGCCATCATATATATATATATATAATTGGTAGCCATCATATATATATATATTTATAATTGGTAGCCATCATATATATATATATATATATATATATATATATATATATATATATAATTAGTAGTCATCATATATATATATAAACATATATATAATTGGTAGCCATCAGATATATATATATGTATATATATATATATATATATATATATATATATATATATATATATATATATATAATTAGTAGTCATCATATATATATATAGACATATATATAATTGGTAGCCATCATATATATATATATATATATATATATATATATATATATATATATATATATATAATTGGTAGCCATCAGACAGATATATATATAATTGGCTAGATTTTAAATTTGGATTGTATAATCTTTTATTGTGTCTAATGTCACCACAAATGTATCCACACTTTTCAGGTGTCTGTTTTTTAATTTTAGGTCAACAAATCTCTAGTGATTTATGCATCTGATAATAACTTATATTTATCTGTATCTCACTCATTTAAACAGTTATTTGACTTCTCCCTTTAAAACTTCTCTCTTTAAAGTTTTATTCCCCACCCTCACCTTAAGGCATTTCCTTTTCTTCTTTCTTCCATTGCACCTCTCTCTAGAGCTTTCATACATTTTCCTCTCACTATAGTTTCTCACTCCCTCATATACATTCTCACTGAAAATTTGTTTTTTATACCCGGAGTTATGTTTTCTGTTTGAATTTGTAGGCTTGATGAATTGGATTGTGATTACGATTCCAATGTAATAAATTATAACCCTGGAACATTAGTGCTTGAGCCTTTTATATTAAATATATATATATATATATACATACATATATATATATATATATATATATATATATCTATATATACGCCCATGGCTAAGATACAAAGACAAGCTGAAAAGCAACTTGTCAGCTGTCAATATACCACATAATACCCTTGAGCGCTTAGACTTGGAGCAGGTAGAATGGAGATCAGCATATTTTAGTGGACTCAGCAGTTTTCAATCTGCTTGTCTTAATCCTCTTCAAGAAGTGAAAGCAAGATCTAAAAGGCCAGTTAATCTAATAGTGATCTCATCCCAAAATCCTCACTCTTGCTCCATATGTGTCCTCCTTTGTAAATCACTAGTGGGTCTGAAGTGCCACTTAAGATTATTGCACAAAATTTCATAATAGAAACATTTAAGCTGTCAAATCCTCATACGCCGAAAAGTGGTCAATACATATATATATATATATATATATACATATATACGTATATATATATATATATATATATATATATATATATATATATATATATATATATATATATATACATAAATTCCCAAGAGGATAGAATCCAGGTAGAATCCAGGTAGAACTCAATGTCCAGGACAGAGTAAGAATATAATATAAATGGCTGAAACACTAATATTTCATTACGATTCCAATGTAATAAATTATAACCATGGAATATTAGTGCTTGAGCCTTTTATATTTTATATATATATATATATATATATATATGCACCCCAGATTTTATTCAAATAATTCCATTTCTGAAAGAATCACCCCTCTCTCAAGTTGACTAAGTCAACATACATGACTAAAAATGTTAAAAATAAAAAATAGGTCAAATATAAAAACATCTATTATTTAAAATATGTAAAACATAAATTAATCCCAAACTAAAAGTATATAAACATCACATTATTAAACATATATATATATATATATATATATATATATTATGAAATGGACAAAGTCCGACAATTATTTAAAGACATTTTTATGTTTAACATTCTTTTTATTGATACAAGTGTTTAAGTAATGCATTTACTTAAACACTTTATGAATAAAATGAATGTTAAACATAAAAATGTCTTTAAATATATATATATATATATATATTTGAAATGAGGTTTCTCGTAGTGGAAGTTGCCACTTTGAAGAGGAGAAGAGGAGGTATGCAAGGCTTAAAAGAGATGTGCATAAAGACGTCCCTGTTGAACTTCCTGAAGACACCCTTAGGCAGCTTGATCTGATGTATACAGATTGTGGTAGAGTGTATTTGTTGATGGCTGGTCTAAGGGGTCACTTGACAGTGCCCTAACAGACAGTAGTAATTCTGATTCTGATTCACCCCTTCCTCCACCAAAAAAGAAAAAATTTTCGACAAGTGCTGAATATCAGGAGGTAGAAAAGAAAAAGAGTCAACTTTGAAATATATGATTTCTGAACATATATACAATTGATACAAATAAAAGTTGTTACTTAGCTGATTGATGTTATATTCAACAGCTTAACTCCAGAGTTTCATTGACAAAAAACTTTTGTAATTGTTCAGCCCACTCATCAGGAGATTTCAACAACCGACAATTGATTTTTCCTATTTTCATTATCTTTATACTAATTTTGATGTAATTAATTTATATACTAATTGTTTTTGCTAGTAAGCTGATTTTTTCAGTTTGTGTTTTTGTAATGCTGTGGTTATTTCTCCCGAGGCATGGTGGAGTAGTGGATAGTGGCTCAGATTGAGGAATCAGAGAACCGAGTTCGAATTCCAGTCAAATCCATTGCATTCACTTATGTGCTAATACCCTTGGGAAAGGTTTTAATCCTCTTCTTCTCCTCCCAGCTATGGATAAATAGCAGGACAAACTGCATTCTATAGCCTTGGATGGCAACTGGTCTAGGAGAAGAACAACTCTGAATTCAAAATCTGTGGAGGATCATTTGGGGACCTTGTGGCACGTGGTGCACCAGGTCTCTGTATTTGACCCTTCAAAAAGTGTGGTTGCTTTTGCACTAAACCTTCACCACTATGATCAAATCATATGTGATGGTGTCTGGTTGTCAGTTCCTAAGAACTGAGTTGCTTGACCCTCATATATTATGTCAAATACTATAGGAGAGTCCACCATATATATATATATATATATATATATGAGAGAGAGAGGGGCACCTTGACGTGGTGTAATGGTTAGAAAGCTTGTCTTGCTAGATCAATTATGACTGAGTAGTGAGTTTGATCCTCACTGGGTGCTCCTTACTTTCGGCCTTGTGCCACATCTAAGCCGGGCTTAGAAAATCACTATATGAGAGAGAGAGATTGAATGAGTGAGTGAGAGGGAATTAAGATAAGTAAAAGTCTGTCACTTAGCTGATTGATGTTACCTTCAGCATCCGAACTCCAGAGTTTCATAGATGGACCTGTCCATCCACTCTTCAGGGGATATCAGCAATTGACTGCTTATATTTGTTGATTTTTCTTTTTTACACACATCATTGAGGAAATAGTTCCGAGTTGGGTCAAGGGGGTGGCTGCTGGAAGACCCTTTGTCAGGCAACAGGACTCTGCATCAAGACACACAAGCAGGAGAACCCAGTCATGGCTGTCAGACAGTTATTGCAACCACACCACTCCATAAATCTGGCAGTCTAACTCCCTAGACTGCAACCCCCTTGATTATTATGTGTGGGGTGCAGTTAAGCGAGAGACCAACAAAAATCCTTGGTACACCAAAAATGAACTGAAGGTAAGGATTATGGCAGCATTCACCAACTTAAACAAGGAGACCATCCTGAAGAGTTGCAGGAGATTCCAAAGTCATCTGGAGGCCATGACTGAAGCCATTGGCAATTTTAGTGAATAAATTTACTCCTTAGTATTTCAAGATATTTTTGTATAATTTTGGTAAATATATTTGTTAAAATGAGATGTCAGTGTTATTTTGCATTTTTGCGTCATTTGGATGATAATTAATCCATTGTACCCTATATATATATATACATATATATATATATATATATATATATATATATATATCAGAATGTCTTTGGAATATATAGACATTTTATTAATGCAAGCTATGCTGATAACCTGGAAGTTTAAACATTCTTGTAATAAAACATGAAACCTGTCATCATCCTTATCAACAAGTTAGTCTCTTGCAATTGCGAAATAGTTTTTTTGTTTTTCCACAAAGAAAAATGCTGATAAAAAAACAATATGTATGCATTTTACGAACATGAAATTTTGCTCGACTTTTTTGTTTTTTTATGTAAACATTGAATTATTGTTTTTTTAAAGTTTACGTCATTATTATGAAATTGTTTTGTGTAATAAGCACAATTGCTATTAACAAAGTGTGTATACATTTTAACATCTGTATCTGTCTATATTTCTGAGATGTGGTATTATGTACACTATTTACATTATTCGGACTATTGTCCTCATCTTTGTTGCCATATTTATTACAACGTTTCGGCCCTTCAGTATCTGTCTATATTTCTGAGATGTGGTATTATGTACACTATTTACATTATTCGGACTATTGTCCTCATCTTTGTTGCCATATTTATTACAACATTTCGGACCTTTAGTATCTGTCTATATTTCTAAGATGAGGTATTATTGTACACTATTTACATTATTTGGACTATTGTCCTCATCTTTGTCATCATATTTATTACAATATTTCGGCCGTTGTACGCTCCGGCCTTCTTCAGGTTGTTGGAATGTTTAACTGAACCCTTTATTTCACTCACTGGCGTATTCTAGGCGATTGAATGGTGGATATGGATTTTGGTTTGGTTTATTTTACAGCATATCTACCTCAATGGGTTATTTAATGCCAACAATTTATACTTATAAATATTGTCTTTTCTACTTTCTAATTTTTTCATATGTATATGTATGTATGTATGTATATAATATATATATATATATATATATATATATATATATATATATATACACACACACACTTTATCTAAATATATATATATATTATCTATCTATCTATATATATATATGGATAGATAGATAATATATATATAGATATAGATAGATAAAGTATATGTATATATATATATAAAGTATATATATATATATAAAGTATATATATATATATATATATATATACTCTTTATATATATATATACTCTTTATATATATATATATATATACTTCATATATATAGATATATATATATACTTCATCTATATACATACACATTATCTATATGTATATATACATATATATATATATATATATATATATATATACTTTACCTATATCTATGTCTATCTATCTATCTATCTATATATATATATATATATATATATATATATATATATATATATATATATATATATATATCTGCAACAAATTCCTCCGCTTGAGCAATTTCTTAAAATCAACAGTCTGATGTTTAGTCATTGAAATACTGATTTAGTTTTGTGGGTTAGACCAAGTACTTTTCATAACACCCCATCTCAGATGGATATAACTCTGCATAGATTGTTATTTATATTAAGCATGTTCTGAAAGTCTTCAGAATGCTAAAAAAACATTCCAATCTAAGTGTTTCTTAGGTACCCAATGAGGATTGACTTCAATCATCCAGTCGTGATCTGTCTGAGACAAGCTTGATAATATCACCAGATGCCACACATGGTGGTCCTTGAACATACAAAACTATTACGTAGTTTGAAGCAATGCTGATCAAGATAAATTAGTAAACCATTACTTCGTTTCTCAATGGGTGCCCTGATATATATATATATATATATATATATATATATATATGCCTGACGATTGTGTCTAGCATGAAACAGACTGCAGCCTCTAAGTGTTGACTTCTATGTTCACTTTTACATATATATATATATATATATATATATATATATATATATATAATATTAGTGGTTAACATACACATACATATGCAATCATATATCTAACCTATATAAATATATACATACATACATACATATATATATGTATAAAAAATAATTCCAAGAGGATACAATCCAGGTAGAACTCAATGTTCAGGACAGAGTCAGGATATAATAAAAAGACTTAAATACTAACATTCCATGGTCATAATTTATTCCACTGGAATCATAAATTTACGATTCCACTGGAATAAATTATGACCATGGAATATTAGTGTTTAAGCCTTTTTATTATATACTCGCAGCATAGCCTGGCATTGCCTGTGCTTGATTCAAAAATTGTACGACTCGTACAGCAATCGCTATCACTTGATTTAAAATATTTTTGCCCTTCCTTGTTTTTAAAGGAGTGCCCTTTGCCGTGCTGATGTTGCTACATGCCTTACTTCTTGCCTATCTCACACTGCAAATTTTTTCTAAGCTCTATACTAAACATTAAATCTGTTACGAAAAAAGAACTAAACAAAATGAACACAAAACAATCAGCTTTAAAAAAGGACTCGTAACTGGAAAAACTCAATGAAAAAAAGAATGTTAACAACAAATACTTTTTCACACCCAACCCAGTTCTGCAGAATCAGAATCAACATTGAGTTGAAGCAAGCGAATGAGCCAATTGGAGTAAAGTGCCATGCAGATTTAAATTTTTCCCACTTGTGATGAATGTAGCTATTGATTTTTTTTGCATGCTTGCATGCTAGCATGCTAGTTAACATTCGTGTCTGTCAGCTGTTGGCTCTCACGCTGGCCAATAGAATCTTCCTGCCTATTCATGGCAGCCAGCTATAGGCTCTCACTCTGGCCGCAAACTACATGAAAACTGCCGTAGAAGCATGAAAAAATTGATTATTTCCACTATCGATAGGAGTTGGGAAATGCAAAGTCAGTCTTTGCCTTCCCACTAACTTGGAGCATGTGCATGTAAATTCTGGTGCAAATCTGTCGGAAATTGCAGCCGTGCATTCATTACACACACACACACACATCCTGCCTTTTATTTATATATATATATATATATATATATATATATATATACGTATACACACACACACAGATATAAGTGTAAAATCTTTGTTACTTAGCTGATTGATGTTATATTCACCACCCAAACCCCAGAGTATTGTAGACAAACCTTTTTTTAATTGTTCAGTCCACTTGTCTGGAGGTTTCAGAAGTTGACTTCAGATTTTCTCATTTTCCTGCTCTCGCTTACTCACACCTAAATTAAAATTGTAAGAATGTTAAAAAAATTAAATATAAAAATGGATCAAATTTTCCTTCTAGTCATATTCAATAAAACATGTTTAAAAGGAAGGTTGCTGCCCAAATATATGTTAATATATACCATATATACTCACATATCATGCAACCTTTGAAGGCCTAATTCTGAAACTAATATTTAAGTCCAGTAAAATGGATATATAGTTTGGTCAATGGCATAGCCAAGGTCAGCAGTACATACACTAATTTTATATCTCATGTATGATAGGATCCCCTTAAAATTAGCTTCAAATTTAGGTCTTCAAAAGTCGCATAATACACAAATATATATTGTATATACATTTACCTTGATAAATTCTTCACAGGACAAAATGTGTCAACTAAGTTTTCCTTTTATCTTTATTCTTTACATATATATATATATATATATATATATATATATATATATATATATATATATATATATATATGTATATATATTATTTAAAAATATGTTCATCACAACACTGAAATTACCATGTTTCAAAACCAAAACCTTAAATCTTAAAATTTAAAGTTTATGACCCATTTTCAAGTGATGTTGAATAACTTCTGAAAAAATGATTTACTCTTTTTATAAGCTAAATAGTATTATGTAGTTTAAGTTGATGGAGGAATGAGATTACAACATTTTTAAGGAGGAGTTGTTTTTTTTTTGACTAATCAGGATACAAGTGTATAATTTAAGGTGGCAAACTAAATATTGGTTAAAGGTTAGGTGTGGGTTTGTAATTTCTGTCTGTTGATACTGGCTTCCTTATATGAGAATATGTCATTACTGTCTGGATACACTACAATACAATTGACATTTTTATTTATTTTTCTTATTTTATAAAATACATCAAGATTTTCTTAAAAGGGATTTTCAAATATGATTAAGTCATATGTTTTGTATTCATATTATTATTAATAAAGATCTAAAATGATATATTTATTTTATTTACTAATAAACTATATATGGTATTGTAAAATTAAAATATTAGAATTTAATTACATTTTCTTACTTTCTTATTTTTGATCAAATAATAGATATATAATTATGCAAATTTTCTTTTATAATTAATTGTTTTTAAAGAAAACATAATGCAATGTCTACAAAAAACTTCTTTTATTGTTCAGAAACTTAATAGTAATTTTCATGTAAGCACAAAGGGCATGGGTCATTTAAAGAACTACATGATCTCATTTTTTTTTTATCAGTTTACAGAGGGTATTTTATTTGCTACATGCATTGCATTTTCTTTGATAGTTTTCAATTGTCATATCTTCAAGCATTAGTAGGGGTCATTTTGGTTTTTCAAAATAATATGTCATTGGGGTTCATGTTGTTTTGAAGTATAATGCATTAGTTTGTGGTATCATATATATATATATATATATATATATATATACAAAATGTGCACCAGTTCTCTGTATTCGGCTTTTTCAAAGAGTGTGGTTGCTTCTGCGCAAGCCTTCACCACTCTTATCACATCCTTTGTGGTTTGTATGGCTGTTTTGTTCTAAGCACTCACCTGCATGACACTCATATGTTGAAAAACACGGGAGAGTCCAGTGTATATATATATATATATATATATATATATATATAAGCGGTGTGCTTTCATTCAAGTATGTTTGGCTAAATAATTTAGACATATTATGTCTGTTTATTTTAGTTTTAATCTTTTCAAGTCCATCAATTAATTTCTTGGTGCCTGTAGAAAATTGATCAAGAAAAATACCAAAATTTTCTTTCAAATAATTTTCATTTTCCCCAAGTACTTTCAATGTCATCTGAGACCATCTTCAGGGGTTGCATATCTATCTATGTGTTATGCATTAACACTGTAAATTCAAAATATTCTTTCACCACTATGCAAGGGAGGTAACTTATGTGATTTTTTTAAAAGATTTTTTTGTTGTAGTATTTTAATTTAGTTTTTTTTTTATATAACACTTTGCTACTACAAAAATTTAAGAACTTTGTTGCTATACTCATAGTTAACTTTATTTTTGGCCATAATTCTCTTATATAAAGGACTTCCAAAATGTTAAGTTTTAGCTTGTTATTATCTTGATGAAGCACTAATGTATTTTTGATGAATATCTATCTAAACTATGAATGTGGACTTCAGTGTTCCTTTAAATGTTCTGAGATTGAACTATGCTCGTTCAAGTGAAATGTAAGCCTTCTCATTGTTGTTGTAAAACCAACATACATATTAACATTTTTATTAAAACTATATATATATATAAATATATATATATATATATATATATATATATATGTGAAATATATAGAAAATAGGAAAAAACGCGTTAGGTTAGTAATCCAAAGTTCTTTAGTATTTTAGCTATTATTTTTTTAAAATAGTACTCGATACAAAAGTAGAGCATAAATATAATTATATATTTAAAAATATGATTCCAGCATGCTACATAAGAGGTCTCATGTTTCAAAAAAGAGCCGAAAACTTCAATATAATTGTTAGAATTAAATTGGGTTAAAGTGAGCTCTGTTTCATCTATTCCAAAAAAAATTTCGCTTGAAGATGAAACAGAGCTCACTTTAACCCAATTTAATTCTAACAATTATATTGAAGTTTTCGGCTCTAGTTTTTGAAACATGAGACCTCTTATGTAGCGTGCTGGAATCATATTTTTAAATATATAATTATATATATATATATATATATATATATATATATATATATATATATATATAAGTATCACAGCCTAATGATGAAATAAAGGATTTATTTTCCAACATAATTTCTTTCTTTATCAATGCACTTAATTTAATGGTAAGCATTAACCATATATATCAAACATTATACAGAAAAAATTTCAGATCAAAATTCAGCTAATAACTGCATGTCTGGCTATCAACTTATTGATATAGCTTACTTTTCTACTTACTGACATCTATGTGTGCATGTCTGTACCATTATAGATATGTATATATCATTTATGTAAATACATAGGCATCTGTATATCTCCATATTTAAGTCTGTATACATCTATATATAGTAATGGCACACTTCAGCTACAGGGGATACAAGTTTGATGTTTTGTTGAGAGGCATGTTTTTCTTTCGCAGGACTTCTCACTCTACGTCTGTTGTTATTAATTTCACTGTTTTGGAAAATAAAAAAAAAGCAGTAAAACACCAAAACTCACTAAAAATAGTTTTCATAGTAATCAGAGATATCAATATATATCACTTTATTTACTAACACTCTCAGTTTGCTTCTGTTCTGATCTATCTCAATTTGTTTCTATCTGTATATCTATCAGTCTGTTTCTATTTGTTTATCTGTCTCTTTCTATCTATCTCAGTTTGTTTCTGTCTGTGAATCTATCTCAGTCTGTTTCTATCTAGTTAACTATGTCGATCTCAAGTTTCTTTCTATCTATATATCTATCTATCTATCACAGCCTATTTCTACCTGTCTGTCTGTTTCTGTGTATCTATCACAGTCTGTTGATCTATCTCAGTTTTTTACTATCTTGGTTTGATACTATCTATCCTAATTTGTTTCTATCTATTTATCTATCTATCACAGTCTGTTTCTATGTGTTTATCTGTCTATCTCTCTCAGTTTGTTTCTATCTGTCAATCTATCTCAGTTTGTTTCTATCTATCTGTCTCTATATCTATCTATGGAAAAATCCAAACTAATGGTGAATAGTACAAACAGTAACACCTGCGTCAACATTACCATGAACAGGAATTCACTGGAGGAAGTGTCCAGTTTTAAATACTTAGGTGCAATCTTGTCTAAGGATGCTACCTGCAACTTGGAAATCCGCACACAGATTGCCGCAGCCATGGCAGTGATGACCAAATTGACAAGAACATGGAGGAGCAAAATCAGCTTTCAAACAAAGTACAAACTGTACAAATCGCTGGTAGTCTCCATTCTCCTATATGGATGTGAAACGTGAACACTGTTTGCAGAAACAGAGAGAAGAATCCAAGCGTTTGAGAACAAATGCATGAGAAAACTCCTTGGCATCTTCTACTGGGAACCAAAAACAATGAGTTTGTGTGGAAAAGGTTGAAAATTTTGTGAAACACCAGGAACTTCTTGCCATTGTCAAATGGAGAAAAATGCCGTGGTTTGGGCACATTACAAAGGCATGACAGCCTGTGCAAGACCATCATACAAGGGACATTGAAGGTGGATGTAGGAGAAGATGCCAGTGCAAAAACTGTTTGGACAATGTCAAACAGTGGACAGGTATAACTATATCAGAATTGCCGATGGCTGCCAATGATAGACAGTTGGGGGAAAAGGGTTATTAGGTTGGTGCAAAAATAATGTCGGTTTTTGACGTATTTTTTAATGTCCAAAACCGACATTATTTTTGCACCAACCTAATAGTTGGGCTTCTGCATTCGGTTCTGCCCTCTGATTACAAGAGTCAAAGGTATGATGATGATATCTATCTATCTATCTCGGTTGTTTTCTATCTATCTGTCTATATCTATCTCACTTTGTTTTTATCTATCTCAGTCTGTTTTTATATATCTATCTCAGTCTGTTTTTGTCTGTCTATCTCAGTCTGTTTTTGTCTGTTTATCTCAGTCTGTTTTTATCTGTCTCATACACATATTTGAAAACTGGCTTGACATTTAGATGGCAAATATTGATACCTACATCCACATAATGATTATCAATTCTTTCCTAAAGAAAACCATCTCTTCACTTGATAGCTTTTTTCTTCAGAATGTGATTATTTCCATCATTTATACTTGAGCTAATTCCCTGTTATGGGTCTGCAGGTGATTCTTAAGGCCAGCTTCACTTTTACAACCTCTCTTAGACATGCGGCAAACAAAGTTTGTGTTACCTATATTGGAAACTTGCCTGTCCCTGCGTACAATCAACTGACCATGAGTTCTGCAACAGACTTACAAACGTTGTCACAAACAATCGCACAAATAACCTGCAGGTCTTTCTGGTAGGTCTACATTCATAGGAGTTTATCCCTGCCCTCTCTGGTGTGATCTCATGTGACTGGCTAAACCATCCACCATCAGGGTGACTTTTCCACAAATACTGCAAGTGTGTTGGTAGTCCTAATATCTCTGGGGACGGATTCTATTTCTCCTTTCTTAATGGCGTGTTTTTTGTTGGAATGCTTAATTCTCTTTTGCTCAAAATTGTAGCAGTGTTCTCCTGTCAAATCAACCATCTCCATCCAGATTTATCTCCAGCAATTATTTCCCAATCTTCATCATTAACATCAAGAGTCTTTAGGTTACATTCAACTCTATCCTTGAAATATTTTGTTAGGCTCATGAGTAGTTTGATAACCTTGTTACAGCTCACTATAAAAAAAGTCTTTTGGGAAATCTGTCATCCTCCATACATGTTAGATGACCTGCCCAGTGCATTTGATTATGGAGAAGCTGTTTCTCTATGATTTGCTATGTTTGTGTGCTGAAGGACTTTTGTGTCTGGTGTACAAGACTGCCAATTGATGTCTAAGATTCATCTCAGGCACTGCTGGTGAAAATGCTCTAGGACCTTAACGTGCCTTCGATAGGTAGTCCATATTTCAGAGGAATATAAAAGGATGGTTAGGACAACTGTTTCGTAGATACAGATCTTTGTGCTTAAGGAGATGTTACGATCAGACCAGACTCTCTTTTCAATTTCTCTGTATACTTCACCTGCTCATTCAATCCAATAATTCGCATAAAACCATATATACATATACACATGTACATATATAGATATGAGAAAATGAAATTTATTTTTAAAAGATTTTTTACTTATTTTCATGCCAAATTAAAATTTAACTGCTAATTACAGAGTAATCTCCCTTTATTAATTTTTTTCTGATTTGCAAATAATTATAATTTTTATAAATAGAAAGTATCTCTTGACAATGAAGGTAAATGGTTAAGTTTAGCAACGATTATGCAAATACCTTTGGATCTGGTTTCAAGTCAGGAGCTAATTCAGGCTTTTCTAAGATCTGCTGCTAATCATAAGACTTGATTGAAATATTTGGTAAACTACTGCTCTTTCTTGTTAATATCTGTAAATGAGTGCTTTACCTAGCAAAAGAGCCCCTCAGTTTTGTTTTTTGAATCAGATTACTCACCCCTAAATTAAGCTACCCAACAGTCACAGAGACATCGGGGTTGGTAGCCACTGACTTACTATATATACAGTGACATCTCAATGTCTTTAATGGTATTCAGCAAAGTACCTTGAAATTTGAGGAGCATTCTCCCACAAAAGCTGAACAAAATAGAAAACTATTAATTTGGGTATACTTTGTGATGTTTGCATTCTAGATTTTACAAGCACACACTGTACAATGAAACACAGAATAATTTCATGAAACAAATCTTCAACTGGATATCTCATAATAAACAACTTACATTGTTGACTTATCAGTGAAGGCACCTTCTGAAAGTTGTGTCTTTTGGTTTACATTATCATCATATTCTTATTTATGAATGTATATTTTTGGATACATTATCTTGAAAAAAAAAACTGTCAGTTTGTGAAAGACTCCCAAGAGGATGCTTCCCTGACAACTACAACCTTAACCTCTTCAAATCTAAGGTCAACTGATATTTATCTTACATCTCCTCATAATATGCACCTCCTCCTCCTACATTAGACACTTACAACAATCTCATTCAGTAACCCTCTACCTTGAGGGGCTCTTGGGCCTTGTATCGCGTGAACAATAGTAGAAAGAAAATTTCCAGATTTTATGTGTAGCATCTGTCAGTCTCAAAAGAACATAATTCTTTTTTCCTAATTAATCTGGTGGTGATAGGGTAGCATTAGTTTTATTAATCAAGCACAGGTAAATGATAATCGAGTGTCCTCTCTTGACAAAAGTGAGCCTAGAAAAACATTGAATGAAATGTAAGACTCCCTTTAAGATTCAGGCTCCAGATTGTAAAATAACAGAGCTATGAATTATATATTATGAAACTCACCTGCCACCTATCAGACCAAAGTGCAATCAGACAACACATTAATAATCAGCATAAGGATCATAGTTACATTAGACAACTACTCACAAACAATAGTAAAATACTAACAATACTCATACAACAAAAACGGCCACTAATAAATAAAAACAAGTATAACTTAAAAGCCAACTTCCTCAAAAAAACAAAACACACACGTCACACCATACCTTTGCCACCACACTCACTAGTTCTACTAAACTCACCATTTGTCCCTACCTAACCTGATGATGACTTAAAGTCAAAATCATGGATCATATTTCTTGTACTTTTCTTCTGAGATGAACTTCAGACAATTTCTGACAGAATTTCCTCTTTGTCTGAGAAGAATTATTCATTAGTCGGAAAAGTTGATCAGTAAAATTAATTACCACAAAATGTCTGTTGTCTTTATATATATATATATATATATATATATATATAATATAATAATATTTTTTGTTTAAAAATATGATTCCTTCGCTACATAAGAGTTCTCATGTTTCAAAAACGAGAGCCGAAATCATCCAAATAATTATTAAAATTAAGTTGAATTGTGGTGTTTAGTCCCGTTTCATCTTCAAGCAAAATTTTAGGAATAAGCTATCTCTCGGTTTACGTGTATTTTTAGGCACGGTCCGTTACAGAATTTGTTATTGTGGGAGTGGCTAGACTATTTTCCTTTGTTAAGTGGTCAGGGAGTTAATTCTTATCAATAGATTCATCATCATCTGAGAGGTTTTGCTAAGGTTGGGTAGGGTATCTATTTCAAGGCTAATGTTTGCGGTCATCCTTTAGTTGGTTCCCAGTGAAGGATATTTTTATGGCGCGCCTACAATCATTATGTGTCTGGAGAATTCTGTATGGAGTACTGTCTTCTTAAAAATAAAAACAAAAATACTAAGGAACCCCGGATTATGCACCCAACGTGTTCTTTTCTATTTTCTGCATACCTGCACAATGATACATATTATATATATATATATATATATATATATATATATATATATATAGAGAGAGAGAGAGAGAGAGAGATAGGAAGCACATGGTGAAGTAATGGATTGTGATTTGGATTAAGGAATCGGAGAACAGAGTTCGAATTCCAGTCAATTTCATTATATTCACTTATGTGCTAATACACTTGGGAAAAGTAGGAATCCATCTCTTCTCAGCTATGGATAAATAGTAGAACAGAATGGGTTCTATAGCCTTGGGTGGTAACCAGTCTAGGAGAAGTACAATTCTAAATTCAAGACCTATGGAGGGTTGTTTGGACCTAGTTGCATACTGTGTATAAATTCCTGTACTCAACTCTTCCAAAAAGTGTGGTTAGTTCTGCACAAACAACACTGTAATCAAATGATATGCGCCTGTAGTCTGGCTGTTGGTTTTAAGAACTGAGCTGCTTAACCTTCCTACATTGAAAATGACAGGAGAATCCAGTAGTATGTGTGTGTGTGTGTGTGTGTGTGTGTGTGTGTATATAATTATATATAATAGCTTAATTGTTTTATAACCCTTCACGCAGAACTTTTCACTGCCAATTCAAGAAAGATATTTGAGTCACTAACATACAAAAAAGAGAATGTCTCATATCGAGAATATTTAACATTGAAAAACATAAGAAAAAATTAATTATTTTTAATAATATGTGGAAATCTCCACACTTTGCCTGATGAAGATTGCAAGAGCAGAAACACATGTAGCAAAATTATGGAAAATAAAGCATAATATTTTTTTAAAAAAAATCCACATTACAACAAAAAACGTTTGCGGTTTCTTTCTTCTTTTTAATATACACACATTTCTCTCATTGGAATGACTATAACCACTTCCTTTTATATATATATTTAAACATATATTGTTAAAATATAACAGACAATGAATGTCTCCCATGAGCCGTTCTAATGTTTGAATGTTTGCTTTAATTTCTGGTGAAAATAATGACAAAATAATGATGCTAATAAATCAGTTTTAATATTTTATATTACTAGAATCCACTTGGATTATATACCAATGGATTTATTACCTTTACTATATATATATATATATATATATACATATATATATATATATATATATATATATAGTGCTGCTTTTTATTGGAAGAAAGGTGAAATTATGATGCTGAGTCAAAAAGAAAAATTTGTACAGTTCATGGAGAAGATAATGCAAATAATCAAACATGTTAATAAGTGTTTGTCAAGTGTCTTGCAAGAGGTTTCAGGCTTCCTGATCAGGCAGATTGACTGAGGTTGATTGCAATTAAATCAAAGGATGCTTTGTATATTGAGATTGAAAGGGAATGATAGATTTAAAACAAGTTTTCTTTCGTATGCTATGACTTTACAAATGGGTGATCATGGTCCTCCACAACTTTCTTTCTTTTCTCAATCTAAGTAACTTTGCCTTTTTATTGCACTACTGTTTCTCTTTCTGGTTCTTGTTTACTAAAACTTATCTTTCTATATGCCATGTCGTTATAGAACTTTACCTATCATGGCTCTCCACAACTTCCTTTCTTTTCTTAATCTAAGTAACTTTTACCACTTTTACCAGCTCTATGTTTTGTGGTTTTGTTCTGCTATCTATTTACAAAAACTGTCTTTTTCTATGCCATATACTTTCAGAATGTTAGTGATCATAGCTCTCCACAACTTCTTTTGCCCCTTTACCACACCTATTTCTTTTGTGATCTTTGTTCTGCCATCTATTTAAACTTATCAAGTAGATTAGTCACTGTCTTCACTTATCTTCAGAATATCCTATGAGTGTTAAATTTTCCAGGTTTACTTTCCTCATTTTTTCCTTAAAGCTTCCTCATTTGACATATTCTGTCCATGTTATTCTCAGCATCTTTTTGAAGAACCCAATCTTTATCTATAAGGAAAATGTTCAGCAGGGCTGGTGTGTACTACCCCTGAACACCCTGACTGGAAGTGGGGCCAAGCCTGATTAGGGGACCTGGGCAGTGCCTTGTGACCCCTTCCTACTTGCATTTATATACATTATAAATTAAACTAAGCTGACTATTAAAGGATGAAAATTTTTTGAAGATTTTGATGTCATTCGGGGGGGGGGGCGTTTCTTTTTCGTCCAAATCTGTGAATTTGTTTTGCTCATGCTAAGTCTTGAAAAAAACACTATATAAAATATTGAATGTGTTAAAATTCTACAACTCTTTTACAAAAAAAATCCCAAGTTGATGTTAAAAATTGCCACAAAAATATTAATTTATTCAAGATGGAATGATCTATTATGACATGTCCTTAATTTTTATGGAATGATCTATTATGACAAGTCCTTAATTTTTATGGAATGATCTATTATGACATGTCCTTAAGTTTTATGGAATGATCTATTATGACATGTCTCTAATTTGTATTAAGTTATATTGTATTTATTTTCAATTTTTCTAGTTGAATTGTTCACCTATTTTGCATATGATCCATTATTGTACATAATTAAGTTGCAATAAAATTTGTATTTTATATGAATATTACCTTATGAAAATTGAGATGTAGTAGAGTAGGAAGCCTGGTGGAGTAATGGATAGCAGTTTGGACTGAGGAATTGGAGAGCAGAGTTCAAAATCCAGTCAAATCCATTACATTCACTTACATGCTAATACTCTTGGGAAAGGTATGAATCCTCTTCTCCTCCCAGCTATGAGTAAATAGCAGGACAGAATGGGTTCTATAGCCTTGGATGGCAACTGGTCTACCGCAGAAAGAAATGACAAACTACTGCGGGAAAAAATCTGCCTGGTCAGTCATATGCTAATACCCTTTGGAAAGGTTTGGATCCTCTTCTTCTCCTTCCAGCTATGGGTAAATAGCAGGACAGAATGGGTTCTATAGCCTTGGATGGCAACTGGTCTACCGCAGAAAGAAATGACAACCGACTGTGGGAAAAAATCTGTCTGGTCAGTCATGTGCTAATACCCTTGGATGTCAACTAGTCTAGCACAAAAAGAAATGTAGGAAAAAAATCTGCCTCATCTGTCATGTATCGAAAGATATATGATTGCCTAAGTGTGTATCCCGCATGGCACATAACTGATGAGTAGAGTGGGGGGGCATATCTATGATTTGGGATCAGAGGTGGTGGGGATTGCCTACAGCAGAAAGTTACAACCAAATAAAATTTGCTTTCTGCTACAATTGGCTCATGTTTTTATTTTTTAGGTAATGATCTAGCTAGAAAGTTATTTTTTTTAAGCCACATGCATTTGACTGGAAGAAGCTGCACCCTGAGAATGAATTTGGTGTCTCGTCTGAGCTACAACATGACACATACTGCACCAACATTTGGTATTGGATTTCTCCAGGTTTGACTCCTGCCCACAGAAAGGCACTAGGGGCACGTTGTTCTATGATAGTGCAATCATTGAGAGGAGTGTCCTATGTCTGACCTCATTGTTTCTTGTAACTCAACTGAATAATGGAATGCATACATTATCATTACAAAATATCAAAAGTATTGCTGGAGCTACACAATCCTCAGTTTCCAGCCTTGTAGGCAATGAATTATTTTCAACCCTACAGGCTTTTTCCCCACATCAAAAAATTGCATGTGAAGGTTTTTTTTTCTTCTGCCGGAACACAAACAAGGAGGGATGGAATGAAAGCAGCACTGGAGACCAATGAAACAAAGCAGAACAAAACCAGAGACATATCCACAGCAGAAGCGATGCAGAATTCTACACAGGAATTGCACAAAACGTAACTGGGACACAGAAAGTGGAAATGTACAAACAGGAAATCAGAATAATGTCGTTCTGTATGCTAGTAATGATGGCAACTTATGGACTGATGAAACAAGATCTGTCTGTTAATATAGAGCCCAGAAACATTGGTAATCTCACTATGCACGACACAAATCATTTGCATAAACCAATTCTAGTCACCTCTCCACAAGTTGATGTTCTTAGGTTTGGGCCAGCCATCCTCTTCTACATATGCAGCACACCAAGCATTGTCTTTTTAATCACAGTGACTAGGCACATTTGTTGTTGATTTGTACATATATATATATATATATATATATATATATATATATATATATATATATATATATATAAAAGTGAACAATGAAGCATGAAACAGCCTGTTGCCTGTAAGTGTTGACTTCAATGTTCACTTTTATATTTACATATGCTCTATCTCTGATATTGAGCACTTTAGCCCATAAGTATAACACACCTTAAAACTGTATTTCTTCATATATATATATATATATATATATATATATATATATATATAAAATTGCTGGTCACTCATATTCAAGGGTACCTATCTACTAGGGCAGCTAGCCAATCCCTATTGCAGATGCTTGCTTGGGCACATTTCTGTTTGCTCAACACCCACAGAGCCCACCTGTGGTTTATACTGCAACTATGCTGAGCAGACCTTAGCTACAGTTTCTGGGAGAGAGTGTGTTAGCAAAAATAATCAACAATCTGAACAACACCAGCACACTCGAAGCCTTGGTCACGATGACTTGTGACTTCATTCTAGCACAGCTATCAATAGACCCCAAGTTTCTGTCTACCAAGTTTCACTCACAAGGCTTGGATTAATCCATGGTATGGTTTTCACACACTTTCCAAAGGTACCGCACACTGAGATCACCTCCTCCAGACTGATAACATCAAAAAGTCTCCTTCCTGACAAATTGACTGTGGTGAGATTCAAACCTGGTGTGTCACATGGTCAGAAAATGAACTTTCTATCTATTCGGCCATGCGCCAATACATACATATATATATATATATATATATATATATATATATATATATATATATATATATATATATTTATGGACACTCCATATTAAAGTGACTTTGTGTCACATCCTATCACTGTGGTGAATGTAAGCAAAACTGTGGAAATAACTTTTTAGATAAAATGTTGTGACTTGTAACTTTGTTTTAACTTGACATCAAACATGGCTAATGAGAAGACGGAGATGAGTGTGACTGGGATAGGTAGACAGATAGATAATGAATAGATTGATATATATATATATATATATATATGAAGAAATATAGTCTTAAGATGTGCTATATTTATGGGATAAAGTGCTCAATATCAGAGATAGAGCGTATATAAATATAAAAGTGAAAATAGAAGCTAACACTTAGAGGCGACAGTCTGTTTCATGCTAGATGTAATCGTCAGGCATGAAACAAACTGTCGCCTCTAAGGGTTGACTTCTATGTTCACTTTTATATATATATATATATATATATATATATATATATATGAATAGACTGAGATAGGTTGGTTATAGGTTATTTAATGACAAAATCCAAATATTTTGTACACAATTTTATTTTACTTTTTGGGGAAATTGTTTTAGTGATATTAATTAATTAATTAACCTATAGCTGGAGAGAGATGAGATGGATTCATACCTTTCCCAAAGCAGATATAACAAACACAATGGGTATTGAAACTTTGCTCTCTGATTTTGAATTGCGAGTCATTATCTATTACACCACCCACACATCCAACCTTACAGCACCTGGGATTCTCAAGCAGTCACCCATCTAGGCACAGACCAGGTCTGACATTGCTTAACTTCAGTGATTGTATAGGAACCAGTTTCAACATGATGTGGCTATAAGCAGACTGAGGTGGATATGAATAGACTGAGATAGATAGATAGATAGATAGATAGATAGATAGATAGATAGATAGATAGATAGATAGTAGATAGATATGAATAGACTGAGATAGATAAATAGATATATAATGAATAGCCTGAGATAGATAGATAGAGAGAGAGAAAAATATGACTCCACTGAGATAGATAGATATGGATATATAGAGAGGTAGATGTGAATAGACTGAGATAAATATAGCATCAAAACCCTAACTGCTACCAGTCATGATGAATGGATGTCCCCTCAAAGAGGCTCCTCCCATGCCTTGAGAGGATAATGGGCTTCAAACTCACACCCAACCTCAAGTGGAACTCTTATATACTATCCACCGCTCCAGTAAGTACCTGACTCCTCATATTATCCTCTACTTTCATAAGAGCCAGATCAGGCCAAAAATGGAATACTGATGCCATATTTTGGTAGGAGCTGCCCATTCCTCACTTTCCAGTCTTGATAGAGTTCAAAAGCATCTCCAAGTCTTTGTGAGAGAAGAATTATTTTCCAACCTTCAACCTCTCTCTCACAGGTGGGATGTGGTGAATTTCTCACTGTTCAGTCGCTGCTACTGTGGAAAGCACTCGAATGAACTACATTTCTTGGTTCGGCCAGATCTAACCTTCATGTACAGGACCCGTCGTGCCGCTCACATTGTAGCAAACCACCCACATTCCCTTCATATTACATTGGCAAGAAGTAAGTTCCACTCAAACAGCTTCTTCCCACAAACCACTTCTCTATGAAACAGACTCCCAAGAGGATGTTTCCCTGATCACAACAATCTTAAACTGTTCAAGTCTGGAGTTAATCATTATCTTCCTCTCCTATCCATATAAACTACCGCTTAATGTTACTCTCTACCTCAAGTGACCCCCGGGCCTTGTACAGTGTGAATCTTCAGTATCTGTCGATATTTCTGAGATGAGGTATTATGTACACTATTTACATTATTTGGGCTATTGTCCTCATCTTTGTCACCATATTTATTACAACGTTTCAGCCATTGTACATTCTGGCCTTCTTCAGGGGGAGATAACTGACATCCATTAAACATGACACGTGGAACTAGGACAGTCTACCCCAGTGAGCGAAATAAAGGGTTCAGTTTGACATTCCAACCACCTGAAGAAGCCAGAGCGTACAACGGTCAAAATGTAATAAATATGGGGACAAAGATGAGGGCAATAGTTCGAATAATGTAAATAGTGTGAATCTTATTGGAAAAAAAAGATATGAATAGTCTGAGATACATATATATATATATATATATATATAAGGCTCAAACACTAATATTCTTTCTCTGTTCTGGACATTGAGTTCTACCTGGATTCTATCCTCTTGGGAATTTATATATATATATATATATATATATAGAGAGAGAGAGAGAGAGTGATAGATATGAATAAACTGATAAATATATATATATATATATATATACACGCACACACACACAGATATATGAATAGACTGAGATATTTATATATATATATATATATATATATATATATATATGGAGAGAGTGAAATAAATATGAATAGACTGATATATATATATATATATATATATATATATATATATATATATATGGAGAGAGTGAAATAAATATGAATAGACTGATATATATATATATATATATATATATATATATATATATTGTTGATATCTTCTGAAGAGTGGACAGACAGATCTGCCTACAAAACTGTGGAGTCGGGATGCTGAAAGTAGCATCAATCAGTTAAGTGACAAACTTTTGCTCATATTAATCCTAAGATAGATAGATATATAGATATATAGATAATTGTCACGGATAGATAGATAGATAGATAGATAGATAGATAGATAATTGTCATAGATAGATAGATAGATAATTGTCATAGATAGATAGATAATTGTCATAGATAGATAGATAGATAATTGTCATAGATAGATAGATAATTGTCATAGATAGATAGATAGATAGATAATTGTCATAGATAGATAGATAGATAAACTGGGATAGATAAAAAGAAACAGGTTCGGATAGAAAGAAAGAAAAGCAGTTTTTCCTGATTACTTCTTTTTCTGATCCTGCAAATTACTGACGTGTATTATTTGTCAATGAAGAGTCGGTCGGTCTGTCCACAAGTTCCGCCATTGCATTTTACATTCTTTTGCCACCTGACTTGTTTGGTTCCCACGACCCAACTCACCATGTTGTCCCCTGTTTTTATTTATTTATTTATTTTTTTCCTCTCCATTCAGTCAAGTGATTGCCGTTCTCTTTGTCATATAGCATTCATTCAGTAATTTACTCTTTCTGAAAATTAAAATGAAAATCTCTTTTCTTTTTTTTTTTTCTGTCTTTTTCAGTTTTCTCTCGTTCTTTAACCCTTCGTGGTTTTTGCTTTTCTTCATTTTCTCTCACTTGCTCTTCAACAATCTTCCATTCAGACCTTTCTTTTAGTTTTCACACTCCCACAACTTTTTTCTTTCGTTTTTTTAGTCTACTCTAAATTTTTTTTCCTTTTTCCTTTTCCTTTTCATAACTTTCTTTCTCTTCTTTTTTTTAATGCTTTTTTCATTCCATTGCTTTTCTTTTTATTTTAAAATCTCTTCTTTCTTTTTTCCTTTTTCTCGTTCACTTTTGTCTCCTCTTTTTTTTCTTCATTATTTCCTCTCTTTTGTTAATCTTTCTCACCTATTTTTACGTATTTAATTTCTCTCTTTTATGGCGCCTTTTATTTTTGTCCAATTTAATTAATTAATTAATTAATTAATTGCTTCGATTTTTATCTTTCTTTCACCCGATGTCATTTTTTTCACTCTTCTTTTCTTTCTGTCCATTTTTCTTATTATCCTTTCTAAATACTGCTCTTCTTTTTCTTCTTCATATTCCATTTTATTTCCTACTTTTTTCATAGAGTTGGTAATCATTCATTGTCTGTTTTTCTTTTCTCCTTCCTTCCTGAATTGTCATTGTGACCTTAAAAAAAACTTGGCTGGCAAGAGCTAAGAAAGATTTCAATATGGCTATTTCTTTTTTTTTACCTTGTTTGTTTGTTTGTTTATTTTCTTTTTCGTCCCAGATGACAGTCGAGAATCTCAAATAAGAAACAAAAACAAAAAAATATACCAAGAAAGTAAGTTAATAAATAAATAAAAGAATTTCAAAACAAAAAAGCCAGACACGTGTTAGTCCTTGTCTTCTGTAAATCATCATGTTTTGTACTCATTAGTTTTACTTTTATGAAAAAAATAAAGCAAATTTTTCTTTTTAATTAGTTTTTTTTTCTCTCTTGTCTATTTTTTCTTTCTTCTTTATTTAGTCTTTCCTTCTCTGCATCTTTTCTTTTCTTTCTTTGTCCTTTTTTTCTTTCTTCTTTATTTAGTCTTTCCTTCTCTGCATCTTTTCTTTTCTTTCTTTGACCTTTTTTCTTTCTTCATTCCTTCCTTCAGTTCTTTTTTCATACCTTTCTGTTTTTTATTCTTTCTCTCTACTATTTTCTTTCTTTTCCTTCCTTCCTTTCTTTTCCTTCCTTTCTTTCTTTTCCTTCCTTCCTTTCTTTTCCTTCCTTCCTTTCTTTTCCTTTCTTTCTTCATTACTTAGTTTTACTTTATCTTTTTTGTGTCTTTTCTTTCTTTGGCCCTTTTCTTCTCTTCATTTATTCCTTCCTTTGGTTTTTCTTACGTCTTTCTTCCATTCTTTCTACTTACTATCTTTTCTTTTCTATACGGTAAAGAAAAGAAAGGCAGAAAAAAAACAAAGGTAAAGACTTTTTTTACCTTTATTTTTTTTCTACCTTTCTTTTCTTTACCTTCGTTTCTTTCTCTCTTTCTTTTCTTTACTTTCGTTTCTTTCTTTCTATCTTTTGCTTTTCTTTACCTTTGTTTCTTTCTCCTTTTCTTTTCCTTTGCTTCTTTTTTTCTTTAGCTTCGTTTCTTTCTTTGTTTCTTTTCTTTACCTTTGTTTTTTTCTTCCTTTCTTTTTTTCTTTACCCTTGTTTCCTTCTTCCTTTCCTTCACCTTTGTTTCCTTCTTCTTTTTCTTCACCTTCGTTTCTTTTTTCCTTTCTTTTATTTTCCTTCCTGTCTTTTTTTTTTCTAAATCTTATATTGACACATTGACTTTTTATCTCCTACTATTTTTACTTTTTCTTTTAATTTTTCTCAAATTTTGTCTCCCCGTTATCCTCGTGGCAAAATCAGTTGCTCTTTAACGCCCCCGCCCGCCAACCTCCAGAGGTCAATAACCAAGCTCAGGTGAAATCAGAAATTTCATATACTGATTTTCAAAGCAAACAAGCTCTGTACACATTTATAAAATATCACAACACAATCTTCACTTTTTCGTTTTCTTCATCTGACCTTTGTTGAGTTGACCACAGGTTGCTTTTTCATTTTTCTTAAGTTTTGTCTTTTAGTTTTTTTTCTTTCTTTATTTTTTTCTTTCTTTATTTCTTTTCTTAATTTAAACAAATTAAAATGCAGTATCAACTTTGAAAATATTAAAAATTAAAAAGGAATATTTTTAAAATATTAAAAAAACAGTTGGTTGTCTTCGCCACTTTTTAAATTAATTTTCCAACTTTTTCAGATGTGTAAAAAAAATATACTATCCCAAATAACAGCCTGAAAGAAAAAACAATTAGTTTAAAATCATTTTAAATACCACATCTAACGTTATAAAAGATCACCAAATAAAAAGTGGCAGCAGATAACGCATGAGTGCAAACAAAGTACCTTTCTTTAATTTAAAGCTTTAAAAGTTAATATTATTTTTTGATTTTAGTTAATAACTTAATAATATTAATTTGAATATTAAGCAGCGGCATTAACTTTTAAAATATTTTTTTTAAAAATCAATGATTAAATTTTAAAATATTAAAAAGCATTTAAAAATAGAGATATTAATTAAAGTTTAAAATATTAAGAAAACATTTATTTTCAAACAATATAAATTTTTTTCTTTTTAAGTCTTAAAAGAAAAGGTGTAAAATTGTAAATAGAAATAAAAAAAAATTAAAAAGAAAAATGCAAATTTTATGCTGGTGAAAAACAGAAGCTCATGTAAGTAAACTAGTAAGTAAAAAGTTTACATGGGTAAGTTAAGTAAGTACTAAGTTGATATGTGCCATGCGTGATACACACTTAGGCGATCATGTATCTTTCAATACATGACTGACAAGGCAGATTGTTTTTTCCGCAGTAGGTTGCAATTTCTTTCTATGGTAGACCAGTTGCCATCCAAGACTATA
>OZ010615.1:19826215-19971215 GCA_963932145.1 Acanthosepion lycidas | reverse complement strand
TATGTGTCTAATGGTGATTATGAAGGTGTTTGGAGTGATCACTAGTGATGGCAATGTTATGCCTCCATTCATCTTCTCACAGGGCCTCAGACTCAACAGGGAGGCCTACATCATGCCTTGTGGAGGTAGTGCTGCCTTGAGTCAAGTTACTTCTGTAAGATCCTATATCTGGCAACAGGACTCTGCACCATGACACACAAGCAGTAGCAGTCAGTCATGGCTGTTAGACAATTTCTGCAATGACATCATCCCTTACCTTTGGCCACCTAACTCCTCAGATGGCAACCCTCTTGATTATTATGTGTGGGGTGCAGTTGAGCAAGAGACCAAGAAAACTCCTTGTCATACCAAAGATGAACTGATGGCAAGGATTATGGCAGCATTCACCAACTTAAACAAGGAGACCATCCAGAAGAGTTGCAGGAGATTCTGAAGTCGTTTGGAGGCCGTGGTTGAAGCCGGTGGAGATTTTATTGAACTTTTGTGTAATTTTGGTAAATATATCTGTTAAAATGAGATTTCAATGTTATTTTCATTTTTGCATAATTTAGACACTTTATCCATTGCACCCTGTATATATATATATATATATATATATATATATATATATATATATATATATATATAATTTCTGCCTCTTTCTATCTTTATTTTTGTATTATATACCATTCTAAATCTTGGCATTCTGATGATGTGCTGATGATAAATGACAACAGAAAAACTGAAAGAACTTTTATATAAGGTTGTAAAGAATATTGGATTTCTATGTGATATCCTTCCTTTTATATGGTAGTGAATGCTGGACAATCTCACAACAAATGAGGAGAAATCTAGAGGCAACAGAAATGTGGTTCTACAGAAGGATACTGAGAATTCCATGGACAGAGTGAGTAAGCAACAAGGAAGTCTTAAAGAAAATGGTAACAGAGGGAACACTTCTCAGAATCAAGAAGAGATAGCTGAATTTCCTTAGACACATAATAAGGAAAGAGGGCTTGGAAAATCTAACCCTCACAGGGCATATTAAGAGCAAGAGAGATAGGGGAGGGCAGCAAACCATTTACCTAACAAGCTTATGTAAATGGATAGCGGAATGGGAGGAGCATGAGCAGGGAGAAAAACTGCTATGGGTAACAAGAGATGGAAAGTTGTGGAGAGCCATGATTGCCTATGTTCTGAAGAAACATGGTGCATAGAAGATGGAATGCAAAGTTGTCAGCAAACAAGATAGCGCAAGATACGTACTGGATGTAAGAAAATTAAACAGGTACAGAAATTTAATCACCTGGATAGTGTTTTAATCATCTTCTTCTTTGGGCTGTGTCCCTTTGGGATGTAGGTGATCACGGTTCTCCACAACTTCCTGTCCTTTGTAGCTCTTAGTAAATTTTGTCTTTTCACTATCTCTCCTAATAGTAATGGGTCAGAGTGCAGGGATAATAGAATTCATGCCTCCAGAACAATAATCTCAACTGAAATTTCAACCCAACTTACTAATTCCATTATTTACATTATTTATATTCGGACTATTGTCCTCATCTTTGTTGTTGTTGTCACAACATTTTGGCCATTTATATTGATTTGAGTAACCTACAGGGAATTCTGAACTTAACACTTTATTTAATCTACAAGGGTAAACTGTTCTTGTTCCACTGTTCATGTCTTGGGATATCTCGTCTAGTTCTTATTTTTAGTACTCTTCAGTTACTATTCATTCCCTTTCCACTGAATACATATACACACTGCCCTGTCCAGGGTTTGAACTAAATCTATGGGGACAGACTGTTCTTGTTCCACTGCTCATGTCTAGGGATATTATTTCTATTTAGTACTGTTCAGTTAGAACTGAGTGCAAGTACACACTTGAACTCACAACCTCTATGTCAAACCAACACTTTTATCCACTAGGCCATTGTCCTGTAGGATAATTTGCTGTAGTGAATGTGGAGATTTAAACCTAAACTGGCTGCTGATTAGGTTTCAACTGCTGCTGTATGTAGTTTTGACTGCTGCTGTTGTCCATGTTTTGATTGGAAGGCCAAAGGGCACAATGGCCAAAATATTTTGATAAAAATAACAAAAATGAAAACAGTAGATGAAATATAAGTACTCTAAATAATGATAACTCTGCATCTCAGAAATTCAGGCAAGAATTACCAATTTCATTATTGGTACTTTCAGCTCTGTGATATCATCTCTACTTATAAACAAGCACAAATATTTGCACAAAGATGCAAAATTTGTAAGAATACTCAGAGAGCTAAAAATAACTCATGATTAAGAAGCTAAAATCTACAACTAAAAACATGAAGACCTTTCTGGAATCCACAGATCTTTATCTATTCTTACAATTTTACTTTCTTTATCACAAAGAGATTAGAGTAGCTAAACATCTAAGAGGTGTGTGGATAACAACAATGATGCAGAAAATTAGCAAAATGATTTCAAATTGTAGCCTAGTCTATTGCACTAATGCAATTGGGAAAAGCATGAATACAGCTCTTCTCTTTTCACCTGTAAATTAAATAGCAGGGTAGACTGGGATGTCTACCCTTGGGTGGCAGTCAGTTTAAGAGAAGAAAAACTCTGAATTCAAAACTCCACTATATTTCCCAAGAAATGGCAATTAACAAGAATTCTCTTAGTAAATTTTGTCTTTTTGTCAGCAAACTAAATAACACAAGATATATATTGGAGCCATCAAAATTATGCAGGTACAGAAATTTAATTATTAGGTTGGTGCAAAAATAATGACGTAATAATGTCGTTTTTTGACGTTAAAAAATATGTCAAAAAACGACATTATTACGTCATTATTTTTGCACCAACCTGAATAGTGTGGTAATCTTTTTCTTCAGAATGTGGGTAGTCATGGTGCTCCACCATTCTCTGTTCTTTCAGTATGTTCTGTGAGTGTCAAATTTTCTAAGCCTTCTTTCCTCATTATATTCCCTAGAAATGTCAATTGTCTCTTTTTGATTCTAAGTATTAGGTTGGTGCAAAAATAATGACGTAATAATGTCGTTTTTGACGTTATGTCAAAAAACGACATTATTACGTCATTATTTTTGCACCACCCTAATATAAGTGTCTTTTAAAGCAATGGAAAACCACTCCACTATCTTTCCAAAGAAATGGCAATTAACAGAGAACCATAATTGTCTGCATCCTGATTGGACATGGCATTAAAAAGAAACAGACAAAACATCCAAGAAATTGAGGATCTAATTCCTGAGAAGATAAGTTTTACTTTTCTTTTGTTATGAGACTCAGCAATTTAAAACAAGTGAAAAAATAAAAGTACAAAAATAATCTTGGCTCCAGAAGTAAAACAATTTTTAAAAACTGCAAAGGTGACTATCCATTTCTATCTGTTTAAGTTAAAGGGAGGCACGGTGGAGTAATGGATAGCCGCTCGGTTTGCGGAATTGGAGAGCCGAGTTTAAATTCCAGTCAAATCCATTACATTCACTTACGTGCTAATAGCCTTGGGAAAGGTATGAATCCTCTTCTTCTCCCCTGATTTATTTAGTAACACAAACAAAACAATTTATTATAATTTATAATAAAAAGGAGGCACTGTGGAGTAATGGATAGCCGCTCGGATTGAGGAATCAGAGAGCCGAGTTCGAATTCCAGTCGAATCCATTACATTCACTTACGTGCTAATCCCCTTGGGAAAGGTATGAATCCTCTTCTTCTCCCACTAGCTAAGGGGTAAATAGCAGGACAGACTGGGTTCTATAGACTTGGATGGCAGAAAGAAATGGCAACCTACTGCGGGAAAAAAATCTGCCTTGTCAGTCATGTATCAAAAGATACATGATCACCTAAGCCTGTATCACACATGGCCCATAACTGATTGATCTGTTTAACTTAATAACACTTCAAGGTTGAAAGTTTGTCTTCTTATATTGAATTTAACCCACATCCTGCTTCTGTTGATTTAAAATGCTGCTGTCTTTTGTCTATACTAGAAGTTTTTTGCAAAATGCTAACATGTGTTGAAATTCTCACAGTAATTAATATTGAAGTTATTGCTAATATTTTTTTGTAGAGATTTACAAACTCTATGTTTTGCTTAATTTCTCAAACCAATCAATGAAATTTCAATAAGCAGATATGTTTAGAAAAAATACTTTAAGAAAAACCCTACTTCACAGTTTCTTTAATTTAATTTCATGGTAAACAATATTTTTTTTAAGAAAATTTGTTTTTCCTTTTTAACAGTGAAGAATAAATTCTTAGGATTTCTTACTCTTGAGCATGCAACATACAACTGGCCATACATAAATATTTCTTTCTAGAGCCAAATTCCAAATATATTTAGTATTGTTAAAGTTATTACTACCATTTTTGTTAAGATTTACAAACTCTACATTTTGTTCAATTTTGCGAATCAATCAATGAAATTTGAATAAACTGATTTGTTTGGAAAAATACTTTGACAAAAATCCTACTTTGCAGTTTAATAATTTCTTTAATTTAATTTTATAGGACTTCATTGAAGACAATATTTTTTAAGAAAATTTCTTGTTTTGTTTCTTTTTAACATATGATCTGAAAGTTATTTCCCCAGTAAATTTTAGGCATGTTGCTCTGGTGGGAGAGATGAAAAAAAAAAGTAAGTTCTCAATGGCTTCTGAAGATTACCTGAAGTAACAAAGAATGGAGAAAAGCTGAAGAACATATCAACCAAAAACAACAAAGATAAAGATAATAGTTTAATATGGGTGGTTAAATGAAAATGCACAAATTGATGTGTTAAAATTTGGGAATAATGCAATAACAAAAATTTAAATTTCATCTCTCTGATAGATGTTGCGATCTGTAAATAAATATTTATTTTAATCATTAAATTGTTTTTAAAATAGTTGGAATATTTTGTATGTTAAATAATAAACTTAATTTTTCCAAAAAACAAATGAAAATTTATTATATGTATCCTAGTAAAACCAAATGTAATTTGTAACCCTTACCTGTTTGCACTACTCCCCAAAATTTGGTTTTGATTGGTCAATATATGGCTATTTCAGAGGGTGTCATGGACACGAATGGAAGTCACAGAATTTTATATGTACTAATGACTATAGATTTATTTTTGAATTAGCTTATGACAAGTTTTCATTCTCCAAGGTGACTTTGTGTGAATAATTCAATCCAGCTTGATGTTTAAGAGAGAACTTTAGAGCTCTAAATTTCCATTCTTTGATCTGTAGAGATGGACAGACAGAAAAAGAATAAGACATTATTGTTTGAATTAGTTTAATGAATTTGAGTACAATGGAAAATAATTTGTTTTTGTTTCTTTTTGTAAATACTTCCCAATTTTTGTACTTGTAAAATCCTCCAGTATTTTTAGAAGCATAAGAATGTTCACTTATTGGTTCATGTGTATTGTCTGGAAAAAAAAATTGCATTAGCATTAACTTTCTATTTACATTTGCATAGGAAACTGGTAAATGCAAATCACCATTGGGATTTACTTTAGTTCTCAATGGCTTCTGAAGATTACCTGAAGTAACAAAGAATGGAGAAAAGCTGAAGAACATATCAGCTAAAAACAACAAAGATAAAGATAATAGTCTCATATGTGTGGTTAAATGAAAATGGACAAACTCCAGTTTTTGGACAACAGGCTTCAAATTTGCACATTCTCTTTATTCATCGATAACACTCGTGACTCTCTTTTAATTTTAATCATCCAAGACTGATTACAAAGTGCAAGGGGCATGTTTCACTTATATTTATCTATTTTAATTCTATGGATAACTGTTTATCAGGAGAGGAATATAATTTTGAACCTCTCTCAGCTCCATATTCTGTTCTTCCCTGTACTTACCATTGTAGAAATGTACTCTTAGTTATTACAGTCATTACTCTGAAATAATGTTGGTTTAAGTCATTTTGTTAATGTGGATAAAAATACATACTAAATGATTTTATGGGTAGGAGAATTTTTTGCAACACGCTGACGATGTCTTGAAATCCTCACCGTATTTAATATTGTTGAAGTTATCACTAACATTTTTTGTTGAGATTTAAAAACTCGACATTTCGTTCAATTTCACAAACCAATTGATGAAATTTGAAGAAGCTGATTTGCTTGGAAAAATACTTTCACAAAAACCCTACTCTGCAGCTTAATAATTTCTTTCGTTTGATTTAATAAGACTTTATAGTAAACAATATTTTTAATTTGGTTTCAATCGGCCAATGTATGGCTATATTAGAGGGTGTGATAGATGGACTAATGTAAGTCACAGAATTTTGTAAATAGATAGATTTATAATTAGTTACTTGTCATTATGTGTTTATTTCAATTTTCTTGTTCAAACATTTTTACAAATTTATGAATAAAAAAATCACTTTTCATATTTATCTTCATAAATTTGTAAATGATCAATTGGTCAATGTATGGCTATTGTAGTTGTTTCACATATTTCTAATATTGTAGAGATGACTTTTCTAAGAACTCGAATTCTTTTGAAACACATACCAACATGTTAAAATTCACAGTATTTAGTATTGTTGAAGTTATCACAAACTCTGTTTCATTCAATTTCGCAAATCAATCAATGAAATTTGGATAAGCAGATTTGCTTTGAAAAAAACTTTGACAAAAACCCTACTCTGCATTTTTTTTTGCGCACCTCAGTAAAGCCAACTTTGCCTGTTTGCACTTCTCCCCAAAATTTGGTTTCGATCAGCTGATGTATGACTGTTTTAGAGGGTGTGATGGACGAACAGGCAGAAGTCACAGAATTTTATATATTGATAGATATTGAGACCATTTTGATTAAAGTTCCAATTTTTTTGATTTCAGATGAAAACTTGGAAATTTTCCAATATATTTCAGTGAAATTTTCATTTTCCAAAATTATAGTTTCTAAATATAGTTTAAATATATAGGGAAAATAGGTGTCAGTTTAAACTGATGCTAAAAGGATACAAGGTTGACACCTTTTTTTCCAATATGTTGTGATGATTTTGTATAAAGTTGGTTTTTTTTTTATTTCTGATGAAAACTTGGAAATTGCCAAAATATTTCAATGAAACTTTCACTTTCTAAAATTACAGATTATAATTATATTGTAGAGGGGAAAATGAAGGTGTCAGTTAGAACTGACATCAGGAGGATACAGGTTCAATGAACCTGTCTTATATCTGAAATAATCTCTCATCCATGATATAATAACACATTATTTCACTGACAGAACAGAATAGCTGAAAGGAAAGGAATGACAAACATGCTTTGTTTTCAGAGAGTGTTCTATAATGTTAAGTCATACACAAAATTATATCTACATATTTACACATGTTCTGCACAGAGAAAATATAAAAAGTATGCAACAACAAGCAGTGTGAAGAGAGTACAAAAAGATAGGGTCTTATAATAATGGGAATGGAGCTACCAGAGATTCTCCTGTGTTTCTAGAGAAGCCATATTTATGGTTCCAGATTCAAGCAGGACAGATTTATCTGCTATGGAACTTGCAAGGACATATTCCACAAACAGGAAAACAGTGAGTCATGTACTTTTCCCACATTGAGGATTGTGAACCAGAAATAATTTGTACATCTGGTGAAGATATATTTTCATAGTAAAACCATGACGTGGGCTTGTAAGCTGTACTACATGGCTGCTGGTTGCTCCAGACAGAAGCCGAGGCAAAGCAACTGCTTAGTTTGACTCCTGGAAATTGAATGACTAGCCACTTTTATCACTCTATAAAGTGATGTCACTAAGTGGCCATCATGTGACCCATGTGACTCTATCTGGATCAAAGGGAGATAACTGCCTTTTGTCTCCTTACAGTGTTTTGTTCCTTTTTCTATTATCTTTTCCATAACTCTTCCTTTCTTGACTCACTCTCTTTTTCATTCCTCTCTCTTTTTATCTTCTTTCTTTCCTCCTTTTTTTCCTTCTTGTCCTCCTCCTTTTTTCTGCTTATTTCATTTCCTTTTTCCTGGTATTTTCCTTTTTATCATGATCATGATCATCAAATCATCATCACCACCACAACCAATACCACCACCATCATCATCATCAAATCATCATCACCACCACGATCAATACCACCACCATCATCATCATCAAATCATCATCACCACCACGATCAATACCACCACCATCATCATCAAATCAACTACAATCAAACAGCCATCACCAGTCTTTTTTTTAATCATTTCACCCCAAGTGAGTATGCAGGGGATTACAGAGAGTGAAAGACTGGACATCAGGGTGGGGATTGAGAAAAGGATAAAAGATGAATGAAACTCAAGAAGATGGAGATTGATGTTGCATTTAAATTTTTGAAAATTGCAGTTGACAGGGAAGTAAGTAAATGCAAGTGAGTTCCACAGGTGGGAAGTGCGAGAAAAGAAATTGCTGGAATAGAAGTCTTCTTTGTGAATTATGGTCTTCCATTGCAGTTTGAAGTTGATCCTTTAATAAGTTGGTATCTTTAATCAGTGAATGATGGTAAATGCTAATGTCTTACAAGATACAGTAGAATTCCTCATATCCGAATATGATTTTGATGTGTATATTTGAACTATTTCGGTGTTACATAACTGATTTGAAATTTCTGTTTTTTGGGAAATTTACTTTGGATAATTGTTTATGCTTATTTCACCCTAATGGCTTGTACCAGTGCAAAAGATGATAGGAATAAGAGGAAAAGAACAACTTTGGAGTTATCGCAAAAAGTGGAAATTTTAAACAGACTAGACACTGGTGAAAGTTCATTGTAACTAATGGCTGAGTTCAACATAGGAAAGTCAACATTTTATGAAATAAAATCTCCCAAAGAAACTATTCTCCAGTGTTCACACTGTCACAATGAACAAGAAAATAAAAAACATGATTGTGATCAAACCTGGACTGAAATTGGAAAAGCTATTGAAAAGGTTGTCAGTTTTATGGAAAGAAAGCCTGCATTCAGCGATGACGATTGCAATAACATGTGCAAAGTTAAAAATTGTCTTTTGTTTAAAAAATTTCAAGAACAAAAGCAAAACGAAATACAGAAAAAGTTGAGAATGACATGAGAAGAGAAAGAATCATCATACAACAGCAATTAAAAAATCCTTGTTACATTATTTGTTTTGCATATTTAGTATACTTAATTTAATGAATTTTCATTAACATTATATAATTCATTTCTTTTTCCATAAAATCAATTCTGTTATATTTCACTCGCCATTAGCTTATTTTGTTTACTATAAAACATTGAAAATAAATGTTAAACCTGATTTCAGTTCTTTTATTTTAATCTAAATATAACTCCTTATATCTGGAATTTGTAACCAATTCCTCATGTCCAGAAGGCCTTCTTAGTTCGGTTCTCAGGGATTCTACAGCAGCTTCCCTTGTTTCGGTTTCCAGAGTAAAACTATGAATGATTTCTTTCTTGCTACTTCAGCAATGTCCACCAAATTTTACTCTCCTTTTACCTATTATAGTTGCCAGCTTTAGCAAGTGACCATAGAACACAGGGTTAGTTACTACCAACTGACATTTTTCATCATCCTTAGTATCTTTGTATTAGTACCATCAAGTCCATGCAATGAAACCCCATCCTGGGTAGGACGATAAACTACATTCAAACAGCAAGGCCTCTGAGCAGGAGGTTTTGTAGAGTGTGGAACCACCTCTTAATTGCTGGTGTTCCCAGGTTCACCCTGACCCAGGGTGGTAGCACTTGTTAGGGTCCCAGCTATGGGCAAATAGTTAACACCCAGACTTGTGTAAAAATAAGTTTTAATACCAGAAATACTTTGTAATAAAAAAAATTATTACCAGCAATAATTTTTGAAGGAAAAATTATCAGCAATAATTAAAATTTATAGTGAAACATATACTGTTAGAGTGTGTAGATTTTGATCTAGTGCGAACAAAATATTCCCAAGTGAGGAATTTAAAAAAAACTTTTTACGAAAATAAAACCATCCAAGATTGTAAATTTCCTAAAAGAAGTTGGGTTGTACTCAAAAATATGAGTAATTGAAAAATGGTTCAAATATATATGGATACATACATGCCTTTATTACCAAATTATTGCTATGAATCTATTTAAAAAATTTTATTGGCATTAAATGACCCACTGAGGTTGATATGCCATAAAACAAAACAGCCATGCACTGGAGCCATACGAGTCTGTTTCCACTGTTGTCCTGAAGGGTTAAAATTTGATTTCAGATGGTAGACTTTACTTCCAAACTCTTTCTATCTTTTATAGTACTGTCTAAGCCTCTTCAATTCTAGCATCTATGTCTTTGCAACATGAGTTGATCTAGGAGCCAAGATACATAAAGTCATCTACTTGTTTGAGAATAAGTAATATGCTTAAATTCATGCAGTCGGAGAAAAGCTCATCAGAACAAGTGCCCCGGAATTATTTACAGAAAAGACAGAGGGAAGCCATGTCATGGCATTGGGAAAGTGATTGAAGACAAGATGCCAGGTCAGGACCAATAACATTACAGACCCTTCTTTAGATTTTGTCAAGAATCTCAAGATATGTAGCTGGAACATCAGACCAGATATGGGGATTGATGTTGTATTTAAATTTTTTAAAGATTGCAGGTGTCAGGGAAGCAAGAAATCAGAAGAGAGTTACAAACTTTTTCTCTTTTCCACTTGATGTACTCCCTTTATTGCATTTATTTTAATTTATAATTATATATATATATATATATATATATATATATATATATATATATATATATATATATATATATATATATATATATATATATATATATATATATATTCAAGCAGGTTTGATTAAATAATGCAACACTTTTCTATCTATTTATCATATACTAATTAAATTCTTATGTTCTCAAATTCCAAAACAAATTTATCAAAACAAGTGAAAAATTATTTCTGTTTGAATAATTCATTGACATTTGAATATTAATCCTTTAAATCCTTATTTTTTCTAATTTTAAGACTTCATATTATGGATTCCTTTTTAAAAAAAATAGTCATTCAGAATAAGTTGTGTCATTAATATTCAGTATCTGTCTATATTTCTGAGATGAGCTATTATGTACATTATTTGGACTATTGTCTGAAGAAGGACGAAGAGTACACCAGCCAAAATGTGATAAATATGGCAACGAAGATGAGGAAAACAGTCCGAAAAGAGTTACATCGGGTTGTAATAAAACAGCTGGAAATAAAAAAAAAAAAAAGGTGTAGAAGATTTTTTGCAATTTTTTTTTCCCCATAAAGCCCAATTCTTTGTGTAAGCAATAATCCCCACTAAGGATAGGCGATTCTTCAAAAACAGCAGCTAAATAAATGTATAGGTAGTTCATTGATGGATAAAAGAGGCTGTGAATTCTTATGTTTCATTTCTGGTGCTGAGTTAGTGAGGTTCATTACATCACTCTAACCCCTGTTCTCTCTACTAATGTTTACATGATGTGAAACTATCAACTCTATTTTTATTGAAAAGAAAAGGGTCTTTCTTTTTTTTTTTTTTTTAGGCCGTTCATTTGGTAAATTTCTTTTGGCGCGAATACGCATTCATTAATTTGTCATTCTGTTTTACCGCCACCAACGGGAGATCAAATAAAAATTAAAATGCTCGTTTTCTTTTAAACGATAAAAATAATCAGCATTATATTTAACGGAAAAGATGACTAAGTCCTCAAAAGATTATTACTTGATCATGTTAAAACGGTCTCACAAGATTAGAACGGATTATGAATTAAAATATCTGAAATTTAAAACAAAGCCGTCCTATTAAAATATTTACCATCAACGTCGTCTGCTTGGCACTATTTACAGAGACCGGCATGCGCTTTAGTTAATTGTTTTACTACAGACTGTTGCCATGGTTACTAAACCGAATCACCATTGCTGTAGCTTTCTAAAACTCAGATTCTTACGCATTAAAAAAATAATCCGTTTTTATTTATTTCGTTTTACGGTTCATTCGTGTCTTGTACTTAGGATTTTTTTTCGTCTTGGGTCTTGTTTTGTCGTTTCATATCTTGTTCAGTTGTAGTTATCTTTATTTGTCCTAGTTTAAAATTAATGCTATTTTTTTTAGTGTGTTTTAATTTTTTTTTAATAAATAGGTTGTTTGTTTTATTTTAGTCTTAATTTGTTAATTTTTTTCATATTTTTTTCTTTTTTTTGGTGTGCTTGTTTTGTAATTTAGTTGTCTGGTTGATTTTAAATCGTTTTATTTATAAATGATTTTTACGTGAAAATAAGCAAAAAAAAAAAAGCAATGAGGAAGAAAGCGCTAACAACGGAGTCGACAGAGGAGAATAATAGTAGCAGCTTGACAATTTAGTCAGTCCCTTCTTCTTAGTCTTATAGTCTTGACATTTTCCTGCCCCCCTTTTTTTATCCCGTAAAATTTCATATTTTTTTCTTTTTAAATTTCAAAAGGATTTTTAAAGACCCTTAAAAACAAAGGTTATTTATTTTGAAAGAGAGAAGTATTTTTTTCGAATGGCCCAAGTCATTTTTTACTTTTATGGTTCGATGTATTCCGTTCGCCTTTAAAAAAAAAAAAAAAACAAAAAAACAAAAACATTTACAAAAACACGGATGGTAAAATTACCTAAAAAATGCAGGTAAGTAAATTTAATATAAAATATACCTTATATATATTTTAAATTATATATATTTTTTTAATTTTTATTTATTAACTTAAAACTAAAAACACAACCACCGACTCCAAAAAGAAAAACATTATTCGTTTACATTACAATTACACTTTTTTTTACCTGTTTAGTTTTACAGTAAATATAGTGTTTTAGCACCTGAATTATTACTTACTTAAAAATCAAGATATTGCTTTCTTTTTCTTTTTTTTTTTTTTTTTAATTTACCTAAAAAAAAAAAAAAAAAGTATACAAAAAAAAAAAAATTGAAACGACTTTAAAAACGTTTTTGCTGATGTATACGTTTTTTTTTTTTTATGCATTTCGATTTAATTAGCGGATGTTGCGGGAATAAGGGAATAATTTACACAAGAAAGGCTCTATGAATAAATCCACACACACTATAACAAAAACAAATTATCCTCAAATATGATTTGAAACAAATTAGCAAGTGCTTCAATTTTGAACTTTTTTTTTTTTTTTTTTTTTTTTTTAGTGTTTAAAATCAATTATTTCAACCGGTAAATTTTATATTTCCTTTTAAAAATGCCCCCTTTTTTTCTTTTAAGTTTTAAGTGATTAAAAATGTAGCTTAAGTTAAGAATTACGTAAATAAATCCACAATGAAGTCGCTAAAAAAAAAAATTGACATTTTTTTTTTTTTGTTGTTAGTTTTCCTTGCCCCAGGTGCGTGTTACTAGTGTTTTATTTAAAAATGTCAGTTTAGACTTTTATTTTACATTTAAATTTAAATCAAGATTTTTTTTTTTAATTAGGAAAGTTAGATTATAATCACAGGCTTTTTGGGTGGCTTATTACACACAGGTGACAAAATTCCAATTAAGTGTGAATTAAATGTTTATCTCAGGTGCACACTGTCTACCGTTCGTTTGTATAGATTTTTACCAACAAATAAACATTTAAATGTTTGAGTTTTTAGACAAAAAGTATTTAAAACTTAAGACAAAATATCTTTGGTAATTAATTATTTACAAAAATAGAAATCTAATTTTTAGTTTTTAAATTATAAAAAATAAGTAATCACATGGCCAATATTTTTAAAATAAATTCTTCTAAAAAAATAGACTATGAATAATTTCAGTATTTTCATAAATTGGACACACCCTTATTAGAAAAAGGGGGTTAAATTTAAAATTAAGCATAAAAAAAAAACCTAAGATTATTTTTTATATTTCTAAATCTTCAATTTAAAAAAAAATTGACATCACTTACGTTTTAATAAAGTTAAATTTAGTATTTAAATTGCTAAAAAAAAAAAAAAATACTTGATGTTCTGTGCAAAATTAATAAACCCTGTGAATGACTCATCTGATAGGAATAAGGAAGTAAAAGCATTTTTTGTTTTCTTTTACGGGATGTGTAAAGGTGAACATCTTTCTCTCTCGAATTCACACACGCACTCTTTAAAGAGTTAAAATGAATTCATGAGATATGTAAAAAAAAAAAAAATGTATATTGTGAATATATTTTATGTTCACACCTCTTGGGAATATAATGGCTAACTTAACCAGCAGGACTTTCTTTACAGATCCTTATTATTGAGCGATGAGTTTTCAATCCTAACTGGCTACCACATGCTTGTGGTCCTGCGCCAAAAACTAAGACTGATAATCTTAGTCGGGGCAATGTAGTGTAGCATCGTTTCTAGAGAAAGCGATATTTTGATAAATAAAACTGAAAGTAAACACAAATAAAAAAAACATTTTTGTTGTATTGAGAAAAGAAAATGATCTATGATTGCTGGAAAAGAAAGACTATCTTTCTATCTTTTGTAATTATTAAATAAAATTTCTCTCTATATATTTCTCTCTCTCTATATATATCATCTCTCTCTTTCTATCTTTCTATATATATATATATATATATATATATCTTTCTATATATCTCTTTATATATATATCTTTCTATATATATCTTTCTATATATCTCTTTATATATATATCTTTCTATATATCTCTTTATATATATATCTTTCTATATATCTCTTTATATATATATCTTTCTATATATCTCTTTATATATATATCTTTCTATATATCTCTTTATATATATATCTTTCTATATATCTCTTTATATATATATATCTCTTTATATATATATATCTTTCTATATATCTCTTTATATATATATCTTTCTATATATCTCTTTATATATATATCTTTCTATATATCTCTTTATATATATATCTTTCTATATATCTCTTTATATATATATCTTTCTATATATCTCTTTATATATATATCTTTATATATATCTCTTTATATATATCTCTTTATATATATATATATATATATCTTTCTATAATCTCTTTATATATATATATATATCTTTCTATATATCTCTTTATCTTTCTATATATCTCTTTATATATATATCTTTCTATATATCTCTTTATATATATATATATATATATATATATATATATATATATATATATATATATATATCTTTATCTTTCTATATATCTTTCTATCTATCTAAAACTAGCAAACTAGAGTAAGAAGATTGTGTAATAATCGTACTCTAGGTCGCTTGTTTTTTCTCTTTCCTTTTCCTTTCATAATCTCTCTCCTGCCGGAGATAACATTTTCTTTGATTTCTCTGGGATTTCTCGAGTGTAAAAAAAAAACCCCCAATACAGACAGAAAATAAAAACGAGGCGTCTGCTTCAAATATGGATATCCACTAAAAATAACGGTTGACCGTTGAAGTATTAAGCCCCCCCCCTCGGCCAATGTACACTTTCCAAGATTATATTCAATCAAACTGTTTGTTTTTACTCTTGAGTCTTGAATATTTTAAAAACAGAAATATTATCTGAGAATTTTAAATTTCTAAAGTTAAATGTATCGATTGCTTTTCTTTTGGTCTTTCGACGTTAAAAAAAATTCTTCAAAATGGAAGAGACAATCCATTGCTGCATTTTATCAACACAATTGAAAAACAGATTGCAATCATAAATAGATTATTTGAATTTTCGTTTTCTGTTTTTTTTCACCATCTTCCTTTGACAGTGTGAATGAGATTGATTAAAAAAATAAGATAGAAGAATTTTCCCAGAATAGAAAAGGAATATTTCATTCTTCAAATCACAAGAAGACAAAAAGGAATCGTTGTAAAAAGGCAAATGTATTTCGTGATAAGAAAATACTGATGATGTCTAACGGTTCGTTCGAAACTTTAAAAGCCATAGTAGTCATTTTGATAATTGTTAAGAACAGGTTTTGTCGACACGAATGTAAATAGGAAGAATTTTAGCATGAGAATCGGTTACTTAGTAATTATTATTAAACTGAAGAAAAGTTATTAAATTACTTACTATATAAGAAATAAGATTTGAGATTAAGAATAATTGGTTTCCCCACCCCACACACTGAACAAATCTGTTTTAGTTTTTAAAAAGAAAGAAAGAAAAAGTGGTTAGACATTTGAAACTGTTTTAGTCATTAAGATCACCTCAGATCATCTTCTCTTCCACAACTTTAAAAAACAAGAAAAACCTCGCTTTGTCATCTGTCAAGTGTCAATGTCACCTGAATATAGTTTTAAGTTTATCATCACAATGTTCGCTTTTTTATTTGTCTTTCTTTCTCCTCCTTGTTTTCATTTTTTTAAACTTTATCTTGCCTTATTACTAGTAGTAACAAATGTTTTATTTCTAATCATCTTAAATAGGTTAAATAAAAATAAAACAAAATTGGTATAAGCTTCTCATATCTCAAAAAAAAATCTAGAAATGTCGTTTTCAGTGGTTCTCCAAAATTAAAAGAAAAAATGATGAAATCATGTAAAAACTAAAGTCTCAACCAGATTTTTGATATTTGGGAGCGGGGAATTACAGAACAGACCTGCTTACGGAATTATGTTCATGTGATTTAGCGCGCTTTTCTTTCTGATTCTTTAAAGGAAAAAAGAGTAGCTGTTGAGGGTGGGACTGTGCATGCGAAAAATGACTCTTAAAACCGGAATTGATTTAAATTTTTAAAAAATAAAATAAATAAATAAAAATAAATTGCATCAAAATTCATGGGAATTTTCTCAAATGTTTTGATTTTAAAAAGAAAATGAACATCTTTTACTACAGATGTGATACGAGTAAAAAATGTATTTTACTTACATTATTTAAAAAAAAATAAGTGTTTATGTCTTTTATTGTTCATAATGAAAATTTTGGGAAAAAATTGATCATAAAATAATTTAATGATTAATTTGCAATGGAAATTCTGTGACGCAATTTTTAAATTTTCGAGTTTAAAACTTTAGCTAATAAAGAAATTTAAAATCTTTTATCTGTCAAAATAATCTCTCCCTCTGTGGAGCGTTGGATAAATTGTCTAAATTACACAAAAATGAAAATCACACTGGCATCTCATTTTAGCAGATATATTTACCAAGATTACACAAAAATATTTTGAAATACTAAAGAGTAAAAATTTATTCAGTAAAAAAAAAAAAAAAAATCGCAATTGGATTCAAATCATTCAATCAATCATGGCCTCCAGTTGACTTCGGAATCTCCTGCAACTCTTATGGACAGTTCCTTGTTTAAGTTGGTGAATGCTGCCATAATCCTTGCCTTCTGTTCATCATTAGTTTTAAGTTTTGTTGGTCTCTCGTTCAACTGCATCCCACACATAATCAGGGAGTTAGGTAGCCAGATGTAAGGGGTTGTGTTGCATGGTACAGCGTCCTGTTGCCAGAGATTGGGTCTTTCAGCACCCCCCCCTTGACGCGGAATAGCACTACCTCCTCAAGGCACTTGTTCTAGGCATCCGTGTACTGTTGAGTCTGAGGTCATGTGAGAAGATAGAGAAACATAGTCGCCATCACTAGTGATCAAACTCCAAAAAAAAAAACCTTTGTAATCACCATAGACTCATCCAACTCTTTCCGAATGCTCTGTGCTATCCTCGGCTTGAGACCGAATCACTCTGCTGAAATGTTCGTATCGGAGCTTCCAACACCAATATTAATGCAAGTAGTGCAGCATGCCGTTTGCAAATTTCTGGCTGACTGAATTATTGTCATCATGGTGTTCTTTTTCTCACAGACTGTATCCAACTGACCCTACACGAAAGCCACCAATCTGCCACTGGGCGGCATGACACTAGCGTTTACTGCTGGTGGCCCTTTGGAGGCCCACCGGTGTCTGCCATCAGAAGACCGCTGGCATTACCATCGGTAGCCCGCCAGCGGGCCTATAGTAGCTTGCGTGTAGGGGTGCGGTCAACAAAATCAAAAACAACGCGCATGCGTGAAATTAATATGGCGACAATTTACCGATCGCATTCTCTGTGTGTGTGTGTATATCCTATCGATTTTTTCCCGCCAATTTATTTGCCCAAATAAAGTAACTTTTTCATTTTGTATTTCATTCACTTTATGGTTACCCCCACCCCAGTTGGGCGGTGGAGTTTTGGGGTAGTTTTTTTTTTCTTTTCTTTCTTCTAGGGATCAAAATATTTTCTGTGAGGTGAATATATAGTCATAAAAATAAAAAATATTCTTCCTTCACTTGCTGGAGATAATCCTTTTTTTTTCTTTATGCAATTTTTACACCTGTAGTACAACCTTTTGAGAAAAAGAAAAAACGAACGGACAGAAGACTGTTTCCTGTGTAGTAGAAAAGCTTTTTGATTCGTTTTTGACAAATTAAAAAGGATAGTTTTTTCCTGTTATTTTTGTCACTTTAAAAAAAAAAAAAAGGAATTTTTGGCGCATGATTTTTTTTGTTTATCAGCATTTGATATTTTGGTTTCGACGAATGAAAGATAAATTGTAAAAGTAATAAGTAAAACCGTCATGTACATTACAGAAAAACTGGTTTAAGAAAATATATTTTTTTAAATTCCATAGAGGCTTATATTTTTTATTTTCTTTTAATTAACATTTTATCGCAAATACCAAATGATTATCGTAAAGGCAAAATAACACAAAAAAACTGATTATTCTTAATTTCACCTTTACGACATTTTAAATATTAAAAAAAAATTATTTAATAATTGAAAATTTGTAATCAATCATTTTCAGACTGCGAACGAAGAAAAAAAAAAAAATATTTTTTGATTTCAATAAAAAAAAAACAATTTTTAGTTTAAATTTGTAGTTATTTCGTACCGCCACTCCGCCCAAGAATGCCCCGGTGATATAATCGATTAGTAATTTTTTTTTTTTTTTTTTTGTATGTTTAAAAAGGTCTGTTAGGTCATGCAAAAAAAAACTGTATACAAAGAGGAAAAAATTTCATACACTTGAGTTGACTATAGGCTACGTTTGTGGCTTCTTGGGAATTATGGTAATAGTGCTGACCGAAATAATTAGAGAACTTGTATGTCTTGTGAATTCATTAAAACTAAAAGTCCTAGACTGACTGCGAGGAGAAAGGGAACTCGTTTTAGTAAAAAAAAAAAAAAAAAAAAAAAAATCATTGTATTATTGTGGCATTTAGACAACCGACGATTTCAACCCCAACAACTACTACTGAGACAGGTCGATTAATTTAAGGCGGTGCTTGTCTGAAGAACCTAATAATTTAGGTCTGAAACAATAAAAAGGAGTTCCTTAAAAATTAAGTCCCCTTTCCCCACCCCAGGGGAAAAGATAATTTGGAGTCCAATGAGTCCAAATTTTGGACTCATGATCAATTTGAGTCAGATTTTCTTCCTTGGTAGGGCGGGTATTAGGCATAAATATTTTTATTTTACTTTCGTACAATCGAAGATAATCAAAGAATTTGATTATGATCACAACAGAGAGAAAAAAGGGTTGGGGGTAGATTTGATTAAATGCTAAAAACTAAAATTATTTTTCTTCTATGAAAATATTTTTTCTTTCCTTTTTCTGTGTAATTCTACTTTTTTAATTATTTAAAAAAAATTTTTTTTTAGGTGTTTAGTTTTATTTAGTTTTTATTCATTTTTGGGACAAGTAGAAGAAAGAGAAATGACACCAAAATGGGAGTTCAATTTAAAAATTTAAAATGTACGTCTAAATGCCGAAAGTCAATATCGAACCTTGTGTCCGACATTGACAATGAATATTCAGTCATTTTTACAATAATGTAGATACGCGGCTCTAAATTCTGTAGTCTGATTTTTTTTGCCTTTAAACAAATTGTGGGTAATAAAGAGTCGTGAAAACGACTAAGAAGTTACTTATTTTTAATGCATCATTTTTTTACTTTTTGTTTATGTCACATGGCAATAGCCAATGCATTAAAACAATTTGTTTAGTCTTACTCTAAAAATAATGAATAGTGTATTTATTTTTATAGCCATCTGTCAACTTATATAATATAAATTATATAATTATCAACTAAGACATTTTAAGTAACAAAGTAATCGTTCAGTATCTGTCTATATTTCTGAGATGAGGTATTGTATACACTACATTATTCAGACTATTGTCCTCATCTTTGTTGCCATATTTATCACAATGTTTCAGCCGTTGTATGTTCCTGCTTTCTTCAGATGGTTGGAATGTCGAACTGAACCTTTTATTTTACTCGCTGGCGTAGACTGTTCTAGTTCCACATGCCATGTCTAATGGATGTCGGTTATCACCTGTTAATTCCCCTCTCCAAGTTCTCTACTGCCTTAACCAGTAATTAATCGTTCTAAGTAACACAGTTAATCGAAATAAGTGCTGCGTAATTTTCTTGGATTTTAAAGTGCGCAAACCAAAAAAGGAAAAAAGAAATATTTTATCGAGTTAATAATTTGGGGTTAAGTTTGGAAGTTAATTTTAAGTTACACCACAAATTCCTCATCATTGAGAGCAAGAGGAAAAAAATAGCAACTTGACTTTTCTTAATCATTTTATAGTTCTGTACCTGAAAATATTAGACAAGGATGGTGCAAGGGTCTTGTTCCCCCACCCAATCTATGATATGCTCTCTCCCCCCCACTACTCTACTACATCTCAATTTTCATAAGATAGTATTTTTATAGAATACAAATTTTATTGTAACCTAATTATGTACAATAATGGATCAGCTGCTATATAGATGAAACTATTCAACCAGAAAAATTGAAAATAAATATATTATATCTAGATATAAATTAGAGGCATGTCAGAGGTCATAAGTTGATGTTTTTTGGCAATTTTTAACATTGACTTGCGATTCTTAATACATTTAACATTATGGATGAGAAATAGTGAATTTTATATAGTTTTTTTTTTTTTTTTTCTCAAGACATGAGCAAAATAACTTCATGTATTTAAATGAAAAAAGACCCCCCCCCCACAAATGACGTCATAATTTTGAAAAATGTTTCATCCCTTAATAGTCAGTTATGCTTAGTTAAATTTGTAACCTACATAAATGTAGGTAGAAAAAAAATGAAATGTTGATAATATATCAAGTATCATAAAGAACTGCCTGTGGGCCCCTCAGACAGGGGTTCGGGGGTAGTATGCATTGATCCTGGTATTAGACATCAATTTCACCAAAGACAAGGAAAACAGTACAAAAATTCTATGTGATATGTCCTCCAGTATGGCAGTGTGCACTTGACAATCTCCTCAATGATGAAAAGGAAAGTTGAAGTAACAGGAATGTGGTTCTACAGAAGGATGCTGAGGATATCATGGGCCGAACATGTGAGCAACAGTGAAGTTTTGGAGAAAATGTTAACAAAAATGAAACTAATGCAGACAGTTGAGGTTTCTGGAGCATATAATAAGGAAGGAGGGCTTGGAAAATCTGATACTCACAAGACAGAGGCTAAGAGGGACAGAGGAAAACAATGCATAATATTTGTGATAAGTAACTATACATTATTTGGTGTGAATTAACAGAAAAAAAAAATCCTGATTTTTAGGATTTTATTGCAAATTTAGACAGAAATAAGAAACTTGCAATGAGCTTGAGTAAATGGATGGCAGAACAGGGTTTAGGAGAAATAACAGAAAGACAAAGTTTATTAAGAGCTACAAGGTACAGGAATTTGTGGAGAGCCATGATTGTCTACATCCTGAGGGGAGATGGCACATAAAGAATAAAAATATACACAGTACATTTTACTGAACCTGAGTTCAGTAAAATGTATTGTTGTAAAAATTTAAGCATTAATTTCCCAAAGAAATTAAGATCAAGCTAAGAATTCAAAGCACCTAAAATATATTTTCCATTAAAAATAGAGATTTTATTGCTGGAACCAAATATTTACCATAAAAGCAGTCTCAGCGCAAGTTTGAAAGTCTCTTATTTCTGTCTAAATTTGCAATGAAATTCTGAAAAAAATCTGGATTTTTTTCTGTTAAATCACCCCAAGAAATTATAAATTTCAAATCAGTTTTTTTTTTTTTTATTACTATTATTATTATTATTAAATTTTTGGAACTCTTGAAATTTATAAATTTTAAATTGAAATTCATTTAACTTGCCTTGAAGCAACTCTTACCCTCAGAATGAAGAATTACCAAAAATCAGGTAGTTATTCACTTTTCTGAAGTGAAGATGATATCCGAGGTACTTACAAGGAATTTTTTTACAATTAAAAAAAAAAAACATCTGTTTTTGCTTGTTTATTGACGTGAGTGCAAACGTCAACCCCACACCTAGAAATAATGTACTCTAGTTGCCCACATTTGGGGCAATTACAAAGGTCAACCCAACCAAAGTGCAATGGAATGGCCTTGCTCTAGGAGAATTTAGTGTGAATTTTAGTAAATATAATTTTTTTTTTTGTGGCAGGGGGATGAATTAATATTTTAGGGTGGATTAACCGAAAAGATCCCAAAATCCTTTTCCTCCAGTTCTTTTTTCAAAACCATGAACAGTAGAACCTACTTTTAAATATGAGTCTCGTATAATGTTACAGTTTGAATTGCAAATGTTTGCATCCCGCCATTGAGTTTGGAATTAAGTAATTTGACCCTTGCTTATTTGGAATATGTTTTTTATGATACAGTAAATATATATCACTTCGTTATAAAAATTTCCATGAAACCTGATGTTTAAAAAAAAAAAAAAAAAATGACAGTTTTGAAAGTGGATGTTTAGTCTCTAAGTTGTATTGTATATGCACTTTTAGTTGGTAAGCCACCATTTGAAACAAGATCTTTTGAAAGAAACTTATTCTAAAATCAAGAATATGATGTTCCTAGTTATGTCAGCTGGAAAGCTTGAAGTTTAATTCAGAAACTCTTGAAGTCTGATCCAAACGAACAGCCATCAATGGAGCAGATGAAACATTAGTTCTTCTCTGGTCTGGTTCCATCACGCCTATAAATTATTTTGGTCAGTTTTTGGATTTCCTGAAGCTCTCATCTGTTCATTCTTGAGCTCAACACCTGAGATAAGCCAGTAATACCAAAATTAAAGCCAACATTTATAGCCTTTTTTTTTTTTTTTTTTTTTTTTTTTTAAATTAATTCTTCAGAGATTTTAGTTCATCAGCAACTGAATGGATTTTTTGCTTTGATTGGTTCCCTGTACTGCTTCAACAAGTACCTGACTCCTTTTGTTATCCTCTACAAGAGCTAGACCAGGCCTGAAATAGAATACTGCTGTCATATTTGGGCAGGGGATGCAAAGTCCTCATTTTCCAGTCATGATAGTCCAAAAGCCTTTCTGGGTCCTTATTTTCCGTCCTACAACCCCACTCTTACAGACAAAATGTCTCTCAGCTTTCACTGCTCTAACACTACTTTTAAGCAAAGTGCTCAACTGTATTCCTTACTTCCACCAGTTCTAACATTCATGTCTCGGACCTGCCATATGATGCACATTGTAGCAAACCACCCTTATTTCCTTGATATTCCAACGGTGAAAATAAATTCTACTTGAGCAACAGCTTCTTGCAAACCACTGCTCTGTGGAACCGACTCACAAGAGGTTGTTTTCCCAATCGCTACAATCTTAACCTATTCAAGTGTTGTATTCTTTAAGAGGTTACAAATTGACAAATGTGGTACTCGAGTGAAGGAAGAGTAACTCACACATAGATGAAAGAAAGAGAAGTTTATTGTAAAAGAGAATACACAACTAAAAGACTGGGAATTGGTTAACAGGCTAGTAATTCCCAAATCAAGGATATCTACCAGCTGCCTCACATGGTCAGATGTGGCACAAGGCTGAATTTAACATGAGGTATCCGAGCCCGTAGGCCCGGTTAAAAAATCCCCATATAAAACGGGGTTGGGTAGCTGTTTCCCGAGAAGAGACGCTGCCCTTCAGCATAGCCTCGTCTGGAGATCCTCTTTGCCCAGAAGCAGAGTTTGACCAACACAGCTGGAGACGATTCTTCAACTAATTCCAAAAGCAAGGATATTTACCTTACCTCACTTCCCCATGAGGCAGAATGTAGCCCAAGGCCATTTTTTAATGTGGGGCAAAACCAAGCCTATAGGCTCAGGCAAAAATTCCCCGTAGACCCTCATAAAAAATGGGGTCGGGTAGCTGTCTACCACCCCACACGAGACTCTGCCCTTCAGCATAGCCTCATTTGGCCTCACTAGCTTAACTGGAGAAAAATCTCCAACTAATTGCTGAAGCAAGGATATTTGCTAACTGTCCCACATGGTCAGATGTGGCACAAGGCCAAATTTAATGTGGGGTATCCGAGCCCATAGGCTCAGGCAAAAATTCCTTGTAGACCCTCATAAAAAATGCGGTCTAGTAGCTGTTTACCACCCCAGACTCTGCCTTTCAGTATAGACTTGTTTGGGTTCCTCTCTGCCCGAAGGTAGAGAGTTCTACTAGCTGGAGACGAATCTCAAACTAATTGCCGAAAAAGTTATTTACCTCACCACCTCATGAGGCAGGATGTGGCACAAGGCCATTATTTCATGCGGGGTAAAACTGAACCTGTTGGCTTGGGCAAAAATTCCCAGTAGACCCAGTAAAGTGGCTCCCTGGCTTTGTAGAGGGTGAACTCCACTGTAAAAAAAAAAACAAAAAAACCAACCCTGAAGTGTGTATGTATGATTCATCACTACTTATTTTTACATTTTTTTTTTCTTCTAATAATCGGTTAAGACCAACATGATTAAAGGAATAGTGTTGAAGAAAATCATTTCAGTCTTTGGAAACTCATAAATTCCTGACTTCCTCCATTTCAATTTCTCTCTGAAGTGTGGTGAGAGATTGAAAGAAAAACTGAGAAAGACTTGAAGGCAGAGCAAGAACTTGCCATGCCATATTCACGATGCTAAATAAATCTCCATTCCTTTTGTCTTCCTTGAATAAGGTGCAAGTTCCACTCTGACAACTTCCTCAGAACTGTAACTTTGTGGAACACTCCCGGGAAGATGCTTCTCTGAGCACCACAATCTTAGCCTCTTCAAGTCAACTAATATCTTTTCAACATACCCTCGTAATATGTACTTATTTTCTTCCCACTCCCTTTCAACAATCTCACTCTGAAACCCCTTTGAGTGACTCTTGGGTCTTGTATGAGATGAACTAAAGTTTAAAAAAAAAATACATATACCAGTATCAAATTTGATGGCAAAAGACCCACATTTTCCTCCCAATATTGTCTGAAGAAATGGTGGCAGTAGTAGTAGTGGCATTTTACATACCATAAAATACTTCTTTCTTCTGGTTGTGTAGATAAAGGATGGAATTGAGTTAGAGGCTTGGATTGAGGAATCAGAGGAGCCAAATTCTAGTTGAGTTCATTTAATACCCATGGGAAACACATGAATCCATCTCCCTTAAGCTATGGGTAAAATAGCAGAACAGATTAGGTCCTATAGCCTTGAGTGGCAACCAGTCTAGGAGAAGGAATCTTTGAATTCAAACCACTTGCTGCCTATTAAGGTAACTTCAGAAACAAATCCACCTCTGAGAGGGACAAGGTAACCACAACATCCCTTATGCAAAAGGAAACGGTAAGCCATTGTCCTATTCTGCCTTGAATGTCACCAGGAACCACAATTGTGAGATGGAAGGGAGTGGTGACCATAGTGGTGGTGCAAAATGTGCCAACTGAAAGAAAATTGATGAAAAGATAAGAGAATTAAAACTGAACAAAAACTTAAAGATCACAGGTGGATTTATATGAAAGAATCTAATCAACTTGTCTACTGTTTATCTTACAGTTAAGTGGACATTTTCAAAGTACTTGGCACACTTTTTTAAAACTGTGTTCTTGTTGTTTTTTGATAAAAGTAATTACTAAGTTCGGTAGATAACTTTGATCTGATCATTGATGACATAGACTCATGTTATGACCGTTATGCCACTGTTCTAGCCACTGAGCCAATGTACGTCGTCGTAGTAATTGTAGTAAAGGAACTTTGAAAGCACAACATTTGTGCTCAATGAACCTGTGTAAAACGATTTTGCTCATGGTAATTACAAAAGTCAATGACGATATTTAAATCTTTAGAGTCAGTATTTTTAGGTTTGTTGTTGAGCAGCGACAGGCTCTATGAAATGATCCAAAATTGATTTAGTTTTCAGTTGTCTGTTTGGAAATCTATCGATCTCACATATAGAGCTTTCTGTTAAACTAACAGTTTCTCTCCTTTTTCTCTCTCTCTCTCCCCTCTCCTTTTTCTCTCTCTCTCTCCCCTCTCCTTTTTCTCTCTCTCTCTCCCCTCTCCTTTTTCTCTCTCTCTCTCCCCTCTCCTTTTTCTCTCTCTCTCTCCCCTCTCCATTTTCTCTCTCTCTCCCCTCTCCATTTTCTCTCTCTCTCCCCTCTCCTTTTTTTTTCTCTCTCTCCCCTCTCCTTTTTTTTTCTCTCTCTCCCCTCTCCTTTTTTTTTCTCTCTCTCCCCTCTCCTTTTTTTTCTCTCTCTCCCCTCTCCTTTTTTTTCTCTCTCCCCTCTCCTTTTTTTTCTCTCTCCCCTCTCCTTTTTCTCTCTCTCTCTCCCCTCTCCTTTTTCTCTCTCTCTCTCCCCTCTCCTTTTTCTCTCTCTCTCTCCCCTCTCCTTTTTCTCTCTCTCTCTCCCCTCTCCTTTTTCTCTCTCTCTCTCCCCTCTCCTTTTTCTCTCTCTCTCTCCCCTCTCCTTTTTCTCTCTCTCTCTCCCCTCTCCTTTTTCTCTCTCTCTCTCTCCCCTCTCCTTTTTCTCTCTCTCTCTCTCTCCCCTCTCCTTTTTCTCTCTCTCTCTCTCTCCCCTCTCCTTTTTCTCCCCTCTCCTTTTTCTCCCCTCTCCTTTTTCTCTCTCTCTCCTTTTTCTCTCTCTCTCCTTTTTCTCTCTCTCTCCCCTCTCCTTTTTTCTCTGTCTTTTACCTATTTCATGTCAATCTCACTTGTTCAGAGAATAGGAGAGTACTTACAATTCTTTATTAAGCATAGTGAATATGTTGATCACTTAGTAACATTTTGGGGTTTGCTGCTCCCCTGTGTACCAATACACAACTCTATCATACACCCCACCCAATGTATAGTCAACATTTGATTGGATTTTCTTGGTGCTAGTATTGCATATTAAACTAGTCTCTTAGTATTTATCATAATTGTTATATAAATGGGAGACAGTATCAAGTACTTGAAGTGCAAGATGTATGTTATGGTTCATATGGGCCACAGTCACTCTCTGACTGTCCACATCTTTTTTTCTCACCACCCCTAGTGGTGGCAGTATTGCCCACTTTGGGAATAACTTTTCTAACACATTGTATTGAATATTGTTTTTCATTTGATGTTTATTTTTGTAATTTCTCTGTTATTCTCGCAATATGGAGTTGTTTTTACAAGCCACCATTTTGTCATAAAGATAATTATTACTGTTTACAAGGTTTGGGAAGCAATTCTTGCAAAAATGGCAACAACCTTCAAAACTCGTTTACTCTGTATATAAATAGTCTGATTAATATGAAGGAATATTAATAAAACTCGGATAGCGTCAAAACAATCTGTTTAATGTGGTTTCCATTATTTTTCTATTACAGACTCAACACAAGAAACAGTGCTACTTTTAAGTACAAACCTTTCTTGACCAACATCATTTTTGATGGCAGTCTTGATGCTATTGATGTTAGTATAGGAGGTTTTGTTAGTAGTCTGCCTTAAAGTGCACCCACACTGTGGAGTTTAGCTAATTCAGGACCAGGATTGGGGAGTAGGGCAGGTGGATTTTGGAATCATGGTATTGCACTCAATTTGAAAGTTGGGGTTTGACCTGATAAATAATGATGTGAAATAGGTCTTTCCACATCATTACTGGTTTTTGAGGAAACTAGTTTAAAGATTAAGTTTAGGTTCAAAATTGTAGTGTTGGAATTTCATTCTGGTGATCTGTGAAAGTCTTAGAGAGCCTTTATAAAATTAGTATTTCACTGAAGCTTTACAAATTGTATATAGACAAGATGCATGGCACAAGCATATTGTTTATACCATCAAATAAGACCTTCATTTACTTCAAAAGAAAATTATACTGAACAATTTAGCTATGTTATGAGATATATATATATATATATATATATATATATATATATATATATATTTATATATATATATAAACAGAGGCTATCTGTGTGATACCTTTTCACTTGATATCGATTTTGACCAAACTTGACACATACCTTGTACAATGTAAGAGATAGGTTCTTATTGATAATTTTTAAAAACTCGATCTATAAAGCCAATCAAAAATTGATAAATTCAACTTTTTTTCCTCTGATTTTGTTTGAACTCAGTATGTAGGTTACTTACATCATGACAAGCTCAACGATACCTCATTTTTATTTCTATACCACTGTGTTTAGCAAAAAAAAACGTAAAAAACAAAAAATCGATTTCAACACAAATTTTAAACTAAAAACTCCTCCATTTTCAAGCAATCTAATACAAACTTCACTCAATTGTAAACAACAATAATTTGATTGTTTAACAGTCATTTAACTCTATTACCGAGTCCATCCATATAGTGAAAACCTGTGTAAATAGTGAAAAACGGCAACTTTTACTATTAGGTTGGTGCAAAAATAATGACGTAATAATGTCGTTTTTTGACGTATTTTTTAACGTCAAAAAACGTTATTACGTCATTATTTTTGCACCAACCTAATAGTTTCTTTCTTATTTTTTTGTTGATATTTCAACCAATTTTCATCAAACTGAACAATTGCTTTATCAATGTATCCTCATTTACATCCCTGGTAGCACACTAACAAGTTGAATTTCAAAAATTCCAAAATAAATGTAGTCTGAAGTGGGTTCTTCATGTTGCCTATTTTACTTCTTTGTGACCTCCGTTTACTTCAATTGAATAAGATAGACTCTGTTACATTTAAACGTGATGCTGTTTTTGCTCCATTCTAATTGAAAGCTTTTTCAGATTGACCAGCTGACTATGAATAGAAAGTGCAGTAGTTTTAGTGTGATTTTCAATAAACAATACAAATTTAAAACATTTTGTCTCGTGTGTTCAGTAGTATTATGGTGTTATATACATTTTTATTGATTTTTTTTTTGTTTTTATTAATTATGATCTCACAAATCTTATTGAGTAGCCTTTTTATCTCATACAATTTTTCTTTTATATATACGTTTGACTTATTGAATACAGTAAAAAAAAAATTGCATATTTGGCTTGTAGTGATTCATAAATAAAATTCTTGTTTGAATATATTTTCCAATGCAATGTATCTGATATAAGAGATATCAACTTTGATTTGTTCTTGAAATAGTCAAATTTTCAAATCAATTTGTAAGCAAAAACTTGTGGAAATTAGGTATTTCTGTACATGTTCTCAGATGATTTTTAAAACTAAATGCTAAAAAATTGGTAAAAGCTATGAATCTAAATTTTAGTGTCAGAACTTATGGCATCAGACCCTAACTTTTACACTAAGAGCAATGATGATTTTCTTAAAAAAAAAAAAAGAAAAAAAAGAAAAAAAATACCCTATTGGGGAGTGATAGAAGTCCACTGGCCAGAAATAAACAAATGTATCTTTGCAGAGCTTAGCTAACTTTTTTTTCTTCTCTCTTTTTCTCTTTTTTTCTTCTCTCTTTTTCTCTTTTTTTCTCTCTTTTTTTCTCTCTTTTTTTCTTTCTTTTTTTTCTCTTTCTTTCTTTTTTTCTCTTTTTTTCTCTCTTTTTCTTTTTTTCTCTCTTTTTCTTTTTTTCTCTCTTTTTCTTTTTTCTCTCTTTTTCTTTTTTTCTCTCTTTTTCTTTTTTTCTCTCTTTTTCTTTTTTTCTCTCTTTTTCTTTTTTTCTCTCTTTTTCTTTTTTTCTCTCTTTTTCTTTTTTTCTCTTTCTCTTTTTCTCTTTTCTCTTTTTCTCTTTTTTTCTCTTTTTCTCTTTTTCTCTCTTTTCTCTCTTTTTCTCTCTTTTTCTCTCTTTTTCTCTCTTTTTCTCTCTTTTTCTCTCTTTTTCTCTCTTTTTCTCTCTTTTCTCTCTTTTTCTCTTTTTTCTCTTTTTTCTCTTTTTTCTCTTTTTTCTCTTTTTTCTCTTTTTTTCTTCTCTCTTTTTCTTTTTTTTTCTTCTCTCTTTTTCTTCTCTCTTTTTCTTTTTTTTTCTTCTCTCTTTTTCTTCTCTCTTTTTCTTCTCTCTTTTTCTTCTCTCTTTTTCTTCTCTCTTTTTCTTCTCTCTTTTTCTTCTCTTTTTCTTCTCTCTTTTTCTTCTCTCTTTTTCTTCTCTCTTTTTCTTCTCTCTTTTTCTTCTCTCTTTTTCTTCTCTCTTTTTCTTCTCTCTTTTTCTTCTCTCTTTTTCTTCTCTCTTTTTTTCTTTTTTCTTTTTTCTTTTTCTCTTTTCTTTTTCTCTTTTCTTTTTCTCTTTTCTTTTTCTCTTTTCTTTTTCTCTTTTCTTTTTCTCTTTTCTTTTTCTCTTTTCTTTTTCTCTTTTCTTTTTCTCTTTTCTTTTTCTCTCTTTTCTTTTTCTCTTTTCTTTTTCTCTTTTCTTTTTCTCTCTTTTCTTTTTCTCTCTTTTCTTTTTCTCTCTTTTCTTTTTCTCTCTTTTCTTTTTCTCTCTTTTCTTTTTCTCTCTTTTCTTTTTCTCTCTTTTCTTTTTCTCTCTTTTCTTTTTCTCTCTTTTCTTTTTTCTTTTTCTCTTTTTTTTCTTTTTCTCTTTTTTTTTCTTTTTCTCTTTTTTTTCTTCTTTTTCTCTTTTTTTTCTTCTTTTTCTCTTTTTTTTCTTCTTTTTCTCTTTTTTTTCTTCTTTTTCTCTTTTTTCTTCTTTTTCTCTCTTTTTTCTCTTTTTTTTCTTTTTTTCTTCTTTTTCTCTCTTTTTTTCTTTTTCTCTTTTTTTCTTCTTTTTTCTCTCTTTTTTTTCTCTCTTTTTTTTCTTTTTTTTCTTTTTTTTTTCTTCTTTTTTTTCTCTCTTTTTTTTCTTTTTTTTTCTTCTTTTTCTCTCTTTTTGTGCAGTTTGGAGGCGAGAATGATTTGTGGGTTAACACATAGTTACCTCTTTAGTTGGCCTTGAGACATGGTAGGGCATGGTACCTCCATTGTTTGTAGAAGGTGTCAGCCCTTTTTATCCAAGCTTCCAGAAGTGTAGGGGGCATCATTTTCTTGTTGAAAGCCATGATACGTGACTTAGGTTTGATGTTTGGTCCTCAAGATATCCTGGTGACCCCCCACCATGTCATGGCCTTTTGATGGTTCAAAACAGCACCCAATTTTAATATTTTCTCACCAAAGAATGTTTTAATAGTGGACCAATGATTCTTGACATCAATTTGTTGCACCTTTCTAATTGAACACTTTATTTAACACACAGTTTTTTATTCACTTGTTGCTTGCCAGTTTCTCTTTCACTGAATGACTTACTTTTTACCTATATTAGACCCAAAGGTTGAACTCAAGGCTATTGGCTAACCTAATGTTTTAACCAACATTTTAATCTACTAGGCCATGTGTCTCATGAACAAATATACAGGTGGTCTGAAATTTTTGCCACCCCTATGTAATATAGTTTTCTATTTCAACACTCAGTGGGGTATTATCATCAAGGAGTTTCATGTGAGCAATGCCAGAATACCCATCCGTTAAAGGATGTCATTCAGAGAGCCTTTGCAGCAATCAACAAATCACAGCTTTATAAAATATCACACATGACCTAGCACTGCATAATTTTGTGCCACGAAAATGATGGCGTTCACATAGACCTTCTTGGTGTGTGACAGCATCAAAAAGTGAATAAATTGAATCCAGTATGTGTGCTTTGTATTGCTCGTTCTTCTATTGGGGGCGGGATCAGACTTTCGAACACACTCTGTACTATTTCAAGATATTGTTAAGTAACACAGGGATTTCATTAAATAATTCACATTCCTCCTCAGTTTTTGAACAGTAGTAGGTATTTATCCCTTGTTTCTTGTTTAGGATTGGGTTTCTGGTTCCTTCTAAAATCTCCTTATTCTGTAACTGCCTGTATCTTAGTGGCATTATTGCCTTGCCTGGGGTGAATTGATTTAAAAAAAAAAAAAAAAAAAAAAAAAAAAAAATTATTTTCTTTAACCTTACAATAAAATGATTGAGATAAGAATTGATGATATATATTAGGTTGGTGCAAGAATAATGTCGTTTTCTCACATAGTAACATATGTGAGAAAACAACATTATTTTTGCACCAACCTTATATATATATATATATATATATATATATATATATATATAAACTATTCTTTATTTGTCACTAAACAAAAATACAAGGTTTAAAAAGAAAAAACGAATTTAAACATGTTTAAAATCGATTTTAAAAAAAAAACATTCTAATCTGTCTGTCTCTCTCAATTCCTCTCCCTCAAGCCACCTCATGATCACGATGCAGAAATGTGAGTTGGTGGGTGTCATTTGTCAGGCATCAACTCCTACATAAGGTTATGTCAATAAAAAAAAAATAACAAAAGAAAACACAGCTGCTCAGCTTGACAGTTGTATATTACCAAAAAGGCAGGGGACTGTATGTGACTTGTCTAGTGGTGAAGTTTAAAAATCGAGAAATGTTTGTAGCTAGATAGGCCACCAGTTGGGAATAACAGGTGCTATAAGTTTGGATGTGCGGGTAACAGAATGGTGATTTTAGTAAGTAAAGCTTACTTGGGAGACAAGACCAACAGCATGGAGCACCCAGTGAAGATCAAATTCACTATTCAGTCATAATTAGTCTAGTGGGACAAACTAGCTGACCATTACATCACACCAAGGTGCTTGTGCAGGTTGTGTAATGGTCAACAGCTCAGAATTGGAAATTGGAGTTTCATTTCCAGTTGGGTTCATTGTATTCATGTAGGTGCAAATACTCATGGTAAATGGTCTGATTCCACCTTTTCTCATCCAAGATATGGGTTAATTAGTTGCACTTGTTGTTACAGAATTTTTTGAGACAATACAAAATTGCTTAACACTAAACTTTAATGAACTCTGCAAAGTGAGGGATCAGTTTATTGAATGTAACGCAGAATTGATTCCCCACTTTATATCCACATTATAATTTCTTGATTGTCGATAAGCTGTAGAAAACAAACAAACAAATCAATCGATCAATCAATGAAATACTGATTAGCTACATAGGCATGTCTTTTAGATTTATTTACATTCTCTGGAATATAAATGTATAGAAACTGCTCTGGCTACAAAGTGAAGGATCAGTTTATATATTGAATGTAATGTAGAATTGATCCCCCACTTTATATCCTATTATAATTTCTTGATTGTTGATAAGCTGTAGAAAACAAATCAATCAATCAATCAATCAAATACTGATTAGCTACATAGGAATGTCTTTTAGATTTTACATTCTCTGGAATATAAATGTATAGAAACTGCTATGGCCGCAAAGTAAGGGATCAGTTTATATATTGATTGTAACATGGAATTAACCCCCCCACTTTATAGCCACATAATTTGTTGCTTATCAAATTCTGATTAGGTATGATTTCACCTTTTTTCCTTCCCTCCAGGTAAGGGTTTATTAGTAACACTTGTATCACTAAATCATTATCTTCAAAAAAAAAATTCTTATAATCTTAAAATATTTTCTGGCTTTAACTACGTTGGAAAAAGTTAAGTCATAAAAAAAATCAATCAATAGAGAAATTAGCAATCCATAAAACCCATGGAAATTTTAGTGTAGCTTGGGAACACAAAGTAGGAATTCTTTACATTGCATTTTATAAATTCATTTCAAGAGATCAAAATATGAAAAATCAACTTTTGGCATTTTCTTCTTGCTTTTTTATTTATTTCCTACATTTTGCAATGTCCTAGTCATCAGTTGTAAATAAATATCCTATATCCTTCTGCAGGGATGTCACACGGCAAATTGTTATTTTTAATTTCTGTCTGAATTTCTGGGATGAGGAGTTATCATTATTTACACTATTTACATCTTTGTCATTATAACGTTTCAGCTGTTGTGCCCTCTGGCTTTCCTCAGTTGTATATTGATCTGGGTAAACTACAGGGAATTTCAAACCAAACCATTTATTTAATCTATGGAGTAGACTGTTTTCATTCCACTGTCCGCGTCTAAGGATAGCTTGTCTTGTTCGTATTTTTTTTTTTTGCACGGCCTATTAGATTAAACGATGTCCCATGGATTTGGGGGACATAGTAATTGGTAACGTTTAATAAATTTTCTTATATTTTCTCATTACAAAAAATACTTGTAACTAAATCTCCAACATTTTAGAAATCCTATTTCTACACAAAACAGGCTTCTGGCCATTTCACATTGAAAGATATGATTCTTATTTGATCATGGAAGTTAAACAACGTTGAACCCGGACAGTATCTAGATGGGTGACAGCTTGGGAATACCCAGGTGTTGTAAAGCTTAGGAGTGTGGGTGGTGTAATGGATAATGGCTCTAGATAAGAATTCAGAGAGCAGAGTTTGAATTCTATTTGGGTTTGTTAGATTCACTTATGTGCAAGTTACTGTGGGAAAAGGTATAAATCCACCTATTCTCCCTCATCTTTGGGTTAAAAAATATAATTTGTATTTGAAAGTCATTATTTTCCACCCAAAATTTTGATACAATATTTAAAAAAAAAGTAATTATTCTTACAATTCAAAAATGTTTTGGCTTTAAATAACCTAGAAAAGGTTGATAAGCTGTAAAAAAACAAAAAAAATAAAAAAAAAACAAGTCAATCTCTTGAAACAAATGTTTTTTTTCATGGTGACTCTCCCTGACACAAATGAAATCAATTTGTTGGAATTTGCACCTCCATCTTGTTATTTTTTTTTCCTTCATTTAATTTAATATATGATGAAAATATAGTTTTTAGGTATGCTATATATTTATGGGTAAAGAGATATCAGAGATGGAGCATATATAAATATAAATTTAAAAGTGGACACTGAGGTCAACACCAAGCATTGAAATAGGAAACAGACTGTTGCCGCTTGGTGTTGACCTCAGGGTTCACTTACTCAATTCAAATTTTCAACTGCTACTAAGTTCATTTCGCATTACTAATGCTTTCTTCTTTTTCTTTTTGATTTTTCTTTGACTTTTCTTTTTCATTTCTTTTTTCGTCTTTTCATTTTTCTTTTTTTTCATCTTTTCATTTCATTCTTTTTTTTTCGTCTTTTCATTTCTTTCTTTTTTTTCGTCTTTTCATTTCTTTCTTTTTTTTCGTCTTTTCATTTCTTTCTTTTTTTTCGTCTTTTCATTTCTTTCTTTTTTTTCGTCTTTTCATTTCTTTCTTTTTTTTCGTCTTTTCATTTCTTTCTTTTTTTTTCGTCTTTTCATTTCTTTCTTTTTTTTTCGTCTTTTCATTTCTTTCTTTTTTTCGTCTTTTCATTTCTTTCTTTTTTTCGTCTTTTCATTTCTTTCTTTTTTTCGTCTTTTCATTTCTTTCTTTTTTTCGTCTTTTCATTTCTTTCTTTTTTTCGTCTTTTCATTTCTTTCTTTTTTTCGTCTTTTCATTTCTTTCTTTTTTTCGTCTTTTCATTTCTTTCTTTTTTTCGTCTTTTCATTTCTTTCTTTTTTCGTCTTTTCATTTCTGTCTTTTCATTTCTGTCTTTTCATTTCTGTCTTTTCATCTTTTTTTAAGGAAAGACATGAATTTTTATTTCTCCTTGCTCTCAACATTTGACGAAATGTAATGATGATTGATACAAAGGAATGGATGAGTGAACACTTGATCAAATCACTCTCCCACAATTATCTTATCTTTCCAGCTAGTAGCAGCATGAAGTTGTTCACGATATTGTCACTATTGACAGGAGTCAATAAGATTATTCTTATAGGTGTTAAATCTAAGATTTATTCAGTTTGTTGATAAACGTCAAATTATGCTGGCCTAATATATATTTTGGTTGATTATCTAAGATAGAGGGAAGAAAAACATTTTATGACAAACTGGAGACATTTTTCATTGTTTTGCTTGATATTTTTTCAGCCAGGTATTCTTTTTTTATTTTTATCTTTTTTTTCTTGTGTTACTTTCAGCAATGATGGCTCACTGTTCTTATTTCTCTGGGTTTTAAGTGATGTGTGTCTATGATTTCAGTTTAAAGTTTAGCATGTCTGCTTCTTACTTGACATAAAGCCTGCCACTGTGTGTCTGATATCACAAGCGACTAGCTAACGTAAGGACTCAAGAAGGCAGGATGTCTGGTTGATAGATTTAAAAATATCTATTTCAGACGGTCATTTTTCTCTAGTCAGACAATTCATTCTTTTAAGAAAAGTTGGTTAAAAATAATAATAATAAAAAAAATCTTTACCAGATGAGCCAGACACCTGTAATAGGTTTATTCAGAAAAGGAAAGAGAATTGGTCAGTACAGGTGTGTTGTGCATCTTTGAGTGGCAGAGGTGGAGTAAAATAAATATAACACAACTATATATATCTTTTTTCTCTTCTTTTCTTTTCTTTTTTTACTCTTTTCTTTTTTTTCTCTTTTCTTTTTTTTCTCTGGGAAGTTTTTTTTCTTTTTTTTTTCCCATAAGTGCTTTGTTTTTCTGAATTAGAGAATTGTATGGGAGAATATGATGTATAAAAGTTTCCTTACATTATTCAGACTGCTATTCTCATCTTCATTGCCATTCTGACTACACTTTGGCCTTCTTCAGGTGATTGGAATTTCAAAACACACTTTATTTCATCCATCAGGGTAGATTGTTCTAGTTCCACATGCCATACCTCTTCCGGATGTCTGTTATTTCCCTTTAACTCAACTCTCCAAATTTTGGTTCACCATTGCTGTAGCCTGGTATTGAACTCACAACTCTTTGGATCTAGTTACTGGATATAACCAACGCCTTTATCCACTGGGCCATGTGTCCTTTAAGCATTGTGAGTGTGGCAGTGGATAACAATAGCAGTCCAAATAATGTAAATAATCATAATATTTCATGTCAAAGATATAGACAGCAAAAATTTCTATATATCAGAACAATGTTCTTTGTTTTATATGTCATGTCCCTTCAGGACATAGGTAATCATGGCTCTCCACTTCTTCCTGTCCCTTGTAGCTCTCAAGTTTCGTCTTTTTGTAATTTCTCCCAGACCATGTTCTGCCATCCACTTGCTTAAGCCCATTAAGTATGTCACACATTGCTTTCCCTTATCCCTCTTTCCTGCTATCTGCCCTGTGAGTATCAGATTTTCCAAGCCCTCCTTTCTCATTATGTGACCCAGAAATTTCAGCTGATGTTAAGTATAAGTTTCCTCTTTGTTTGCATCTGCTACAAAACCTCATCATTGCTCACATGTTGGGAATGTTAGGCAAATGAATGACAAAGTAGGAAAATTCTGTCACTGAATGTATTTTATCCTCTTGGAGGATTTTATCAGTCTAAAAAAAAAAACCCTAGTGTTTTTAATTGAATATATGGTATTACACAGCAAAATTCAAAATTACCTCATATGGGGAATGGATCTATTTCAACCAATGAAAAAAAACTTTGTCAGTCATATTCAACCCTGGTGTATAGATAGAATCTATACACCAGGGTTGAATATGACTGACAGTTTTTTTTTCATTGGTTGAAATAGATCCATTCCCCATATGAGGTAATTTTGAGTTTTGAATTTTGCTGCGTAATACTATTTGCTCTGTTATAATAAATACATTGAGCTCTTATCCACTTGGATTATATACCAACGAATTTATTACTATGTATCTATCTCAGTCTTTTTCATATCTGTTTATCTATCTATCTGTTTATCTATCTATCTATCTGTTTATCTATCTATCTATCTGTTTATCTATCTATCTATCTGTTTATCTATCTATCTATCTGTTTATCTATCTATCTGTTTATCTATCTATCTATCTGTTTATCTATCTATCTATCTGTTTATCTATCTATCTATCTGTTTATCTATCTATCTATCTGTTTATCTATCTATCTATCTGTTTATCTATCTATCTATCTATCTGTTTATCTATCTATCTATCTATCTGTTTATCTATCTATCTATCTGTCTGTTTATCTATCTATCTGTCTGTTTATCTATCTATCTATCTGTCTGTTTATCTATCTATCTGTCTGTTTATCTATCTATCTGTCTGTTTATCTATCTATCTGTCTGTTTATCTATCTGTTTATCTATCTATCTGTTTATCTATCTATCTGTTTATCTATCTATCTGTTTATCTGTCTATCTATCTATCTATCTATCTATCTATCTATCTATCTATCTATCTATCTATCTATCTATCTATCTGTTTATCTATCTATCTGTTTATCTATCTGTCTGTTTATCTATCTGTCTGTTTATCTATCTGTCTGTTTATCTATCTGTCTGTTTATCTATCTGTCTGTTTATCTATCTATCTGTTTATCTATCTATCTGTTTATCTATCTATCTGTTTATCTATCTATCTGTTTATCTATCTATCTGTTTATACAGAGATAGAAAGGCTACATAATATGGTTATATATATGGGGTTATATAATATGGGGTTGGGTGGAGAGATATAAATGTAAACATCTGTTACTCTGTTATATAATTTATATACTGAGGGGAAGTGCTAAAGATGTTGAAAAGCTAAATTTAAACATTTTTTTCTTTTTTTAACATGTATAATTGTGTGTATAGTACAAACTTTACACAGAAATGGATATAGTTCAAACATCAATCTGTATGCACATATTGAAGTCTTAAGTTACTTACTTAAGTACTATACAGTGTTATACTTAAGTACATATAACACTGTATAGTACTAACTGGTGTATATGACCTTGCATGAATGTACAAATGCAGGTATGACTTTAAAAAATGTGAGATAGAATAGTGATTTGTAAATAATTGGAGATGAATGGATAGAAAGAAAGATGGAGATTATTCCTTTTGCCTGCTTAAAATAAATAAAAAAAACAAAGAGGAAGAGAAAACAGGTTGGCTTTCTTGGAACAGCCGGCCTAGCAACAGAAACAACCTGCAGTAAAAATGAAATGCAGCTGACAAAGTCGAGAGAGAGAGAAAAAATTAACCTTGGCTTGTGTTTTTGCCAAGAAGGCACGATTACCTAAGAAGCAGATGTTGGTTGGTTAGTTCATTCGTTCAGCCGACACTTATTAAAAACGATTGTTTGGGAAAACAGTTTCTTATTTCAGGCTTATTTATGGAGACGCTTCACTTGAATTCGCTCCAGGCATCAACCTTACAGTGTTGGTTGGCTAATTTCTTGTCTGATCCACATTCAACATAAAGATCATTTTCTCTATTACTTTTTCATTGTCCAGTTCACACTCCTCCCTGGATTTTTGAACAAGAGTCGAAGTTTGTGTTTATCTTGTCTGATTGTCCACAAGAGGGTGCTCTTGATATCCAGAAAACCAGACAAGACCTTGTTTCCTGTTTAGGATTGGGTTTCTGGTTCCTTCTAAAAAGTCTGCTTCAGCTCTGTACTCCTAATGTCTGCACCTGAACTCTGAACTTTGAACTTTATTCACTATTGATTTTCATTTTACATTTTTTTTGCCTATCGTCCATATCGCACTTTTCTCCAGTCTTTGAAATAGGAGTAGAGGTTTATGCATTGCTATTTAGTTTAGGGTTGTCTGATTCATGCTATGCTAATTTCTATCACTGGCTGATTGTGAACACTCTGAACACCCAAAACTGAAATAAAATTCCATCAACTGTGCAAGACAGTGCACATATCTTCCGTTTTTACTCCTACACTCAAAGAAAAAAATAAGCAACATATCCCACTCCCACTTAAAACGACAAAATAAAAACTGGAGTTGATTTGAGCCTAAAAAAACTGGTATAAAATCCTATCATAGGGGAAAAATTCAGCGGTTGGACCACATCTTGGGCCAGGTTCATATACTTCATCTGAAAGCAACCTCCCATCTCCAAGGGGCATCAGACTCGGCCTGTTCGCTAAGAACTGTTACCCCGGTAAATCACAATTCGTCCTTCCTCTCCTTTCATATGCCTCACCCGATGCCTTTTTTTTTTTATCTGAGAGACATCTACACTGATTTTTTTTTTTATGTTAATACAACTGTTCTTTAAGCCTTTGTGGTTTCGTCTTTGTTCTGCTACCAGAAACTAACAATATTCAAAGATATTGAAGTATCTCGATAGGTGACGATTTGGGAATACCAGGTGCTGTAAGCTTCTATGGAAATCAGAGGGCAAAGTTCAAATTCCAGTCAGGTTCATTATATTCACTTACGTGCAAATACCCTTGGCAAAGGTATAAATCCAAATTCTCTCCCTAGCTATGGGTTAATTACGACTTGTATCAGTAAATTATTAGTATCTCAGAAATTTTTTATAATTTAAAAATATTTTGCTGCTTTTATTTAAATAACCTGCAAAGAAAGGATTGATAAACCGTAGAAAAGAAATCACTCGATGAAATACTGATTAGTTACACAGCCATGTCTTTTAGATTTATTTACATTCTCTGCAATATGAATGTATGGAAACTACCATGGTCATAAAGTGAGGGATCAGTTTATATATTTATTGTAATATAGAATTAATCCCCCATTTTATATTCACATTATAATTTCTTCCTTGTTGATAAGCTGTAGAAAACAAATTAATCAATCAATGAAATACTATTTAGCTGCACAGCCATGTCTCGTAGATTTATTTACATTCTCTGGAATAAAAGTAAATATAAATGCATAGAAACTACTGTGACCGCAAAGTGAGGGATCAGTTTATATATTGATATGATATTGATCCTCCACTTTATATCCAGCATAATTTCTTTAACAGATTCTGATTAGGTATCAATTCACCTCTTCTTCCCCAGCTATGGGTTAATTAATAAAATTTGTTTTGGTAAAGCATTATTATCTCCCAAAGAATTTTTACAATCTAAAAATATTTTCTGGCTTTTGAAAACCAAGGCACACCAACTATTATACAATGGTCACAGATTTCAAATCTGATTGTAATTATAAATTATGACATAATTTCCTAATGATTTGTTTCTGAGTTTCAAGCATGGTCCATGAATCTATATATCAGTCAGCACCTTTCCATTGCACAGTCTGGTCAGCGGTGCACCCTAACACCTAAATCAAAAACTGGTAGGATTGGAAATTTTTTTTCCACGATCAATATTATGGAGAGAATCTTTCATTAAGCCAGCCATTTTTATCATATTTACCCTTCTGATGGGTAAATAAATACATGATCTTCCTGATCAGTCAAGTTAAAACTTTGCATGAAACTCCTACAAGGAAAGGTCCAGGATTTTAAAGTAGAGTATGGGGAATAAATGGAAAAATTTAATAAATGTCTCAGTTGAGGAACAGTGTCTTGACAGGAACTTTTGATTTAAAGCTATCATTACTTATGAATTTTTTTTTTTTTTTTTTTTAAATGTATATTTATAAACCATCTTTATGTAGATATTTACAATAATTAAAAAATATGTTAAATTTGGTTTGGCTGTGTTTTCATCATCTTTAACCATATCTTCACTGTTTCCGATAATCTTGTTTGATGGAATGCTTGAAATTTCATAGAACCTTGAATATTATGCCTAGGAGTTATGAAACAAATCCATCCAAACTTTCATTCCCTCTAATGATCCCATATCTAGTGATATAGCAAATACTAAAAGCATCTATAGAAATTCATTGCAAATGATTTTACTTATAGGAATGCATTAGAAATGATTTGAATACTAGCTCTTTATGGAACCTGGAATATTATGGCTAGGATTTATGAAACAAATCCATCCAAACTTTCATTCCCTCTAATGATTCCATATCTAGTGATATAGCAAATACTAAAAGCATCTATAGAAATTCATTGCAAATCATTTTACTATAGGAATGCATTAGAAATGATTTGAATACTAGCTCTTTACGGAACCTGGAATATTATGGCTAGGATTTGTGGAACAATTTGAATAAACAAAAGGTATGTTCATGTGACAAGATGAAAGACAAATGTTATGTTGAGAAATAAGAATGTGAACCCTGTTTCTCATTTTATATGTAGGTGATTTATTCAGGACTTCACCTACTTACCTGGGTGGGTAGGTAAGTAGTACTTGGGGCAACTTCTGCTATGTCAGCTCTCCCTCCTCCCTCTACCAGCTACTAACCCATCTATTCCTCCCATATGTTGTGGCTGGCGATATAAAATAGAGGTTTTGGTACCACAACATGGGCACAACTGTTTCCCACCAAGGTTTAACCAGAACTTTTCCCAGTCATAACTGTTAATATAGACCAGCACCCGGATATAACCTATTTCCGGTTTTGTTGCCACTTGATCCCCAAAAATTTTATTTTTCATTCTACCTTGGTTAAAGTGGATGCCACATAGAAGACTGAACTTCAAAAGGACTCCCCTGCTGATATATTTAATGGTAACACTTGAGAATGAGATAAGATCACCTCTTCACTTTCTATGTGGGTGTTCGAGATTTACCTTAACCCCCTCACCACTAGTCAGTCAGGTTGTGACACAAGGTCGGTTTTTAACACAGGGACCTGAGTGCTTCCACTCAGGCTGCTGGTTTAAGCTAGTCTAAGCTGGTCATAGCTGGTCTTAGCTTGTCTGAACTAGTCATAGCCAGTCATACTACCACTACATAACAGATGCTATGCAAGGGAGGAGAGAAGACTTCCAGCAAAGAACAGATATTACAACTGCAGCATCTATTCCGATGAGAAAAACTCCCTTCTCCTACTCTGCCACTCCCTCTGGATGAATCTGGAATGAAAGCCCCTTCTATATGGATCTCTGTAGTATCACAATTTCTTATTGTATGTAATTTATGAATGAAGCTGTAACATCGGGGGGGGGGAATTCAAACTACTTTTTTTTTTTTTTTTTTTATCAAGTTTAGCCCAATCAAGGCAATAAAGACACCTTTAGGATTTCAGTGAACTAAAGTGTTGTTTACATTGATGTAACTATACATATGCAGGAAGAAAAGAGGACGCTGAAATTTTAAGCTTTTAAATTTTATTTTTATTTATTTATTTTTTGTGTGTGGGTATATACACTAGCCAGTTTAATTCTTTTTGTTTGTTTTTGTCACTTGTTTTATATATATATATATATATATATATATATATATATATATATATATATATATATATATGGGGTAGATCAAATAACTAGATATTAGCAACTGCACTAGCAAATATTTACTAAAATTACTTTAAGGTGTAAACATAAGTGCTCAATGTGGTTAGACAAAGCTAAGAAATAGATATTAATAAATATACATATACCTACATTTGGGGTGCAACTTAAGTTTTGATGGTTTACTAACTCATCAGGCACAAGATATAAATTATGATTTAAAAAATAAAAATATCATAAGTTATACCTTGTGCCTGATGAGTTGGTAAAACAATGAAACTTAAGTTGCACCCCAAAAGTGGGATACATATATAAACCTAGTGAGCCAGACAAACCTACCCAGGTTTCACCTAAGTGAATCATCAGGGAAAGCTGGCTACATGTCATGGCTTTCCCTGACGATCGCTTAGGTGAAACCTGGGTAGGTTTGTCTGGCTCACTAGGTTTATCTAGGTCTGCTCTACGGTTGCATTGAGTCCTTTTAGTTAGTTATTTACTCGTGTCGGGTTTTTTTCTTTGGGCTTTAAACCTATATCTGTGCGATTTTTTTTTTTTTTTTTTTTTTTTTTTTTTTTTTTCGACAGACTTTCATGTTTCTAGCTCTTTCTTTTTTTAAAAACATTTTTTCCTTCGTGATTGATTTTGATTATTGGCAAATCAAGAATTCGAAGGTTTTTCGAAACAAGTATAGTTACCTATATATGTGTGTGTGTGTGTGTGTGTGTGTTCCTTACTGTTTCATGTATGTAGATACCATCAGGGGCACAAATTAAAAATTGACTATTGTAATATACCAATATTTAGAACTTACTGGTAAAATAATGATGTATTCCATTTACCAATGAGAAAAATAAATTAGCAAAAAATGAATTTATTGACAAAAGAACCTCTCCCCAATATCTGTATTAAGAAAATATGAAGGAGGTCTCCAGTTTCATCAGGGAAAGCTGGCTACATGTCATGGCTTTCCCTTAGGTGAAACCTGGGTAGGTTTATCTAGGTCTGCTCTACAGTTGTATTGTGCTCTTTTAGTTAGTTGTTTACTCGTGTCGGGGTTTTTTCCTCTCCCCAATATCTGTATTATCATCCTGTTTTGCAGAAAATAACTTTTTTTTAATCATATCATATTATTTGGAAATCTATGTGGTTGCGATGGTGAGGATGCCTAAGATGCCAAAATCCAAAAATCTGTTCATTTATTTTTTACAGTTAGATTCAAACTATATAAGGCACAGGTAGAGGGTTATGTTAAGGATAATTTATATGGAGAGGAGGGGAAGATAGTGGTTGATGGTAGACTTGAACAATTTAAGAGTGTAGTGATGTTGTGGAGTTAATTCACAGTGGAGGCTTGTATTTGTACTAAGTCGGTCCTAAAATAGGTTCGACCTATAAAACGTTAGGAACTTGATATAATAGGTATAACGCAGAGTAGTCTTGTCGTGGTTGCTGATACTTTCGTATTTGACAAACTATCGTCCGACATCGACTCACTGACTATAGATTGGAGAGTCTATTTACTATAGAATAGGTGTGTTCCACCATAACAAGTGATCAAGGGAACATCCTCTTGAGAGTTGGTTCCATAGGGTAGTGGTTTGTGGGAAGAAGCTGTTTGAGTGGAACTTAGTTTTTGCCAATGGAATATGGAGGGAATGTAGGTGGTTTGCTACTATGTAAGTGGTTATGGAATTGGCAGAAATGCCTACCAAACAGAATTGATAAAGTTTGCAATAAGACAAAAGTAGGCAAAGCAAGAGTAATTCTTTTTGTAGACTAATTGGCCTATGGTGAAATGGAATTGGTAGAAATGCCGACCAAAGAGAATTGTCAAAGTTTGCAATAAGCAATCAGAAGAGAAAGAAAAGAAGAGGGCAAAATAATATTGGGCAAACAATATATGCAAGACAAAGTAACATTAATAAGGCAAAATGACAGTAATAAAAGGGGGATATGGACAAATGATCGCAAGCCAAGAAAGAACAGAAATAAGTTGGATGAGGCCAAGAATCCTTATTGACTAGGAAGAAATCCCAGCATGCATTTGTAAGTTTTGTCTATAAATTTGGGAAGAGAGATGTTCTTGTAGTCATTCTCATGAATTGTAACCAACATTAATCATTTCATACCAAGCAGGGCAATAAAGCTACTAAGATACAGGTGGTTACAGAATGTGAATATAATATATATTAGGTTGGTGTAAAAATAATGACGTAATAATGTTGTTTTTTGACGTTAAAAATACATAAAAAAATGACATTATTACGTCATTATTTTTGCACCAACCTAATATTATTATGGAGTAAAAGAATAAAAGTGCAGGAATTAAGAAGAGATGAGGTAACAAGTGACATTGCAATTTAAATTTTAATATATATTAAAAATTTAAATCGCTCTTCAGTTATGAATTGAGCACTCTGGCTGCTTATTTGGTGTTTATATAAATCAAGGATATAATGCATTAAAAGATTGCCTTTCTCTGCCATGTGCCAATACCTTAAGGGTAGAGTCTCTGACTGATGATGACTCAGTCGAGTTTTGATCCTGGCTTGAAGCAATTGAATGTCTAGCCACACTGATGAGCTATGAAACAGGTTTGTGTGTGTGTGTGTGTGTGTGTATATATATATATATATATATATATATATATATATATATATATATATATATATGACTGGTATTAAAAAAAAAACATGGATAGTACAACCTGCAAATAAAAATATATTTAAACAAACTAGTATTTTGCGGAAAAATTTGAAAAAAAACCCCCAAAAAACTAAAAACATCTGAGTTGGTCGAAAAAATTGCCCAATACCGAAGTGTGTAGCCAAAATAAAAAAAAAATATCCCAATTGAGTAAAATAAGACGTAATGTGCTTAATACACAGAGAGAGAGTGAGAGTGTGTGTGTGTATATATATATATATATATATATATATATATATATATATATATATATATATATATATAAAATCTGCCACAATTTTGATCTCCAGAAATAATGTTCTTTTTAGAGAAAATAGCTTGGTAAGATAAAAAGTTCTTGAAAGAGTATTAATAGAGACTATCCCAAATATAAACATACACTCTAGATTGTTCAAATATCTCCTTCAGAGAAATACTAATTTCTTAAGCCAAGATTTGCATTTAGTATCATAAAAACATTAAAAATGAAAAGAAAATGTTTCAAACTTTTGCTTTTTTTTTTTTCTTTTTAAAATATTAATAACAATAATTATAGCAACAATATATATTAATATACTTTTGTAACATGTCAAAATCATGTCATTTAGTGTCCTCCATATTTTTCTGTTATTTTCCTAATTTTTCAATTTAAATTTGAACATATAACCATATTTTTCTCAGTGATACTTGTCTTGTGTGCGTAAATGGGATTTTTCTTAATAAATTTTCTACATTTGCCTTTGATGAAGTTCTTCAAGGAATGAAATCTGTTCCAAAAATAAGTTTTGTTTTTGTCATTTCTTATATATAACGATAAAGTTTGAATGGGTGTGTACATTGTTCAAATTGGACAAGTATGACACAATTAAATTGTCACAGGTTTTACTATGACCAACTTCCTGAATCAGTTATTACTTTGATCAACAAAGTAAACAGAAACTAAGTTTATATTACAGACTGCAAATTGATCTTCGTACATTTTTGTCATTTGATATTCTGATATGGGTCAGTGTCAACTTACACTGAAAATGTATAGAATGAATCTTACAGTATGACTTCCTTTGCCACCTAATCAAATGCCAAGGTTAAAAACCTGTATTTGGTGGCAACCTCAAAATGTAGTCTTCCTATTCTCATTAACCCTGATCTCACCCAAATATCAAAGGTAACAAAAACAAGTTAAATTTCTCATGAATCTATTGAATCTGTTTTGCTGTCTTTGCATTATTTCCAATGCAAAAATGGTAATTTTTATAATACAAACTTTAGATTTTCTAAATATTGACTCTATTACTGCCAAAGAGAATTTTTAAAAAATATTTCCTCGGGCATATACACTGAATTGATGTCTTTTTTTTTTTTTTTTTTTTTTTTTTCTTTTTTGCAAGTTCATATTGGTGTACATTCACATTATTGACATGATTTGGACTATTGTCCTCCTCTTTGTCACCATATTTATTATGTTTCGGTCGTTGTATGCTCCGGCCTTCTTCAGTATCTGTCTATATTTCTGAGACGAGGTATTATGTACATTATTTACATTATTTGAACTCTTGTCCTCATCTTTGTCACCATATTTATCAAAACGTTTCGTTTCGTACGCTCCGGCTTTCTTCAGTATCTGTCTATATTCTGAGATGAGGTATTATGTACACTATTTACATTATTCGGACTATTGTCCTCATCTTTGTAGCCATATTTATTACAATGTTTTGGCCCTTCAGTATCTGTCTATATTTCTGAGATGAGGTATTATGTACACTATTTACATGATTCAAAGGAGAAAATTCACTACAATGTAAATGTCTAGAGAATGCTACAGTAACTGGGTATTGAATTCACATTCTTTGGGTCCTGTCACTGGATCTAACTAGTTAAATCCAGTGTGAGTTCAGTACCTGGTTAAGGTGGTGGAGAACTTTGTGAGATGAATTAACAGAAAATAACTGATAACTGACATCCATTAAACATGGCACATGGAACTAGATCAGTCTAACCCATTGAGTGAAATAAAGTGTTCAGTTCAACATTCCAACCATCTGAAGAAGGCTGGAGCATACAACAAATATTGTGACAAAGATGAGGACAATAGTCCAAATAAAGTAAATACTGTACATAATACCTCATCTCAGAATTATAGACAGATACTGAACAGCCGAAACGTTGTAATAAATATTGCGACAAAGATGAGGACAATAGTCCAAATAATGTAAATAGTGTACATAATACCTCATCTCAGAAATATACAGATATTAAAGGGCCGAAACGTTGTAATAAATATGGCGACAAAGATGAGGAAAATAGTTTGAATAATGTAAATAGTGTACATAATACCTCATCTCAGAAATATAGACAGGTGTACATTCAGTATTTTCAACTGATTTCCTACTAGAAGCCTTCACAAAACCAACCTTGTTGTAATCAAGTGAAGATTTGCTAATCCCTTGTGTCAAGTGTGGTCAAAATTGTTTCTGCCATTTGTACAAATTGTCCATAAAAACATTTGAAATGCACTCCTCCATGGCTTCAGTAGGTGTTGGGTCACATTGTGAGAAGTGAAATCAATTAACAATAGTCAAGAATAAAGAGAGGAAGATTCTAAATTTATTCTGAACAACTATCTTGAGAAATAACTTTATTATGTGCCATGCCTTATTAAAATAATTTAAAAAAAATAATTATTTTTAATTTGTTTTCTAATAAGCTAATTTCTGTTCATAATACAGCAAAAACAGCACATGATAGTGCGATGTTTCTACCACATGATTAAAATGCTCAAATTCGAGATTAAAGCATTTTCTGGTTCAACTAGATGAGTGGTTCTCAACTTTTTTTCCAGAGACCACTTTGACTTGACTATTAATTTTTTTTTTTTTTTTTTTTTTTTTTTGGTGGACACGCATAACCATTTGATGAAGAAAAAAAAAAAATGCTTATTTTATTTTTTACTAATAGATCAGTTTAGGAATTGTATTATAGGAAATGCATCTACTTCCTTCATATATAATCCTTACATAATTTACATATTAAATTAATTTTATTATTAATATTTTATATTAATAAATTTATATTAGTATTTTATTATTAATATTTTATATTAATAAATTTATATTAGTATTTTATTATTAATATTTTATATTAATAAATTTATATTAGTATTTTATTATTAATATTTTATATTAATTTATATTAGTATTTTATATTAATTAATTTATGTTAGTATTTTATTTTATTTTAATATTTTTATATTAGTATCTTAAAACCTTCCTCAATATTCATAAGTATTTCATCCTCTTTGGGTGTAAGTGCCCACACAACTGCTGCAGTATCATCTTTAATTTTTCACTTGGCCATTTTCCTGTTGTCATGTGACAACATTAGCACAAAATTCAACCACACTATTGTCTGATGATCAGAGTTGCATGCACTTAATGTACAAACATTTTGTTTGACAATTAAAGTCACCTCTGTGCTATGTACTTAAGGATAAATTAACTTATATCATTTTCCTTTATATATATATATATATATATATAATAAAAAGGCTTAAACACTAATATTCCATGCTCATAATTTATTCCATTGGAATCGTAAATACGATCCAATTCATCAGACCTACAAATTCAAAAAGAAAACTGAAAAGAACAACTCCGGAAATAAAAATAGAATTTAGAGAGAGTGTAAGTATGAGGGGTAACATACGAGAGAAGGTGGGAGATTAAAACTTAACAGAGAGGGTTTTTTTAACTAATATATATATATATATATATATATATATATATATATATATAATTATTTATTTAAAAAAATTATAACATAAATATGTTACAAAATCACTACAATTATATCTGCTCTACTCTGTATTGAGCACTCTTTTAAGAATAGTAATTGTTGGTTATTGGAATTCATTCCGTATACACCAATTATATACTTGAGTGTGTGTGTATATATATATATATATATATATATATATAAATAAATTTTTAAGACAAAATGGAAAAGTTTACTAGTGACACATTTTGTTGTTCAGGACTTCATCTGTTATGTTCATATAACTACACATGAACGAGAGGTGATGTGAATTTTAGTATTTTTTAGAATTTTTTTTTCTATCAGTCGAATTCATTTAGGGTCTTTCTTTTTTTTTTTTTTTTTTTTTTTTTTTAGATTTCTTGAGTTTTCGCCTATGTATAGTTAGTGAGAATTATTATAGGTAATGGAGCAAACTCCTCCTTCAGGTTTTAGCTTATTGTTTTGTTTAGTATTGACTGAGCCTATTATTGTTTTGGATGTAATAGTAACAATTTTTATGTTAAGTCTAGATAGATTATTTTCAATTGTAGTGTCAGCTGATAGCATATTGAAAGTGTTTTCAGTGTATTTTTTTTTTTCTTTTTGTGTAAATAATCCAGGCTGCATATTCTTAGTGCTCTTAGGTAAAATCTGATGATTATGCCAGACTATATGATGAGAATAGAAATTTATTAGGTATTATTTCCAGTGGACACCAAATTTTGAACTGTTAACACAGTGTGGCTTGATATCTAGGAATGTTTGAGAATTGTGTTCAACTTTGTTTACTTGATTTACTAGGTCAGGTAAATCAGTATTACTAGGCTATAAAAGTAGGGCATCATCAATATAACGGAAGTATGTTGATTGTTTGTATAAAATATTTTGGAAAAGACCAGATTCGATAAATTTTAAGATACTGAGAAGTGATCCCATTGGTAATCCACATTTTTGTTCGTAACAATCATTATTCATTGATTGGTGATGAGATGGCAGATTTTTATTATTTTAGTTGTTGGTAGAGATAGCTTTATCTTTTGATTGTGTTAGATGCTTTTTTTAGATTCTCTCAACTGGGACATTGATATAAAGCGATTTTATATCTAGACTGGTCATGCATTTGTCAGTCATGTTCATTTCCCTTAGTTTTTTTAATGAGGCTGGCTGAGTTCTTTGAGATGGGCTGATTGTTCCAAGGAGAAGGGTCATAATTTTTGTTATAGCTTTCACCAGTTTATGAGGGGTGCTGTCTATTCCTGAGATGATGGAGCACATTGGGATACCTGTCTTGTGGGCACTATTTACATTGCTCAGACTATCATCCTCATCTTTTTTGCCATATTTATCACAACATTTTGGCCATTGTATGCTCTGGCTTTCTTCAGTTGGTTGGAATGTCGAACTGAACCCTTTATTTTGCTCACTGAAAGGTGAGGATGATAGTCTGAGTAATGTAAATAGTGTACATAATACCTCGTCTCAGAAATATAGACAGATACTGTTTTGTGGGGTTCAGGGAGACCGTAAAGTTTGAGTGTCCTCGGGTGATATCCTATGAGTCTACCATGATTTTGTTTCCATTTTTAATTAGTTTTCTTGTGTTTCAGTCGTTATATTTTCTTTGCTTATTTTTTGTTTGTATCAGTATCCTTGAATCGTGTTTTAATTTTTTGTAAGTGTGTATTCTTGTTCATCATCACAATCCCCTCTCCATTGTCAGAGGAAGAGATGTGGATTTCCTTATTTCTTGCTAGGTTCTTTAGTGCATTTTAGCATCTCAGTGTTAATGTTTTTCTGTTGTTGGTTTCTATAGTAACAGTGATTATGCCTTGATTAAACCTTTGGTGAATTTGGAGTCGTTTTACTTGTAATTTTTTTACTACAGTGTCTATAATAATTGTCATGAGAAATTCATAGGAGAAACCTCAAGGAATCTGAATAAAAGATTATATGAACACAAAAGGGACATTTTACAAAATAATAAATAAAATGTGTTGGTCGCCCACTGTAATAAGTCTGACCATAATTTTGACATAAAAATGCTACTATGATTAAAGAAGAAAATAATTCACTGTGACATAAATGTCTAGAGTGCCTTAATCACAAGGTCATTTACAATAAATTTGCATCCTGGCTCTTACAACATTTCACCATTCTTGGCAGGTTTTCTAATAGCACAGCGTGGGATACCTACTAAGAAAAGTGATGGAAAGAAAAAGAACCTAAATGAATGCAGCTGATAAAAAAAAAAAAAAAAAAAAAGACTAAAATTCCCAGCATCCCTCATTTGTGTGCATGTTTAGTCTTCTGAACATCACAAATTTAGTCCGATGTCCTGAAGGATGAAATGCATCACTGGTAAACACTTTTTCCACTTTGTCTTATAATTTCCCCAATATTGTCCTTGATATATAAAATATATATCATTATCTCGTATATATGATCGTTCTTTTATATATCCTGTTTTTATTCAACTTTAAAATCAAAACATCTGCTAGAGTAAAAGGGATGCTAAAACTTTGCATCACTTGATTTTGTTTTATGCTAGTTTTATAGTTGTTTTTCTATTTTTAGTATTTTAATATGGTGCAAATTACTGTAGAAATTCCAATTCTCAGTTGTAACAACCGGTCCAAAGTGAAATTGCTCTATGGACCCCAATTACTGTAGATCTCTAATTTGCTATATATATAATTGGTAACAGAAGCCATTGGTTTATACCAATGGATTTCCATACTTCATACTTCTCCAATTCACACTCGTGTGGTCATGTGTGACGTCATGAGATGCGATGTGATTTTCGCTTCTAGCATCTTATATGCACGTGTTTATCGTTGCTTAGAAATCATCTATGTAAACATTGACAGACTATCATCACTGTCTTGTCCGTATATTGCTTAATATGTTGTAATTGACATCTTTGATAATGGCTTAAGTAAGGCGTAAGCTTAGATTGTATTAAAATGTATGGATCAATATTGTGAATTTCTTTCTTCGTCCAATGATAATGTTATTAAACTTATCAGACGTTATGAAAAAAGTTTACATAAAATAGACAACACTTGTCTATATTATTTAATGAAACATGTATGAAAATATTTTTTTTTTTGTGTGTGCATGGAGCCTCATTAATGTTACATGAACCCCCCAGAGAACCAATTGGTTTATAAGGTTTTAGAGTTGTTTTTCTATTTTTAGTATTTTAATATGGCATAGATGACTGTAGAAATTCCAATTCTCAGTTGTGACAACCGTTACAAAGTCAAATATTACCATCAATTTACTATTTTTTTGTGTGGACCACCAATAATGTTACTTGGTCCATATGGATGCTATTTGAGAACCACTAAACTGTTTTCCAAGTACTTTTAATTTAGTATAAACTAACCATTTTTTTTTTCTGTTTGTTAAACAAGATAACAGGTAGCGTGTCAGCTGTTTATAAACACAATTGTTTTGCAACACACTAATGCATGTTGAAATCCCCATAGTATTTACTATTGTTAAAGTTACTACTAACATTGTTTGTCAAGATTTACAGGGTGCAATGGATAAATTGTCGTCAAAATTACGCAAACATGAAAATAACACTGACATCTCCTTTTAACATATGTTTAACAATATTACAAAAAAAATGTCTTTAAATACTAAAGAGAATTTATTCCACAAAATCGTCATTGGCTTCTACCACAACCTCCAGATGGCTTTGGAATCTCCTGTAACTCTTCTGGATGTTCTCCTTGTTTAAGTTGGTGAATGCTGCCATAATCCTTGCTTTCAGTTCATCTTTGATGTTACAAGGAGTTTTGTTGGTCTCTTGCTCAACTGTGCCCCACCCATAATAATCAAGGGTGAGTCAGGTGGCCAGATATAAGGGGTGATGTAGTTGCAAAAAATTATCAGTCATGACTGGGTGGGTTCTCTTGCTTGTGTGTCCTGGTGCAGAGTCCTGTTGCTAGATATAGGGTTTTCCAGCAGCCACCCTCTCAACTCAGGGCAGCACTACCTCCTCAAGGCACTTATGTAGGCCTCCATGTTTAGGCCCACACCAATAAATTCAGGAGTTCTTTTCTTATCAGTATGATCAGAGTGAGTTTTCTGAGTTGCAGTACCTTCATAATCACCATTAAACTCCTCCAACTCTTTCTGAGTCCACTGGACTGTCCTCAGATTGACACCCAAACACTCTGAAATGTTCATATTGGAGCTTCCAGCGTGAATGCCACGCATACCATTTCCAAATTTCTGGCTGTGTGAATTGTATCATGGTGCTTTTCGCTTTTCTTTTTTTTTTTTTTTTTGTTTTTTTGTTTTTTTACAGATGGAGCTCAACTGACCCCACTATACTGTACAGTCAACAAAATCAAAAACAAACAATATGCAAAATTAAAATGGTGACAATTTACCCATCACACCCTGTATAAAATCATATTTCATTCAATTTTGTAAATTATATTTCATTCAATTTTTGTATCGGACTTCATGATAAACAGTATTTTTAAGAAAATTACTTTTTTCCTTTTTAACAGCAAAAATAAATTATCAGGATTTCTTACTCTTGAGTATGCAACTGGTGATGCATAAATATTTCTTTCTGAAGCCAAATTCTATCTTTTTTGAAGAACGTCGCCTTGTGATTTGTTCATAGTTCTCGTAAACTGGAAACTGGATTCTTGTATATAAAAACTAAAAAAAAAAAATGCAAAAAATATTGCATTTTTATTAAATAAGTATTTATTTTAATCATTTGTTTTTAAAATGGGAGTATTTTGTATGTTAAATAAAAAAAACATAATTTTTCCAAATAATTTAATGAAAATTTATTGTACTAAGCTATGCACGCTAGTAAAACCAATTGTATTTGGTACCCACTTACCTGTTTGCACTTCTCCCCAAAATTTGGTTTTGATCGATCAATGGATGGCTATTTTAGAGCAGTGCCCTCTCTATATCAAATAAAATTGCAATAAAGAGACACTGACAATTGTTTTATTAATAAAAAGGAATAAGAACTTTATAAAGTCATCTGCACACTATCAGTTACTTGAGTCCAATATGAAAGGACATTTTCAAAGTTAAGATCATAATGACAAGGTTAAGAAATTTGATGTTTGAAGAGAATTTGGAATCGTACTTGTTGTTAACCATTGAAAAGGAATTGTTAGATGAACTGAAAAATTATTGGCAGATTTGCAGACTCATCCTGTGAACAAAAGTGATTACTCTTAATATAGTGGGCTGCATGCAGTGCACTATTGTTCAGTAAACTATTTAAAAATATCAACCCCCCCCCCAAAAAAAATGATAAATAATTTAAATTCTAACATTCTGTATTTACATTTAGCATCTACTTCCAGTAATATGTACAGTACATATACATTGTAATTATTAAAAAATACACATTTATGAGGAATAAAGAAATATCTTATTTGTTATTGATGTGGTTTGCCAAACGCCAATCTTTGTAGTTGCAATGAAAGTCAAATGAAGATGCTGGAAACTTGTAATGAAATGTCCCACTCTCCCTATCGCCTATTTGGACTGACTATATTTGGTAGTTATATATAGTGAGCACAGGATATACTGGGCAGACTTGCTTTGGGAATTACGAGCCTGCTAACCAATTCCCTGTCTTTCAGTAGTATAGTCACTTTTACAATAAACCTCTCTTTCATTTACGCCCGTGTTGCTGTTCCTTTCACTCGAGTACCATCTTTGTCTATCTGTAACATCTTTAAGGATACAACAGAAACAATAGTACTAAGCCTCAAAAATTGTTTCGTAATAAAAACATGTTCTTTATTGGTATCTTTGGCTACCAATCAGTGATTGTGATCATAGTCTTAGCTTGTTTGTAAGAGGTTTTGTTGTTTGCTCCCTCTGCCTCCACCTGAGGAGCACTCCTTACATTTGGTATCTACTGCCAGTAATGTGTACATTGTGTGTGTATAAATATATATATATATATATATATATATATATATATATATATATTTGTTGTTGTTGTTGTTTACAGTACATATACATTGTAATTATTATTAAGAAATAAGCTTTGTTTTTCCACAAGAACTTTAACCGTTCCCTTTTTTCATATGTTTTATTTATTCATTTTGAAATTTAAATGATCACATTGTAGGTGTCTACTGCGAATATTTATCTTGGCAACTAATATTTTTTGACCCAGTCTGCCATTGAAAATAATGATATCTCTCCATTCCAGAAATTCAGGCAGAAAATATATTTTTTTTTTATGTAGGAACAACAAATATTACTTTGATGTTTTGAGGACGTACAACCTGTTACATAATTCCACTAATGATAAAATACTGGCTATACTCAGGAAAATTTCATGGTTTTCTTGTCTGAATTTTCTGATGAATTTTAGTTCTTAAGTGAATGGTTGAATAAACTCATGGTGAGTTCTATGACAATAAAATATCTGTAGAAATTCCCATATTGCACCATTAAATATTTAAGCATAACAATTTTAGCAAAATATTGCAATAATAATCATAAATATGAATGCTGGTTATTATTTTAAGAAGGGGGTACAAATGAAAACAAAAATTTGAAATTGATAACTTTTTCCATTTCACTAAAACATGTTAAACACTTGTATCTTCCTTCCTCTCTTTCATGTTCTCACTGAAACCAAGTAGCGTCTCTGATATGTCTTTTCTGTCCTATGCTATCAAAACGAGAGTTCATTGTATATGAGGTATTGACAGGATGTAATAATTGTACTAATTAAGGGAGGAACAAGCATAGTTATAAGATGTTTTTGTCTATAATTTTGAAGTCATTGTTTCTTTTTTCATTCGTCCCTGAAAAAAAAGAAGTCAACATTACTGCGACATGTTAGTTCCCGACATTTGGCTACTTTCTATGCTGCCCTAATAAGAAATAGATGAGCTGAAATGGAATGTAAAGTAAGTTAAGACTGCCGTGGACACAAAATGAAATTTCTATTATTTTCTTTGCTGCCTCATTACAAGAAATTTTTGCTCTGCTCTCGTGGCATAGCAAAACTGAGACTAAGGGAAGAATTCAATGCTATCATCTTATTTCATTTCACTGAAAGAAACATTAAATACTTCTATCTTACTTTCTTTTTTCTTCCATTTTCTCATTGAAACCAAGTAGCATCTCTAATATGTCTTTTCCATACTTCCACTCATCAAAATGGAATAGTTAATTATTTATCAGGTATTGACAGGATACGTTAAATACTTTTTTTTCTTCTTCCATTTTCTCATTGAAACCAAGTAGAAACAAGTATAGCTATAGGATATTTTTGTATATGATCATTGGACTTTTTTTTGCATTCCTTCCTAAAAAAAAAAAAAAAAAAAAAAGCCTACATTACTGTGACACGTTAATTCCCGACATTTGGCTACTTTCTATGCTATCCTAATAAGAAATAGATGAGCTGAAATGGAGTGTAAAGTCAAATCAGCCCAGTACACAAAATCAAATTGCTATTTTCTTTGACCCTGATTATAACATGATTTTGCTCTGCTCTCATGACGTAGCAAAACTAAGACTCGGAAGAATTCAAAGTTATCAACGTAAGCTTTTGTGGGTAATCAAAGAAATAAACTTTTCACAACAAACGTGAATAACAAATGAAATGTTTGATGTCATGGTGAACGTCTGAGTTTGTGTGAAATGTCTTAAGATTGCACGTACACTGGCCGTGAAAACATTTTTGACTTGTACTAAGTTGAATATCATACTTGTCCATATTATAATAATATTGGGAACAATACCTTGAAATAATTTAGGTTGAATATTATACTTTATTTTGAACTATTGTTCCAATCTTTATCAATGTTGTTATAAACACGTTTCGACCAAATACCATCTGGTCATCATCAGGTGTTCATTGTTTTGTCTGAGATGGGATATCTGTTCATTATTGTTTTGTTCCTGTGGTACCAATTATTTATCATTCCTACTGAACCAGTGTTTCATTACCTGATCTAATTAGTGAAACCGTGTACTGATAAGATTTCCTTTTTCGTACTTCAACATGTATTTGATTGTCAACTTGGTCTCAGCATTTTACAGTTAAAATGGCTAAATGTAACTAAGTTCTATGCTAATAGTTTCTTCTCTTGCACTTTTAAATTAAAATTATGGCCATAATATGGTGAAGGCTTGAACAAGGAGCTACCCCTTCCCCGACTGTAAGGAGATCTTGATTGGGGATCCTGGGCAATACTTTGTGACCCTTGCTACCTTATCAACATTTGCTCTTTTTCGGCCTACATTTATGTTATAAACTAGCAGCATGGCCGGGCATTGCCCCTGCTTGATTCAAAAATCATACGACTCATACAGCAATCGCTATCACTTGACTTAAAATATTTTTGCCCTTCCTTGCCTTTAAAGGAGTGCCCTTTGCCGTGCTGATGTTGCTACATGCCTTACTTCTTGCCTATCTCACACTGCGAATTTTTTCTAAGCTCTATACTAAACATTAAATCTGTTATGAAAAAAGAACTAAACAAAATGAACACAAAACGATCAGCTTTAAAAAAAGGACTTGTATCCGGAAAAACCGAATGAAAAAGAATGTTAACAACAAATACTTTTTCACACCCAAACCAGTTTTGCGGAAACAGAATCAACGTTGAGTTTAAGCAAGCGAATGAGTCAATTGGAGTAAAGTGCCATGCAGATTTAAATTTTTCCCACTTGTGACAAATGCAGCTATCGATTTTCTTTGCATGCTAGTTAACATTTGTATCAGTCAGCTATTGGCTCTCACTCTGACCAGTAGAAAATGGCCGCAAACTACATGAAAACTGCCATAGAAGCATGAAAAAATTGATTATTTCCACTATCAATGGGAGTTGGGAAATGTAAAGTCGGACTTGGCCTTCCCCCTAACTTTGTGCATGTAAATTTTGGTGCAAATCCGTCGAAAATTGCATCCGTGCATTTGTTACGCACACACACACACCTTCTGCCTTTTATAGATAGATTAAACTAAGCACATCTGAATATGCTGAAAAATTTTCAGATTTTACAAAGGTAAAGGCTAACAGTTTTAAAATAGTTAAAAAAAAAAAAGAATCTTCGAAATTCTAGTTAAAAATCTTTTTTCTGTGAAAGACTGACCATAAACTAGTATGGGAAATTTGAGTGTCTTTTTGCGATTAAAACCACTTTGATTTCGAAATTCATGTAAAAAATCATATAACTGTTGGATCTTAATGAAACTTTTGTAGAGGTCTTGGTGTGTGTTGCATGTTGTTGTATTAGAAACATGTATGCGTAACTTCTGGTAAAATATTAAAAGTAATATTAGAATATTAAATGGCGAATTTGAATTAAGTCCAACTGAAGATGAAAGAAGACAAACAAGACCGATATATAACAAATATATGTATTAAACAAAACAATTTTACGATGGACAATAGCATTTGTGTGTGTGTGTCTAACACTGGTGTTTGTTCTTTGATGCATGTTTCTTTGGTGAATGTTTGTATTTTGGTGAATATTCGTACACACGTGTATGTAATATTCATGGCATCTTCCCACAAGTGGGAAACGCTATCTCCTAAGAAAGCTTACAATGTAGTCACTGAGTGAAATGAAAAAGAGGATTTACCTCACCTCCAAGCGAGGTGGGATGCGGCACAAGGCCTGAAAGAAAGAAATCGAGGCAAGAAGTTGCCCAGTATTTATAGTATGGGCAGAGAGACCCCTATCGACAATTTGGGAATTAAGGAGATGCTAACTCCGACACTTTCAGGACTTGGTCATAAATGAATGAGACATTTAAAAATAATTAAATATAATTTCATTTATTTGTGAATAAGTCCTGAAAGTTTCCACTATGATTTTTGCAAAAATTTCCAAATAAATGTGTTTTTCATTGCAAAAGAGACTCTCACATTTCCCATGCTATGAAAGCGTAAAATTGTTGGAAAATAATTAACAAAAAACTATTTGTCTTGGAATTTTTACAATGAAATTATTATTCTTACTATTCATACTGGCATGCACATCTTGGGTTATACTCACAAGATTTTGACACTGACTTCCTAAAAAAAAAAAAAAAATGCAAACAAAAAAACTGGAAACGAAAACGCATTTTATATAATTTAAATTTTAAATTATAAAATGAGTTTTTTAATTTACCTTTAAAAAATACTTTTAAATTTTGAACTTATTTTTAATTTTTTAAAGTTAAATTTTGGCTTTATTTGAAAGAACCTCCGTATTAAAAGAAAAAATAAATTACCCAATCCAATGTGAATAATTTTTTTTTTCTCTAGGCATTTTTAAAACCCTGACGCGTCACATTTAACTCATCGATTGACGAAAAATGTAAATAAACAAATTTTAAAATCTCTTAAAAATCCAATAGTTATCCTAACGATATGTTTCAGAGTCTAAGGATTGATTTAATTGGATTTTGTAAAACTAAAAGCCATGTTTACAAAATAATTTTTATTTACGAACGGTAGCCTGTGCGGTTAAAGTTACAATTATTAATTTTCTACTGTAATCCATATCTTAAAAGCGCGCGAAAAAATAAAAATACAGAAATAAAAAAACGCAAGCAGTGCAATAATGAGGACATTGGTATTTGTTTAAAAATAATTTGTCTTTAGTTTAACCTTTAACCAAGAGTTCAGGAATATATTTTTTATTCTATACGCTTCTTTAAGTACATGAAACGTGGTCATTGAATAATTTTATTTTTTCTACCATTAGTTTTTTTTTGTTGTTTTAATTAAATAATAGTAATACCTTTGAGTTTAGAATGATTTATTTTATTATTTTTATTATAAAAATAATAAAATAAATTTTATATTGCACCCAATTTTATTATCATCATCATCATCATCATCATCATCATCATCATCATCATCAGGTGGTGTAATGGTTAGCAAGCTTGTCTCGCTAAAAAGCAATTACGACTGAGTAGTGAGTTCGATCCTCACTGGGTGCCCCATACTTTCGGCCTTGTGCCACATCTAAGCCACGCTTGGAAAATCATTATTATTGAATTTTTACACTTCCGATATGGATGAGTATTCAATCACAGTAAATTCAGAATCATTTTTCAGTTTTGAACTTTTGAACATCAATAAAATAAAAAAAATAATCTAAAAAATAAAAATAGTTGCAAAAAGGAAAAAAAAAAAAACTTAAAAGGTCCACACTCGAAAATGGCATTCCATTTATTGTTCGATTCTTCAAACATGTCCTTATTTAAACTTAATTCTTGTTACAGGCAGCAAAATAGCGAAATAGTTAAAAAAAAAAAAAAAAAAAAAAAAGTAATTTAATTGAAAAAAGAAAAAAAAAAAAAATTAAGTGTAGATTTTTTATTTTTTTTGCGTTCACTTTGAAAGAAAATCTTTCATCAAATTGTGCGCAAGCATCTACTAGAAAAAAAAAATGTTTTACTTTTATTGAATTAATTTTTTTGTAAGGTTCCGGACAAATTTTTAGACCATGTTTAGTTTTACACTTGATATTGCGTTTTTTTGTTTGTTTGTTTTGTTTTTAGTTTTTTTAATGAAATAACATCTTGAGGGATTTTTCTTGATGTAACTGTAGGGTAAACATTTCGCGACTACCCTCCCAAAATTAAAAAGTACACACGAAATATCGAAAAGGGTGGTGAAATCGCCCCACCTCAATAATCACAATGTTTTAAAAAAAATCCTATTCAATATACAATTTTCATTCATTCATGAATAAAGAAATTCTGAAAATTTCGTTTGAATCGGATAATTTTCGCAATTTTAAAAAAATTGGGTAGTAATTTTCTTGCTTTTTAGTTAATTTCAGAAAAAAAAAAGCCTCAATTTTGAATTTTGATTGAACTTTGGTTGTACCTACCTAATAACAATCAAGATGAGCATGCCATTCATTCTATATAGTAAGGCATATAAAATATCCTCGTCGGAATTATATCGGAAATGAGGCATGTAAAAAATATTTCTATTCCGGTGTAAGTAAAAATTGCTGTATGTGAGATTGCATCCACCAAGGAATTTTTGAAAAACAAAACTTTGTGTCTCACATTCCCCGTCACACCGTGTGTCTCACTTTTCCTGTCCGTCACACTAATACGTTCACCCTCATCTTGAAATTTCCTCGTCAGTCTTACACACAGTAGATACGCTAAGGTGATTTTCTATGCGTGCCTACACGAAATCTTATCGTACACACGCATCTAAGGACAGCTGTTACATTTAAAAACTATTAAAAGCCTTACAGTGGCAGGTCTTTATTTTTTTTTCCCCCTTATACCCCCCACCACTTCTCTGGGACAAAAATGTTATTGTATCGCAGCCTTTTCCGCTCGAACTGAGCGCGCATACGAACACGCCATGTGCCGCCTTTAAAGTTTAAAATGAAAAACCTACACGTGTTTCTTTCTCTCTCTCTTTTTTGTAATATGAACTGTTATGGGTCAATATTAACAAATTTTGAAGTCAGCTCTTTGGTATTCAAAATGACTTCAGTCACCTCTTTAATGCTGAGGTTCATAATTTAGTATTACTTTATATTTTTTTTATAATTGATGGAATTTTTTAAATGTTAATAATGTTATTTTATTATTTGCTCGGAAAGTATGTAGTGTAAAAAACACATAAAAAAAAAAGCGCCCCTCTCACCAAAAAAATGTGACGTTCGCCATCGCCTGCTAATTTTGAAGTAGAGATTAAAAAAATAATTAAAAGGGGGCCACGTTTCTTAATTATTATTTTTTTTATTTTTGAAAAAATGGCAATGAATAATAAATCCTTAGAGTTGCTGAGTACAATTTCAAAGAGTGTTTTATTTTAAGTTAAAATAAAATTTTTAATTTTAACGGTGTGAAATTTTTCAGCAAATTAGATAGGCTGTGGTATTGCTAGGTGTGATTTATTTATTTTTTCTGTTAGAGATATTTACTGTAGGTCTGTGTGGCTGAAGGCTACAAATATGGAGCACCCGGTGACGATTGAATTTTACGATAGTCATCAGTTTGTAAGACTGAGTAACTTAGGCATGGGACAATTTATGTTCAATGAAATGGGCTGAACAAACCCCCCACCTACCCCCCAAAATAGGAAACAAATACACACACACACACAAGAGGTGTAATGTTTGAAAGTTTTCACCCTGACCAGGAAGTACTCCATCTTACCAAATATCTGACTTAATGTTGTTAATGTTAATCAATCGGTTAGAGTTTTGGAAGTAGTCTAGTAGGCTAAGAAATTTTTTCTCTCTCTCACTTTTACTCACTCAGTTCCCAAATGTTTAGCTGAACTATTGGCATTTAAGGCCACATGCATTTTTGTGTGTGACACCATATCCATTAAGTTTGAAAAATAGGCTTTATGTTGAGACTTTTGCAGATTTGTAATTGGATGGCAAAAAAAAAAAAGTGGTTGGGGCATCCCATCGACAACAAATTTCTTTACCTATTTGTTTTTATAGAATTGTAAATATAAAGGATTGTATTTTTGGTAATGTTCCTTTCTTTTCGTGCTGGGAAGAAAATAAATTTTTGTTATGAATTTATTCAGCTTGTAAGATTAAAGTCCTTGAAATCAAATATTTTCACACAAGATTAAAGTTTTTGAGTAGAGTTGAAAATAGTAGTAAAGAAAGAAAAACAGTATATGATTAAATATTGAATTGAAAAAAGTTCTTTGTTTTTGTTATCAGCTTTCTATTAAGTCAATTTCCTTTGATAGGTAGTCTCAAGTTTCTCATTGCTTTTTCATGTTAAGAGAAGCACTTGCAAGCCTGAAGAACTGGCTTGACTTCTGTACTGCTCTGGGTCAGTCTGCGAATGGCTATGTTAGGTGTCTTTTTTTTCCTTTGTGTTTTTTTTTTTATTTTTTTTTATTTTTTTTTTTTAAAGACTGGCTTCTTTAAAAGTGGATCAAATAGATATGTTTCTTTTTTTAAGCTTTTAAAAAAGATTTTTTTTTTTTTTTATTAATGTTGAGATGATTTTTAAACATAATTTCACTGGAAATTTCTGGTCAGCCTTTGTTTTTTTTTTGTTTTTTGGTGCAAAAATAATGTCGTTTTCTCACATATGTTAATATGTGAGAAAACGACATTATTTTTGCACCAATCTAATAACTAAATGTTCACCTGAATGAGATTTTTGTATAAATGTAAGAATAAAATAAGTATTGCTGCCATATATGATCTGGCGCCCCTTCTATTTGTCTAAAGGTCCTTGATAAAATCCAAAGACAGATATGCAATGTAATTGGCCCTGATCTGACATCTCATCTGCAGCTGCTCTCTCACAGACATACCGTTGCCTCCCTCTGTCTTTTTTACAAATACTTTCATGTTAACTGCTCCAATGAGCTGCTTTCGCTGGTTTCCAAACTTCATGAATTTAAGTGTTCAACTAGGCTGGCATCTCGCTCTGATCGTTTCACTGTTGAAACTGTTAAATGTAGCCGTCTCTTCTACTCCAATAGCTTCATGTCTCGCATTTCTAACCTGTGAAACTCCCTCCCCATTTCTTGTTTTCCTGATAGCTACACATTATGTAGGTACACATAGGTACACATTATGATATATATTATATCTATCTTACATATCTTCATAATGTGTACCTACCTATTTTATAAAATAATTACTTATTTTTCAACATTATCTTCTTTGTCAATAAACTTAATGTCCTTGTGAATATCACAAACATGGAACATTATACAGTGAAAACTTAAGATCAAAAATCAGTTAACTGAATGTCAAGCTGTTGACTTATTTACCTCCCCAACCCAACCTTAAGTTCTACATTCATTTCCTTGTTAAGTGTATATGATGACTCTGATAGGTTTTCATAGCAGGAAATTCTATCACTGGTAGGTTGGTAGTTAAACAAGTTCAGCAGTTAGAAGCAGTTTTGACAAATCATCAGCACTTCTTTCATACTCACTAAAGAAGATGTTATTCTAGATTCTTGGAGATTGGAATGGCAGGATTCTATAGAAGAACCACTACTACTTCTGTAGAAAAGTGAACATCTTGGATTTAAATGTCAGTTCTATACTTTTTTTTTTATCCTTGGCATTGTTGCTGTATATATGTAATTTGATAAAGAAAGACGGAATCTGCAACTGTGTTAGAATAACAAAGCAAAACCTAGCAAAGATGATGTGAACATGATAGATTTACTGATCTTCAAAAGGTCATAATAGAGATTTCTACCACATTTTTAATGCACTGAATTTAGGGAGATTTCCACTAACTTATTAAAATGCAGTAATAGAAAATACTAAAGAGATTAATATGCTTGTATGACTAATCTATAAAAGGTTAAGTAATTCAAAAATTTAAATGCAATGCCATCTTCCTGAATCCTGTTCTTTTATTGTCCTTTCCCCTCATTGAAGTCTACTCATTCTCTTTCACTTTGCAACACCCGGTTGCAATGTTCAGTGGAGATATTCAGACTTCTATGCGCACACCAAAACATAATATTTTTTTATTACAACTTAATGCAATTTTCACTTAGTGGCATTGTTTTTTTATGAGATTTTTTATGAGTTTTTTTATGAGTATGGTACCAAGCTTGAAGAGCTTGGTACCATACTCATAAAAAAACAGTAGTAATGTTTAACCTTCATGCTGAGAAAAAAAAAAATAGTGTCAAAAAGATGGTTATTCCCTTGACACCTGTATTACTGTCTATACTTTTGACTCCCTCAGCAAAATTTAAGTTTTTAAAAAGCGATGATTCAATTTTGCTAACTTTCAAACATATGAAAGTGAACATATATATTTTATTTTGATAAGGAGTGGCATAGGGAGTTGTCACACAAACTCTCTAGCTATGGTAGCTCTTGAAGAGTTTTCCCGAGTCTTTCATATCAGCTAGGTCCATGAAGGTTAAGGTGGTCATCAAGATCCAGTCCTCTGAAGCCCATGAAATCAATGCAGGTATTTGCCAAGGTTCTCTCCTTCACCTAACCGTTTTCTGCTTTATATTAATAATCTGCCCTAGAATGTTCTCAGATCATTAGTAAATATATCGTCAGGCAATAACATGGCTTATCGGTGTATCTCCCAAAATCTAGATGACCAGAACTTGACAGCTGATCTCTCTACAGATCTTGCTTGCCCAGCCCAACAGAGAAAGAATTAGCTTGTAACATTAAAGACCTCCAAAACTAAGCTAGTAACATTTAATCACCACAGAGCAGACCCCAAGTTTTCTCCCACCATAATGAATAGTTGGACTTTCAATGAGGCTCCGATTTTGAATGTTTATTGGGACTTGGACCAGCTCTCAAGTGCATATACCCTATTTGCACATCCAAGTTTACAGCATCTAATATTCACAAGCAGTCACCCATCTAGGTACTGACCAGATTTGGCATTTCTTAACTTTGAGAATCAGTATTTCACCATGGTAAACCTACATACATTGAAAAAGGAGTAATTTGGTTTTGGTAATGATAATTACTATTGGATAAGCTTGTGTAAATGATTGACAGAATATGAACAGGGCCAGGATAGTTAGAGGACAAACCTGACTGCTGGAAGGGATAGGAAGTTGTGGAGGGCCATGCTTATAAATGTTCTAAAGAGACACATAAAAGAAATGTTCTAAAAGGGAACACATAAAAGAAAATGAAAGCTGATTACATTAAGATGATGAAGCAAAGAAGATGAAGAGATGATAGAAGTAGGAGATTTAAGAGAAGCTCGTAACATTTCATCATCTTGGAGCAGACCCTGTGATTTTTCTAGGTATGATGAATGGTTGTACTCTTAATGAGGCTTCTTGCCTGGGATGTCTATAAGTTCACTCCAGACTTGTTGTGGAACTTGTATATATGATCCATCAGTGAAGAGACAGATCAGACCAAAAATGGAATATTTCTGCCACATATGGGCAGGAGTTAAACTCTCCAGCTTTGGCATCTCTTGAAGAATCTGTTAGCTTTCTTCAGGTGTCTGTTGATTCAGTTAAACTTGTGGCAATTTTGAAATGATTCCCTGAAGGTTAATTGGATCAAATGGCACCCAAAGAAAAGTGTAGAGACTCATGGGTTAGATGTCGGATCTTAGCCAGAATACGAATAAGTCCTCATTCCAGAAATTCAGACCTAAATTAGAAATTGGTATGACTTTAGACAGAACGACTGTCATGTTACCATAATCATTAATGTCTAGTGTCTTTTATTTTCTTGTACACATTTAGGATCCCTCAATGAATATGTTTTCAGTTAGTGCAGGCATAATGATCAATTCAGTTTAACCATAGTAGCTGAAAATTTTTTTTGTATAGTTACCAATTAAAAATTTTCTAAAATTTAAAAATAGAAAATAGGTAATTATTTTGTTTATATTTAATTAATGCATTTTTGATGTACACTTTAGCCACACTAATCAAGAGATTCCTGTACCCACATAGTAAAAGGAGTTTTTTTTTTTTAGTTTTTTTTTTTTATGTTTACTGGAGAGTGTGGGAGAAAAAAATGATGTCATCTCTCTCTTATCCAGATTATTCATAAGGGGCAGGCACAAAAAACAAGACTCAAAATTCACAAGTAAAACTTGAATGAAATCTGCAAGCAAGCAAACAGAATACAAAATATAAAAAGGAAAACTTTTGTGCACCTTATCAAGGCAAGATAACCAGTTCAAAAAAAAAATTAAAATGTTAGACTCATAGAAGCTTATATAAATTTTTTCAACAAAATTTTCATTTACTTAAATACTTTCAGCAATCAAAAAATCTTTTAAAATGAAACAATACAATTCCTTTCAAAACAAAAAAGGTTTAAACAATAAATTTTCTTTCAAAAAAAGGTTCACATATTTCTTTAAATGTTGAACTGAGAAGGTTGGCAGATTCACCAGAGTCAATGGGGCTTTAACAAATTTGTTCTCAAGAGGAATGGCAAGAATATCAACATGAATCTTGTATTTTTTAAACAACTATTCAATAATTCAGTTCAGGAATTTTCCTTGTTTCTTTTAGCTTCTGCTTTTTTTTGTTTCTTTTAGCTTATTTTTTTTTTTTTGTTTCTTTTAGCTTTTTTTTTTGTTTCTTTTAGCTTTTTTTTTTTTTTTGTTTCTTTTAGCTTTTTTTTTTTTTTTTTTTGTTTCTTTTAGCTTTTTTTTTTTTTTTTTTTGTTTCTTTTAGCTTTTTTTTTTTTTTTTTGTTTCTTTTAGCTTTTTTTTTTTTTTTTGTTTCTTTTAGCTTTTTTTTTTTTTTTTTTTTTTGTTGTTTTTTTTGTTTCTTACTACTTTTGTAAGAAACAGCCTAATTCCTACACAGGTGATAGGAAAAATTATTTCTTATTTTGGGAATTTTTCACTTTTCTTTCTTCATTTCTTTTAGCTTCTGCTTCTTTTTCTTCTTTTGGAAGAAATGGCTGAGTTTATTCACTGGTAACAATAAAATTCTTTATTATTTCAGTAATTTTTGACAAACAAATCTCTAGATTATTTTCTTGATTGCCAAAATCCTTTTAATCCTTCTGCCCTTCCATCTAATTTTTACATCAAACTCGACTCCTTATGTACGCTCCAAGTCAATTCCAAACTAGGGTCCCAAATTTTAATTTGCATAGAAGAAAGTCACTCTTCTCATTGGCTGAAAAATCCAAAGAGTTTATATTTTTGTTATTTTTTTTTATTTTTTGAAATATGAGACATCAAATTTATTAGTTACTTTTTTACGAACAATCTGGCTTTTAATTATTTGAAGCACATCTCTTAAAAACAAGTGTAATAAAGAAACTGAATCTATTATAACATTTATTTTTCGTCTTCACCTTTTTATTAATCACTTGTTTAATTAAAATTTTTTATATAAATTCTTATATGTTCCTCTCAAAAGAAAAAAAAAAGCAATAAACAAATTTAGTTTATTTTATTTTTAATTTTATTTTCATCTTTTAATTACATTACATGATATTCTTATAAAATTTTTATAATAGACGCATAAGTATGTGTGCATTTTATATATATATATATATATATATATATATATATATATATATATGGCGTATTGGATAGCAGCTCGGATTGAGGAATTTGCGAGCTGAGTTCAACATCCAGTTGAATCCATTACATTCACTTACGTGCTAATACCCTTGGGAAAGATATTAATCCTCTTCTCCCTCCAGCTATGGGTAAATAGCAATACAGAGTGGGTTCTATAGCCTTGGATGGCAATTGGTCTAGGAGAGGGTCATTTGAGGGTCTACTTTAAAACTTATAATGAATCTATTATAAGAATAACTATGAAAATATTAAAATGATTTTCACGATTTAAAGGAATTCTAAAACCACTATTGTAATAATTTGTGCCAATCTATTATGCACATACATACATACAAAAATAAAAATCACATACAACGCCAAGCATTCATTGGTTAATTAATCACCACTGCATTATTATAGACAATTAACAAATTGCAGCAATGTGACAGTTTTGTAATTGCTCTATTTTTATGTAGTCAGTTTTGTGCACTTTTGGGAGAAACGGATCACAGAAGCTTTCTTAAGTCTCCCCAAAGCTCGCTCGCTGATTGGTCAATGCCAACCAATCAGATCGTATGCACATGAAGAATAACTCCTCCCATGCAGCAATCTGGAGCCTATAGTCACTTATTTAAGCAAGAATTTTTCTTAACTTATTAGTGAGAATTCATTTGCCAAACGAATCCACGACAGTTGAAACCATGCGTCAACCTTCTCGCTCACACACCCCACTCACATGCTGAACATACATTGTATATACCCACATAGACTTTTCTAACATGGCAAATCTTTTAAGAATAGTCATAAGTGACTCTCATGAACATTCTTTCAGTGAGCTTCGGAATACTAAAATAACAGTTAAAGAGAGACAACTCTTGTTTTATTCAACCTTTTCTTACTTAAATGCATGCTTTCTTTCACATCGTTGTTTGATATTGTACATCTTGTTAAATATATATTTTATGTGCAACAATGTCTTTTGCTTATCCTTTTCTGCATCAGCCCTGTTTCCTAATCTAAAGTTAAATTAATGTGATGTCCGCCACAACTTACTGTATATGTTTTTCGCAGCCATATATATATATATATATATATATATATATATAAGGGCCGGTATTTCCCTGATGATCCATTTAGGGAGAAACCTAGGTAGGTTTACCTGGCTCTTTAGGTTTGTATTACGTTTGCTCTACTTCATGCATTGAGCACTTTACATAGTTGCTTTTACTCATTTTGGAGTTTTTTTTTTTTCTTTGGACTGAACTTGAACCCTGGACCATTGTTTTCGCTTCAATTTCATGTTCTTAGTTCTTTCTTTTTTTTTTTATCCCTCATTTTTTCTTGGGTACTAGTTTGTTCTAGTACAAGCCAACATACCCAAGGTTTTGCCAAGCAAGTACCACCATTTTTATATATCTATATATATATATATATATATATATATATATATACACACACACACGCGTTATATCAGAATAAAGGGGAATCACAGCTGACCAGGCAGCAAAAAAAGCACTAGAACTGGAACCCTCAAAAGATAAAATTCCCTTCACAGACCTAATAGCAACAATTAACAAACATCAAATGAACAAATGGCAAGAATCATGGAATTCTTACACCAATAACAAATTACATGCAATAAAGGAACAAATTGGAGAAATAAATGACTACAGTGAAATGACTAGAAAAGAACAAGTAACATTATCAAGACTCCGTATGGGCCACTCGAGCATCACCCATTCTTACCTCCTTAAGAAGGAGGCAGCTCCAATCTGTATACCATGCCAGGAGGCTTATACAATATGTCACATTTTGACAAATTGTTTAGACTTGAAGCGAACTCGCCAAAGGTACTACAAAGAAACAAACCTGAAAGAAGTATTCCACGAAGTAAAACCTTCAAAAATACTTGAATATATAAGAGAAACTGGTCTCTGTAGCAAAATCTAGAAAAGATTGAAATAAACACAAATATACCAAGCTATATACCTCCATGAAGCTGCTTACTCAAACCAAGAAACACATTTAATTTAAGATTCTTTTAAAGTCACTCAAAATTATTTTCGGCATAAAGTGACCACTAAGGTTGGAATGCCGTTAAACAAACAAACAAACAAACAACACACACACATTATGTATGTATATATATATATATATATATATATATATATTTGAGAGAGAAATATCTCCAAGTATAGCAGTTGTGTATACGGAATAAATTCCACTAATCAAAAATACTATTCTTATAAGAGTGCTCGATACAGAGTAGAGCAAATATAATTTATTTGAAGATAAGATAAACATGTTATAAAATCACTACAAAAATAGCCATTTTGTTTCAACACTTCTTGTGTCTTATCAAGTGATAGATATGGCAACATTTACGAAAAAAATAACCACAAGCTTTGAAGGTTAGATCTGGTGAAACTAAGGAACATAGTTTGCCTGAACACTTTCTATGGAAATAGCAATAGAGTAGCAAGTGGCTTGTAACATTTCGTCTATGGGGAAAGGAGTAGTAGGGTAGAAAATAATTCATCCCCTACAAGGACATGGAGACACTTTTGGAATCTGTTGCGGCTGGAAAGTGCTTGTTTTTGCTATCTTAAAAGGGTAATTGCAAATCTTTTTTTGTGAATGTGGGTTTATCTCTGATTAAGATGTGTAATGTTTGCTCTTCATTGATATAAAGAAAAGTGGCTTTAAACTGATTTTCTTATGGAGACAGGAGGCCAATATTTAGTTCTTCCAAAGTTGTTTATTCCAACTAATACTTAATTCCCACACAGTGTGGTGCACCTCATTGGTGCAGCTGAAGAGGATAGAAGGTGAAGCAAAATGACTGAAAGAGTTTTAAAAAATTCATATGCCAAAAATAAACAGGATTTCAAAATTTTAACATTTTAGGGATTACTTGTAATTGTATACATGAGTCCCTGTATAAATAGTTATAAATAATTATTGACCAGTTTTATCATTGTGATGCTTTTGCATTATATCAAGTGTTAAGAATATAGTAACTAGGCTCTGCAAATTGGAGGAGAGAGTTGTCAATGACTTCAAATTGGCTGTTATCTCCCTTTAACTTTCTCTGTTTTTTTGTTTTTTTTTTATATTTTTAAATCTAATTTTCAATATATAAAATTTGATGAGTTGGAAACAAATTTTCATTCTGAAAATGTGGCCCAGAGGAAAACAGTTTGGGAATTACTGACTTAATCTCTTAACTGCAGATAATCTGAATTTCTGTCATTGTTGTTCTATGGCTCTACTCTGGATAATAGAAACTTCTGTAGAGTTTCCCCCCAACCACATATAACTAATGTTAAATTCAATCAAATCTATGAGTCATGATATCAAAGAGGCATTCCTTTCCTCTCAACCAATCAGTATCCAAAAGCTATTTAATCCAAGAGGGTAATTTCAAATGTCCTCTTCCCTCAAGTTGGCAAAGCTGGTTATTGTTATTAAAGAGCTTTGCAAATAGCTTTAAGATGGTGATCAATGAAGCTTAGATTTATCATCTGATGAAGATGAAATCAATTATCAGATCACAACTCCTGGTTTATTGATGAGGAACAAATAAATATGGAAAGTACTTCACAAATACAGTGGCCCCTCATTGGAAGGAAAAGATAATTTTTATTTTTATCTATTGGAAGTGTCAAAAGGAAAGCAATTTGACTTCATTTTTTTTTTTTTTTTTTTTTTTTTTTCAATTTCTTCAAAGGATTGAAATAATTTTCTAAATATTTTTTAGGTTATTTTTTTCTTTTTACTTTTCTCTCAACCATTTTTTTTTTTTTTTTTTTTTCTTACATGCTATTTAAAATCAGTTTCAAGTTAGACAAATTAAAAGTAAAGCAATAAGGGCTTCACTAATTTCCCTAAAACGTGAAGTTACTGTTCCGCCTGGAAAATTATAATCAACAGGCTTCAATTTTAACATTTAATGGGTTGACCAGGTAATCATGACTACTATGATCTTCTTCTTCTGCTTCTTCTTCTGCTTCTTCTTCTTCTTCTCTCTTTTTTTTTTTTTTTTTTTTAAGGAATACTAAATTTTGATATTTATTAAGAAAAATATGAGGGTCATTTTGAAAAAAAAATATTTTAAAAATCATTTCACCCCCAAGCAAGTCAATAAAGCTGCTAGCATGCAAAAGATTACTGAATATGAGAAAAAGAGAAAAAATTATTAAAGAGAGAGGACAGAAGAACAGGAATTAAGACTGAAGATAATTGCATTTAATTTTTAAAGTTCAAAGTTGACTGGAAAGCAAGAAGTTGGAAGAGTGTTCCACAAGTGAGAAGTGCAAGAGAAGAAACTGTTAGCATAGAACTTAGTTACATTGAGTCATTTTAACTGTAAACCGAGGAGACCTTGTCACCAATCTAGTACCGTGCTTAAATTCATAAAGTCTACATACCATAGAGGAAAGTAATATGTATATTTGTTGAATACAAAAATATGGCATAAGGCCAAAAGCGGGGATTGGGGGAAGGCTGGTCTTCAATCTGTCTCATCTTAAACTTAGCTAACCACAATTACTGACCTAAACATACCACAGTATTCCTTACACCAAAACAACACATTCTTACTTATCATTCTTACTACAGACAACATACCACCATAGAGTCTCTATGAAGTCTTAACTACTTCCCATATGTAAAATTTGTCTGTGGAGGTGGAAAGTTCATCAGAGCAACTACCATGAAAATATTTATAGAAACGGCACAGTGAAGCTATATTATGTCAGTGGAAAAGGGACTGAAGCCGAGATGCCAGGTTAAGACTGATAACATTGCAGATTCTTGTTTGTATTTTATCAAGAATCTCTAAATAGCAGATGCACCAATCTAGATATGGTAACAGTATTCAATGCATGGATGAAAGGTTACATGTTATGTTGGTGATGTCGCAATAACATCCTATCAATAACAATTTATTTTATTTTTTCTTCCTATCAATAACACAATTTATTTATTTTTTAAACCATTATCTCCAAAAATATTTTTACAATTTAGAAATATTTTCTGGCTTTAAATAACCTTCTGTGGGCTGATAAGACATAGAAAACAAATCAATCAATCAATCAATCAAATACTGATTATCTACACAGGAATGTCTTTTCGATTTATTTACATTCTCTGGAATATAAATGTATAGAAACTACTCCAGCCACAAAATGAGGAATCAGTTTACATATTGACTGTAATGTAGAATTGATCCCCCATTTTATGTCCACATTATAATTTCTTGCGTGTTTAGCAAATTCCGATTGGGTATGAATTCACTTCTTCTTTCTCCCAGTTATGGATTAATTAGTTAGACTTGTATCACTAAATTATTATCTCCAAATAAGCAAATTGTTACAATCTAAAAATATTTTCCGGCTTTAAATAACCTGCAAGGGGTTGATAAACTGTAGAAAAGGAATCGATCAATGAAATGCTGATGAGCTACACAGTCTTTTAGATTTATTTACATTCTCTGGAATATAAATGTATAGAAACTACTCTGGCTACAAATTGAGGGATCAATTTATATATCGAATGTAATGTAGAATTGATCCCTCATTTTATATCCACATTATAGTTTCTTGTTTGTTGATAAGCCGTAGAAAACGAATCAATCAATCAATCAATGAAATACATATTAGCCACACAGGAATGTCTTTTAGATTTATTTACATTCTCTGGAATATACAAGCATAGAAACTGCCGTGGTCCCAAAGTTAGGGATCAGTTCATATATTAATTGTAATATAGAACTGATCCCTCATTTTATATCAACATTATAATTTCTTTTCAAATTTTGTTTAGGTCTGAATCTACCTCGTCTCCCCAGCTATGGGTTAATTAGTAAGACTTGCATCCCTAAATCATTATCTCAAAAAAATAAAAATAATTTTTTTTTTTACATTTATTTTACATTCTCCCACTATGAATTTCAATCAGTAAAATTCCTCCTGCTCATATGCAAAAAATTCATTATTACATCTTTCCTTCATACCCTTTCATATCAAATGCCAATTTTGACAAAGTGTAAAAACAAAAAAATAAATTGTTATTGATAGGAATGCTCAAACTTTATTGCTACCCCACCAACATAATGTGTAACCATTCATTCATGCATTGAATATTGCTACCATATCTAGTCTGGTGCCAGAGATTCTTGAAAAAATACAAACAAGAATCTGCAATGTTATCAGTCCTAACCTGGCATCTCAGCTTCAGTCCCTTTTCACAATCTAAAAATATTTTCTGAGTTTGAATAACCTACAAATTGTTGATAATCTGTAGAAAATTAATGAATCAAAAGGGTAATTAAAACTTGATGAATCATGGAAGCTTTTCATGGCAGGAGCACACTGTCAAGCTGTGTATGCATAATTATATAATTATGTTAATGTCTATATGCGACTGGTGTCAGAAAAAAAAAATCACCTGGATAGTACAATTTGCAAATATAAATATATTAAAACAAATTGGTATCTGGGGGAAAAATTTGAAAAAAAAAAAAAAAAAAAAAAGTGAAGGACTAAAAACATCCGAGTAGGCAGAAAAAAATCACCCAATCAAGTTTAAATAAGAAAAAAGTGCTCAATACACTAACTAGAGCCAAATACTCATTCTGGCACACACCCGTCTGCTAGGTTGGCTAGCTAATCTCTGTAGCAAGTGTCTGTTCAGACATTTGTGTTCCTTGAACAACCAAAGAGCCTAAAATTTTCTTGAAAGGGGGCAGGTTGTGACAGAAGGTCGTTTTTTAATGTGGAGACACGAGTGGAAACACTCGAGCTGCTGGTCTTAGCTTGTCTAAGCTAGTCATATCAGGTCATACCTCTGCTACTTAACAGATGGGGAAAAAAAACCTTCTCCTCTGTAACTTTTGCCAAAAGGATCCAGAAGGAAAGCCCCAACACCCACAGAGCCCACCTGTGGTTTCTACTGCAACTATACTGAGCAGATGTTAGTTTCAGTTTCTGGGAGACAGCACATAATCTAGTGTGATCAATTTTTTGAACAAGGTTTGCATGGTCAAACCCTTGGTTCCTTCATGCTGGAACACAGATGGCATCCAAATATTAGTTTGGTGCAAAAATAATGTCGTTTTCTCACATAGTAACATATGTGAGAAAACGACATTATTTTTGCACCAAACTAATATTTCCATCTACTCAATTTCACTATCAAGGCTTGGGTTAACTCATGGTATGGTGCTGCATGCTGGGATTGCCTCCCCAGACTAATAACGTCAAAAAGTTTCCTCCCTTACAAATTGTCTATTGTGGGATTTGAACCTGCATTGCATGGTTGTAAAGCAAGTATTTTAACCACTTGTCTATGTGTGTCATTTATATGCATGCATACAACCTCAAAAAATTGAGAAAATAAATATTAGGTTGGTGGAAAAATAATGACAGTTTTGACGTATTTTTTAACGTCAAAAACCGTCATTATTTTTGCACCAACCTCATAAAATTGTTTCCCTATTTTCTTTTTCTAATTGGTCATTGTGTGCTGCACCGTGTTTTAAAGGTTTGCACGTAGATTTACAAATGAATATGACTTTTTTGATTTTTATGATTAAAATCCAAGTTTTTATTTTCTTCCAAGTTATAAACATGAGTTTGAAAAGTAAATAACTAATTTTAAAAGCAATAAACAGCACCTGTTTTTTCTTTTCCTTTTGTCATCTTGAAAAGATTATCACTCTGCTGACTGCTTATTATTCTTGAAGTCAAAAGTAATTCTGCAGAGACCTTAGTCTTTGACAACTCTGAATAATAATGCTGTAAAATATGATTTGTATATTTTTGAAACAAAACCTGTATTGTGTTTTGATACGTATCAAACAGTGACCCAAATCTAATGGTAATATAAACATTAACCTTATGAGAAAAAAAGCTACTTCATCCATCCATGGTATTGAACTGGGATCAAAGTGTAGTATCTTCCTTCAGGCGGATAAGCTACCTTTTATCTCTCAGTTGTGTTTCTGTCTGTGGACAGAGCACAACTTCAAATATTATTAAGAGGTGCCATCCTGGGAAATAGCTGCCTGCATTAGTACCTTCCTTATTGCACTGAAGAGGGTGGATCAGTAATAATACCAGTGCCACTGCAACTGACAGTTGTGGGGGACTGGGCTATTTTGGGACTTTGCCTCGGTGCACATGCTCAGACTCTCCATATTAAACTGACCTTGTGTCACATCATCTCAGTGTAGGGTGGGACAAGTAAATAAGTATAGTATCTGCCTTCGGGCAGACAAGCTGCATTTTATCTCTCAATTGTGTTTCTGTCTTTTGACAACACATAACAAATGAGTGATGCCTTGACTCAGGAATTTCAACCCTGCACAGCACCTCCTTCATTGCACCAAAGAAGAAGGGTTGGTGGAATATTGACATTGGTTACTGGGACTGTACAATTTTTGGTCTTGGCCCATGTGCTTGAGCTCTCCATTTTAAGCCGACCTTGTGTCATATCCCATCAAAGGGCCAGGAGGTGGGGGGGAAGTAAATAACAAGTGTAATATCTGTTCTCCTTCTTTAATGGTAATTGTAATATGTTTTTTTTTTTTAGGAAAATAAGTTTCTCATGTCCAGACTGTTGTCGCTCTTTCAAGTGTTGATGGGAGTTTCCTTTCAAAAGTAGTGTGGAATGTCAGCATCTTGATTATATCATTATTTTTTTCTTGAATTACATTTGATACCTATTTTACTTGTTGCTGCTGCTGAAAGTCCTCAAGTGATGTGGTTTCTGTTATTTAATACAGTTGTCTGTTTGTAATTCTGTAGCAAAAATCCGCAAGTTTCAAAGAAGGTTGATTTTGCCAAGGTTGACCTAAAAATATGAGTCGAGTTCCTCAAGAGTTTGAGAATATTGGTGTTGATACAAATTATATATAGTAATATATTTTATTTTATTTAGTTGCTGTTAATTTATTCATTGTGTATATTTACTTTCTGATCTACTTTGCTTAAATTGCTATTATTTGTATTTTAATGTGCCTTGTGCCTTCCAGTCTTTCACCAGTGTCTTGTACTTGTGGCAAAGAATACAAAGGTGAACCTGAGTAGCCTCTAAAGATAAGATGTAATTATCTCATTTTAGAGGTGATGTTGATATCTGTACATGTTTAAGAGAAGTATCTGGAAAGTATCCAAACATTTAATATTAATAAAAAAAAAAAATGGACTTCTTAGTGTCGTGGTACTTAATCCCATTCAGAGTACTTCCTTTGGGACATCACATATTTATCCCAGTTTTCATTACACTTTTTAAAACCCCAAAATATTTGGTTGGTGCGAAAATAATGTTCTTTCCTCATATAGTAACATATGTGAGAAAATGACATTATTTTTGCACCAACATAATAACTGAACTAGCCGAAACATCCCAAAGATGAAACTGCAGTAGCAGGTGAGGTATTTATATCTTATTTTTTAAATTAAACCTTCTTAGGATTGCTGTTCATTATGTTTATTGAGCACTTTTTTTTTTTTTTTTTCCAAACTGGTCAAATTCAGAATAGTTTTTTTTCCTGTGAATGAGGATTTGAGATTGCCATCAGCTGCATTATCACATTCTACTTGTACTCGCCTGACATTTCAACACTGATCTTGGAAAGAAGCTGAACATTAGGAACCAAGTCTGGATTTTAGGAATGGTGATAGACATGGGTGATGCAATATCTTGCCAGTAAAATTTAGCAAAAGATGTGAAGAAACTACTCTCTAGTGAATATAATGGTCACACTTACCACACAAGCTAACTGAAGGATGTCTCACTACTGACTAACTAACCTCAGAGAATGTCTGTTCCTGAGTGTGCAGTTTGGTCCCCTTTTGATTACGTTAAAAGTTAAATGAAAGCTATGCAACCAGTTCTTGAGATATTTAACATGGCTTTATAGTTTCTGGACAGGTCTTGTATTTGCCAGTATAAATATTATCATTTTCTAATTTAGTCAATATAGGTCAGTTACTAATCTTACTGATGACAGTGTGATTGTATTTGTTGATTTAAAAATGATCTGTAATTTCAAATTTCTCTGTTATCTGTCACACTTTTGAGCTGATATGTATAGCAGCAGCACTTAATCAGTTTTTTAAGATAACTCTGTGCAATTATTATAAAAAACTGACCTGCGTTTGTTTTATAATTCCAGGCGAGGTTTTGACCTATGACCTACAGCAAGTGAAGAGTATGATTTTTTTGTTGTTTCCACTTAATTAAGCAAGGAAAGACATTAACAAAATAAACTTAAGGTCATAGTCTGTGCTTGTTAGAACTATCTGAGGTGGTGGTGATTTCCTGACATGATGGAGCACCAGTGATTTTGATTTGTTGTTGAGTTCCTTTCTTCATCAGGCCTATAGCTCCTACCACAACATTTTTTTTTCTATTTCCACCTCCAAATCTTTGTATTTGCTTAGTTTTTCAAAATCTTTTGCATAAATATTTTTGTTACTTGATACAATTGTCCTTGTACAATTGTCCTTGGTATGATGATATACTAGATGCATCAGCAAGTCCTCTCATTGGGAGATTGGAGGTTTTGAGGAGTGTGGAACCACCTCTTAATTGCTTTTGTTCCCAGGTCCAACCTGACCTAGGGTGGTAGCATCTGTTAGGGTCTCAGCTATGGGCAAATAGCGAACCCCTAAACAAAAAACATTTTAAAATTATAAAATTACATTTTTATATTAAAAATACCAGCAATACATTTTTATATAAAAAAATTACTAACTACACCTATTGATAATAAAATTACCTAAAATAAATTTTATCTATAGTTGAAGGCATACAAATGCATTCAAAATATTTAGGTTTTGGCATTACAGAACCCATAGAAATTGGTAACAAAATCAACTAAAAACCAACATGAAAGAACACTTTCATGACATTAATTCATATATCCTACGATTTTCCAAAATATAGCTACAATATTGTTATGGTTCAATATCCTTGCACCACAGTTATGGTCCAAGGTTAGAATCAAGGAAAGAACAACATGAACACAAGAGTAGAATAACAAAGATATATTACAATAGAAATATAGTACAAGAAGTTGAAGGTGTTAGTAATGACTGTCCATCTGGTTTAGAGTGAACTAATATTGTCTCAACTCGTTACACCATTCATTCATTATACCTCTTGAGAGGCGCAGTATTTATAGTGTCAGGAAGAGTCCATTATCGTTATAGGTAAGTTCATATAACAAACATAAAACAATCATCACAGGCTCTAGTAATTATATCAACACCAACATCTATATGCATAAAAGCAGAGTATAATTTACCATGTATTCAAATGTGAAAGTAGAATATATTTTTGCCATTAAATGACACTTAAGGAGTAGATATGCTGTTAAACAAAGAAAGAAGAAAGGACTTGATACACTAATGTCAATCAGTGGGCAAACTTTTTTTTTTTTTTGTCTTTGATATTGTCTGTCCAGTTTGCATGTATTGTTTGGTCTGCGTTGATAGAAAAATCCCAGAGGATGTTAACATTTGCTTCCTCAGCTACAGATTCAGAATGATGTTCGTAGCAGTTTGCAGCTGTTTTTATCCTGTAGTGATGACAGGTCTTGCAATGTCTACCCTGTCATGACGGTTTTTGTACTCATTGGGTGTGAGTATTAAGCATTCTGAGATGAGGTGATTAATATTAGGTTGGTGCAAAAATAATATTGTTTTTTGACGTAGTTTTTAACGTCAAAAAACGATATTATTTTTGCACCAACCTAATAGTTTCAATGTATTGGTCACAGTATCTGTCTATACTTCTGAGATGAGGTATTATGTACACTATTTACATTATTTGGACTATTGTCCTCATCTTTGTCGCCATATTTATTACAATGTTTCGGCTGTTGTATGCTCTGGCCTTCATCAGGTGGTTGGAATGTTGAACTGAACCCTTTATTTTGCTCACTGGGGTAAGGCTTCAAGAACACCAGAAAGCTGTAACACAAGGGGAAGTGGAAAAATCAGGCGTGGCTGATGACATATGGAGAGAAAAGGGAGATCACCACCCTCTGTGAGATCAGGTTGAGATCATAGACAAAAAACATCATTGGAAAATTCATAAAGTTAAGGAATCAGCACATATGCTAGGCCACAAAAATCTCCTGAGCCAACCAAGCATAGAAATGAATACAATATGGGAACCAGTAATAAGGAGTGCCAGAGAAAAGCGATAATAACCTGCAATGATAACAGCAAAAATTGCAATATGAGCACTGGTAAAAATGGTGGCTGAAGACATTAGATTTATAATACCCATAATTTCATAACTCAAGGACACATGGCACAGTGGATAAAGGCGTTGGTTAGATCCATTGACAGGACCCAAAGAGTGTGAGTTCAATATCTGGTTAAGGCAGTGGAGAACTTAGAAAGAGGAATTAACAGGAGATAAATGACATCCATTAAACATGGCGCGTGAAACTGGAACGGTCTACCCCAGGGAGCAAAATAAAGGGTTCAGTATGATGTTCCAACCACCTGAAGAAGGCAGGTGTGTACAATGACCGAAATGTAATAAATATGGTGACAAAAATGAGGACAATAGTCCGAATAATGTAAATGTATGTTCACAGAACCTATATTTTGGGTCCATACTATTATGCAAGATAGTTGTGTGTAAGCAGACTTTTGTCAAGAATTTTATTTTTATTTATTTCTTTTTACTTGATTAAAATTATTTTTTTTTTACTTCTCATTATTATCCAAGGGATTTACAGGGTTTTACAAATGTAAGATTAAAAATAATCCATTACAATTCAAGACCTAATAGCCCACAGGTCCCAATTATACCAATTAGTCATAATTAATCCATGTTTATGAATGACTCCTCATCAGACTAGAACTGACATTGTGATATGAGAAAACTTAACTTTTACCTTCTGTGACATTTCTCTACTAGAAATAAACTCTTAGATAATAAGTTTTTTATTATATGGCTTCAACTGAATATGTTTTGAACATAATTGTATGTCTTCAACCACAGATAAAATGTATTGTTGGTGGTTTTTGCTATAAATATGGAGTGTTGGTGGGTTTTTTTTTTTTTTTTTTTTTTTTATATAAAAAAGTTCTTTTTATACTTTCCTAGTGTTTTGATTTTTGTTTGATTTGCCCATAGCTGAGACCCTAACAGGTGCTACAGCTCCATGTCAGGTTGGACCTGTGGACACTAGCAATTAAGAAGTGATTCCACATTTCTCAAAACCTCCAATCTCCCAATCACAGACGTCGCTGCCAGATGTAGTTTATTGTCATACCCAGGGCTACAGTAGTGTAGTAGTTTCTCCATTATAAAATAATGGGTTTTGATGAACCAAGCATGAAGAAAATGCCATATCAGAAGTCTGTATTTTAAAGAATTGTCATGTCTATTCCAAGACTATGCTAATGGTAATATTAGGACTTTGTTGGTTCCAATCCAATTGTGGGAATGACTGTAAAATACTTTCCCTTCCCCAAGTTATAGGCAGAAGCACACAAATGCATACTGGGATTTCTTCCTAGCCAGTAAAATAGGCTAGTTCTTTGTTTCATCTTACTCAGTCCCACTCTGTCTTGTCTTGAAGATAGAATGCTATGTTAGCTTATTCAAATTTGCTCTCATGTGTCAACTGAAATTCTTACTTTGTGAACATTTTGCCATATTAATGTTGCTTTGCATAATTGCTTTGCATATATTGTTTGCTTGATTTTATATTATTTTTTGCTCTATTGTTTTTTTTTTCTGTTATTGATAATTGCATACTTTGTCAATTCTGTTTATTGGTCAGTTCTGCCATTTATTTACTTATGGGTCAGTTCTGCCATTTATTTAATTATTAGTCAGCCCTGCCATTTATTTACATTTAATCATGGACACTCACTCTACATACTGCTGTCGGTTGAAATTTATCAAATCTTTCACTTAAAACAATTTTTCAGCAAAATACATTTATCAAGTCCTGTAGTTATTGTTCTTTCCACTAGTGCTGAGTTTTCTTCCTAACCTTTTATTTGAAGTCATCTGGAATGTCAACACCTTGATTATGTCATTCTCTTCATGTTGTATGTAGTATCCATTTTAGCTTTTGCTGCTGTAGGAAGTCACAAATGATGTAGTTTCTGTTATTTGGTACAATTCTTTATTTGTGATTCTGTTGTATCAGTTCACAAGTTTTTCACTCATAGGCTTCACTTGCTCAAAGCAATTTCTAATCATTGATCTTAAACAGTGTTTGTTGACAGTTTAGATATTTCTGAAGAGTTCTGACACCATTCATGACATCCATATGAAAGTTTTGATCTGACAAGGCTATTTTAGAACATGACTCAAGTTTTCAGGTTAATGTTTCGGTTTTGTAGCACTTTGTGGTGTTGGGCGAAACTATCCCTAGTGCAGCCTATTCTATGTTTAATTTCCTTTTCTCCTATACTTAGTTTGTTATAACTGATCCATATGCTGAGGTACCTTAAGTGTTTCGTATTTACTAATTCCACATCCTGAATTTCTCCCCTGGTTCCATCATAAAACAATTTAGGATGTGGAATCAGTAAATACTAAAGATTTCAAAACAAATCACATTCGATCATGACAACCAGCCCATCTGTTTACAGAACTGGTTAACTTGTGTTTTTTTTTTTTTCTTTTTCACTTTTTCTTTTTTGTTCCTAATTTCGTAATGCCATAATTAATTACCATAATTGTTGTTGTCGCTTTTTCTGTTTGTCCTTTTTAACCATGTCTGTTTTTAATTACCTTAGTTAAATTTTGTACCTCAAGTATTATACATTATTTTATTAGTGTCTTTTCTTTTTTCGTTCTAATAACATCTTTTTCTCTTATTGTAGATAGGTTTGCCTATCATCCGGTTCACACTTCCTCCCTTGTCTTTTGAACAGAGAAGAAGTTTATCCTTATTTCTTGTTTCGGATTGAGTTTCCAATTCCTTTTAAATTCTACTTCAACTCTGACTTCTAATGTCTCTGCTGAACTCTGAAATGTTATTCACTAATTAAATCTTGACCTTTTCAAGTCTAGAGTTAGCCATTATCTTTCCTGCATGATCCAAGGAACTTCTTGCCTTTTCTCATGCTAATACAACACCACACAGTAACCCTCTACCTCGAGTGGTTCTTTGGCCTTGTATTGGGTGAACACTAATAAAAAAAAAAACAATATTTTATTAATATATATTAGTACAAAACTTAGTGGCTTCATTTCTAAAACTTCTGATCAACCAAAGTCTGTGATTTTTGTGGTTTCACTATTTCAGATAATTTTCACAAAGATATCCGTTTCAGGCTTCTTGATGATAGTGATACCTGGTGACCATACATTCATAACTGTGTTTTTGACAGAACCGGGATTAATGTTGCACAAAGCAAGGTAGGTTCAGCCTGACATAATTTGAGGCAAGGCTTCATAAGGCTGGTTACTTCCTGATACTCAGTCACCATCTCTAGGAAGGTTCAAGGTTTGAGATCCCATCCTAAACTTATATATATATATATATATATATATATATTGTTATGAACTTGTAGCATATAGGTGAAAAAAAAAAAAAGGTTTAAAATAGAAAACATGGGATCCTTTCTTGGTCTTCACTTAGGAATGGAAGTGACACAAGGGAGCCGGTGAAGAACAGATGGAAGATGATGGATTTCAAAGTAAAACATTTATTTATACATATATAAACAGGTAAAGAAAAAAAAAAAAGAAAATTCATTTAACAAAGGGGAAAGGGACTATGAAAGAACAGAGGGGGCAAGCCAATACATACATTAATGGCCTTTTAGGCTTCCTCCATGTGAACAGGAGTTCACTTTTGAATAAGAATTAAATGACACAGTGAGGTGGGGGGGGCATCAGTTTTTAGAAATTTTTAGGTGGGGCATGCCCAAACAAATATTGTGTACTGGGCTAGACAATATATATATAACGCCAATACACACAATCTACATAAACCCAAATTTTAAAAAAAATTAATCAGTTTGTCTGATGATCGCTAAAGCGGGAAACCCAGGGTCACAAACTCACATCTATCCAACCAAATATATATTGTTACAAAATTGTAGCATATAGATGAACCACGGGTTTAAAAAAAAAAGGAAAACGTGAGATTTTTTCTCAATCTTCACTCAGAAATGGAAGCGACACAAGGGAGTCAACGAAGGACAGACACAAGACGATGGATTTCAAAATAAAACATTTATTTGTATATATATATATATATATATATATATATATATATAAACAGGTAAAGAAAGAAAAAAAGAAAATTCATTTAACAAAGGGGAAAGGGACCATGAAAGAACAGAGGGGGGGGGGAGAGCCAATACACACACATACATATATATATATATATATATATATATATATATATATATATATATATATATATATACATAAAAAAAAAGATCAAGCCAAGAGGATCAACTTATCTGTCATTCGAGTTGATATTTCTACACAAAATTCTGATTCGCCGAAGCGAGAGTTCATATGTTAAAACAATATTTTGGTCAGCCAGCAATTATTATTTTCTCTTCAAGTTATATGTGATATTTATATTAGTTTTTGCTATTATTGAAAGTCTTTGTGATGTGGATTTGTTATTTGATTCAATTCTTTGTAATTCTGTGAAACCAGTTCACAAGGATTGTACTCCCTGAAATCTACAACCTTCATTTACTGAATGTCATTTTAAACAATTGACCTGAGGAAGCTGAATAGAAATTAATAAAGTACTATGAAATTAAAATATAGTATAATTAATAATAAAAAAAAAAAACATAAGCTAACGTTTCTAACCTTTGTAATCTGGGACTGAACTTGTAATATTTCTGTGGTATACCTATAACAGTTTTTCTCAACTGGTGTACCTGGACACACTAATGCACCCTAATAGATAGCTAGGTGTGTCCCAACTTAACTGAATATATGAATTATTTTTATATTTAAAAATATCTTTATTTAAAAGCTAGAGACTCCAAGCACATGTCTAGATCAAATTTTTGTCATTTGATATTTTAAACTGTATGCTAAATTCCTTAATCTTAACAAGGAGTGTATAATCCTTTCCCTCAAATGATTTAAATGAGTCATTATCGGTTTCTCTAAAAAAAAATCTTTATAAATCCCTTTAAATCAAAACTGTACCACTAATACTCTTTAGGAATGAATTCACTTTTTTTCTCCATTGATGGGTAACTAAATACTGGCTACTTGTTTCCAGACATGCATCTCTGCTAGGTTTGCTAGCTAATCTCTGTTGCAGACACCTGCTCAGGCACATTTGTCTTTGTTCAACACCATCAGAGCCTACTTGTGGTTTATACTGTATCTATGATGAATGGATCTTACTTCAAATTTTTGGGAGAGCACATCATCTGGCATAATTTAAACAGGGCTAGTACTTTCTGTCCTTGAGCTATGACAAGGTCTTGTGACTTTGTGCTAAAAACAGTTCTACCTAATTTCTCTCATGAAGCTTGGGTGAACCTGTGGTATGGTGTGTCATTTTTCAAAGGTGCAGCAAGCAGGCCAATAACACCAAGAAATCACCACCCTGAAAACTCGACTATGCTGAGATTTGAACCCAAATCAGAAAGTGAACATTATAACCATTCAGCTGTGTGTCCTATAGATAAATAATATGGCATTATTTACATTTGGACTAGTGTCCTCATCTTTGTTATTATTACAATATTTCAGGTATCTACTGATCCATGTAACCTTCAGGATATTTTAATCTATGGGGATATTGTTCTTGTTTCACTATCAATGTCTTGTAAGATCTTATTTATTATTACTCGGTTATCTCTGTTTCCACTGAGTCTGAACCTGTACTACCCAGGCTAAGGATTGAACTTATAATTACAATAACGATTGTGGATTAAAGCACCTGTTCATGAATTTAGTGGTACAGTAATTGTGAGTTCAATTTCTGGGCTGGGTAGAACAAACTCAGATTAGGAACAGAGAATAAAAGAACAAAACATTGTAAGACATGGACATTGGAACAAGCACAATCTAATGCTGTAGATTAAATAAAGTGTTTAGTTTGAAATTCTCTGAAGATTACCTATGTTGATAGATAACTAACGAAGGTTGGGGAGGGTAACAATGATAAGAACAATAATCAGAATATAAATAATTCCTCATTTCAAAACATGAGGCAGCTTGGAGACCTTTTGTAAATGGAAATCCATCTTTAGCATCAGGGTAGCAAGTGGGCCCCATTAAAATTTGCTTTTAAATGAAACTGCAGCAGCATCATTTGATTTTATTGTGGCTTGATACTCCACAAGGAATTAAAAACAAATATTGTTTCTTCCTTTTATTCCTTTGATGATTGGAGAATTCTCCACTTAGAAAATGGTATTGATAAGCAGTTTAAGTTCAAGACTCACCTAGCCTTTTTCTATGAATGCATTTTGGAAATATATAGTTGCAACTCTTCATGTGCTGATTAAGGTCTTGTCACTGAATAACTAGTCAGTTAATGTGCAATCCACTTTTGATAATTACTTCACCTGCACAAATATAGCAGTCAAAAAGCTTCTATATTCATTGTTTGTATTGACAGATTGAGGTTGGTGAATGTCGTGTGATTCTTATTGATGTTAGTACAAACTGTCACACAAGAAAAACGTTTTTTTTTTTGTTTTTTTTTTTGTTTTTTTTATAAACAAGTCAAGTTTAGTTCTCTTTTTGTAGAATAAAAGCATTGTAAAGACTTTTTATGTTTCTCTGTAGTTGACTTTTACAGTTTTATTCATTGTAGATTTCAATTTCCTCTTTTGTTCAATTTGATATAAATCAATCAATTTCTTTTGTCCTGGGGATGAAAAGACAGACATTGGTAGGAGGAATAGTTGGCTGACCCAAAATTTTTATTTGTTGGATTAATTATGGAATGCACTCTGTGATCTATTTTTTTTTTTTTTTTTTTTTTTTTTTTTGGCTTTTTCTCTTAAGTAATATTACAATATATCTTTTATCTCATCTATGCCTTAAATAACAGAGCAGTTCATTTTTTTTTTTTTTTTCAAGATTCTGGCAACCTTGAAGAAAGCCTCAAACTGGTTGTTCATAAAAACCTGAGGATGGTGTACCTTGTAACAAACCTCAGTCTGGCCATTTACTTTAATATTTTGAACAGGAGTAGAGGTTTATCCTTTGTCTCCTGTTTAGAATTAGGTTTCTTGTTCCTTTATAAAGTCTTTTCATTCTCTTTCACTGTTAGTAGCCCCTTGAGTCATAGTGGCATTATGGCCTTGCATGGGGTGAATTGATTAAAAAAAAATCCTTGACCAGCTATTTGCCATTTTGAACTCCAAACTTGTTGATCCACTCTAGAGTGGATTTCAAGAGTGTCGATCCAGACCTGTGCAACCCCTTACTTAAATAACCCACTCTTGTATATGCATTTACTTGAAAATGATTACCATCATTCATTGGGGGGGGGGGGGAGATAAGGATGCCCTTTGGATGCAAATTGATAGAGCTTGATGGTAATCTTGCTGATGAAACTTTTTTTTTTTTTTTTAATCAATAACAAACTTGTTACAAGTAGTTTAGGAGGATTTCTTTTTCTTTTTTCTTCGGTTTAATTATAGTGTATCTAAATCCATACCTTGATGAATACTGGTGCCACCATTCTTAGACAATCAGTTTTGCAGTAAGCACATTCCAATGAGTTAAAAATAGTAGCAGATTGAAAAACACAAATAGATTCTCTTTTGACTATGTGTAATGAATCACGGCCTGTTATGTTACCTTTGCACTGTTTGTGGTAAAACTCCAGCAGAGTCGAGAAGATGAGTGAAAAGAAGGTTCAAGTACTAATGAATTAAGATTTATTTTACTAACGACTTATGTAGGCAGCAAAGTCATCATTCCATACCAAAACTTGAAATATGAAACCTGTCTTGCTCCTTGGGTTAATTATTCTTGTCTCATGTTTTTAGTCTGAGTAGCTTTACTGCTTCAAGTAATGAGATTTACCAAAAAAACAATTCCAAAGAGACTAGCTGAAAATGATAAATAATATTTCATAATTTTAAATATCAACTTGACCATTTACCTTCCATCAATAATAGAAAAGAAATTTTGGCAGGCAAAATTGCCAATTAATTTTTTATTTATTTATTTTATTTTTTTGCAAGGCTTCAGAGCCTCTCAAGTTAGAGGGTTACTGAATGAAGTAGTTGTATAGTCATAAGTGAAGGTAAGAAGTGCAGTTAACTGTGGTCCTGGATTAGAACATTCAGTTGGGAATCTGTTCTAAAAAGTAGTGGTTCTTGGGAAGAAGATATCTGCTTGGAACTTCCTTATTAATGGAATGTTGTAACCTAGGGAAGGTTACTGGATAGAATAATCAAAGGTTGGTAATGAATGATAATACTTAGGACAAGAACAACACATATAAGATTTGCCAGTGACATGTAGAAGTAGTAGTCAACTGCTAGAAGTGAGTCAAGTGAATTTCACAATGAATCTCCAACTGCAGGATATCTACCAACTGCCCCACGTGGTCAAATGTGGCACAAGGCCGAATTTCATATGGGGTATCCAAGTTCGTATGCTTGGCTAAAAATTCCCTGTAGACCTCATTTAAAACAGTCGGGTAGCTGTTTCCCAAGATGAGACTCTGCCCTTCAACATAGCCTCATCTGGAGATGCTCTCTGCTCAGAGGTAGTTTGACCAGCACAGCTGGAGACAAAACTCCAACTGCAGACCAACATACAGTATTTACTACTGTATTTATGGGAATGGGGGCACACATGTAAGTATGCTACAACATGGAATATGAAGAAAATAAGGATGATTTGTACAATCACTAAAGTAAAGCATCATTGAGCCTGTTCACTTAGGTGACTGTTTGGGGAATACCAAGTGCTGCAAGCTTGAATGTGTGGGTGGTGTAAGGAAAAATGGCTCAGAATTATAAATTCGAGAGAAGAATTCAAATTCCTGTTGGGTTCGTTATATTATGGGAAAGATAAGAATCCACATCTTCTTCCCCTAACTATAGGTTAATTAGTAAGTCTTGTATCACTAAACCATTATCTCCAAAAAAAAAGAAATTTCTCACATGCTAAAAATATTTTCTGGCTTTAAATAACCAGCAAACTGTTGATAAACTATAGAAAATTAATCAGTCAGTCAATGAAATACTGATGAGCTGCACAGGCATGTCTTTTAGATTTATTTACAGTCTCTGGAATATAAATGTACAGTGGCCAAAAAGGGAAGGATCAGTTTATATATTGATTGTAATATAGAATCGACTCCTCAATTTATATCCACATAATTTATCAATTTCTGATTAGGCATGAATCCACCTATTCTCTTCCAGCTATGGCTTAATTAGTAAGACTTGTATCACTAAACCATTATTCTATAAAAAAAAATTCTTAGAATCTAAAAATATTTTCTTGGTTTAAATAACCCACCAAGAGTTAAGGTGCAGAAAATAAATGAATCAAATAAATTGTTAGATAAATAATTTGCTGCTTACCTCTGTTCTTTTATAAAACGCCAGTTGTCTGGTTGATCCAGGAACTTCCAGGTAAGTCTGTTCAGGAATTTCTGAACCCTTAATGAGAAAATACCTATTTGTCAGAGGTGGGCGGATAATAATAAATAGCATATAAGAACACCTGCTTTTCTTTTTTTTTTTTTTCTTTTTTTTTTCTTTTTTTCTTAATTTGTATCTTTAAGCTGAGGTATTGGGCATTCTATTTATTTTTTCATAACTTATACTTAGCCTTGTTCTATGATAAATGTAAAAGATTTGGTTTAGGTTTGCATATCATCCCACCTGTGTTAACAATAAAGTTGTAGGTGGTGTAATGGATTTGGGGTCATCACATTAATGTCATTGGAAATTGCTATGATAAGTATAATAGCTTAACTTCAGGGATCTAATCGCCCCTGCCCTCCATTTAGCACATGTCTGTCGCATCGGATATATGGGTGCATGGCTAAAACTTTCACCAAGCATAACTTCTTAATTTCAGCAAACAATGTGGCACACTCACACATACTACTACTAATTCAATAAATGTTTTCTTCCTTTACTTCCTTAATATATATAATGCCCATCTGCACAGATGAATGCATGATAACACACACACACACATGAACACAAACAATTGAGAAATATAAGCTGTGAATTTCTGATATCCTCTGAAGAGTGGATGGATCTGTCTGTCTATGAAACTCTGGCATCAGGATGTAGAAGGTAACATCAATCAGCTGTCAAACTTTTACTTATATTAATTATATATATATATATGTATGTAACTTCTCGAGAGCACCTCTCTGCATCTGCTCGGTCTCGCGTTCACTGCTGACCTGAGATGGAACAAATACATTGAGTCAATTGCTTCGTCCACTGCAAGGAAAGTTGGCTCCCTATGCTGCGCCAGGAAATTTTTCTCCCCGGAATCGATCCTTCAGATCTACAAATCAACAATTCGCCCATGCATGGAGTATTGCTGCCATATATGGTCTGGAGCCCCTTCTGTTTGCCTCGGGGTTCTTGATAAGATCCAGATATGCAATATAATTGGCCCTGTTCTGGCATCTCGTCTACAGTCGCTCTCTCACAGATGCGCTGTCACCTCTCTCTGTCTTTTTTACAAATACTTCCATGGTAATTGCTCCAAGGAGCTGCATTCGCTGGTTCCCAGACTTCATGAATTCAAGCGCCCTACGAGGCTGGCATCCCACTTTCACCCTTTCACTGTCAAAACTATTAAATGTAGCTGTCTCTTCTGCTCCAATAGCTTCATGTCTTGCACCTCTCACCTGTGGAACTCCCTTCCCTATTCCAGTTTCCCTGAGAGCTATAATCTCCAACTATTCAAATGTAATGTCAATTGACATCTCCAGTTGCCTTGATCTATCCACTATCCTTCTCATCCTTTCCTCTATCACTCTATCTGAGCTTGCTCCAAATTTTCTGTAACCCCTTGCGTCCTTGTGGCTTCCCGCCTTTCTCGGGGTGAAATGCTTAAAAATATATATATATATATATATTTGGGAGAGGATACACGAGGGGCTAAAGACTTTGACCTGATGCAGAAAGAATTCCTCCTAAATACTGATGTTTAGTCATATGTCTGGAGTTCAAAAGAGGGTCAGCCTGAGTTTTTTCAGCATTCTCTTTGAACATAGACATGCAATAATTGATTGATTGATTTTTCTGTTTTTTAATGTAGTTTTGTTGATTTATATTTTGGAATACAGTTTGATTTGAGAAATGGTAAGATGTTCTCTGGGTAATTTAATGCTTAAATCTAAATATTTTGAACAATTTTATGGTTTCAACTAAATATATTTTTAACACAATTGTATTCCTTCAATTACAGATAAAATGTATTTTCGGTCATTTTGCTATAAAAACGTATTTTCGGTCATTTGGCTTTAAAGACGTATTTTCGGTCATTTGGCTTTAAAAACGTATTTTCGGTCATTTGGCTTTAAAAACGTATTTTCGGTCATTTGGCTTTAAAAACGTATTTTCGGTCATTTGGCTTTAAAAACGTATTTTCGGTCATTTGGCTTTAAAAACGTATTTTCGGTCATTTGGCTTTAAAAACGTATTTTCGGTCATTTGGCTTTAAAAACGTATTTTCGGTCATTTGGCTTTAAAAACGTATTTTCGGTCATTTGGCTTTAAAAACGTATTTTCGGTCATTTGGCTTTAAAAACGTATTTTCGGTCATTTGGCTTTAAAAACGTATTTTCGGTCATTTGGCTTTAAAAACGTATTTTCGGTCATTTGGCTTTAAAAACGTATTTTCGGTCATTTGGCTTTAAAAACGTATTTTCGGTCATTTGGCTTTAAAAACGTATTTTCGGTCATTTGGCTTTAAAAACGTATTTTCGGTCATTTGGCTTTAAAAACGTATTTTCGGTCATTTGGCTTTAAAAACGTATTTTCGGTCATTTGGCTTTAAAAACGTATTTTCGGTCATTTGGCTTTAAAAACGTATTTTCGGTCATTTGGCTTTAAAAACGTATTTTCGGTCATTTGGCTTTAAAAACGTATTTTCGGTCATTTGGCTTTAAAAACGTATTTTCGGTCATTTGGCTTTAAAAACGTATTTTCGGTCATTTGGCTTTAAAAACGTATTTTCGGTCATTTGGCTTTAAAAACGTATTTTCGGTCATTTGGCTTTAAAAACGTATTTTCGGTCATTTGGCTTCAAAAACGTATTTTTATAATTTCATAGTGTTTTGTTATTGTTTGGCTGGGGGCAATTCACTATTTACCTATATCTGGGACCCTAGCAGTTTCTACCACACTGGGTCAGAATGGACCTAGAAACAATATCAATTAAGAGGTAGTTTGATACTCTGCAAAACCTCCCACTCAGATGCCTTGCTGGATGTTCAATGTGCTTACAAAAATCTAGTTATGTTCCAAGTTTTCTATTCATTAATTTAATCAAGTACCACCAAAAAAGAGCTACCTAAGGGCATTTAACAAAGGAAAATCTTTCTTGAAGTTTTTATTATAGTTTTAATTCCAAGCCAATAGATTAAATTTAATATTCCCAATAAGCAAAATACTTTGGTATTGGAATCTTTTTTTCCAACTAATCAGTAAAATCTATAAAATCATTCATATTGACAAATCTGTCAATACAAAATAATTCTTTTTATTAAAAAATCTTTCAAAAATAAAATGTACTTTTCTGAAATGTTATTTTAGGAAAATTAGCTGATTTATATTTTAATCAATCTGAATTGAAATAAATACTATTTACTTTTTTACTTAAAATACAGCAAGAAAGCATTTTCTAACACAGAGGTGGGTATTTTCTGACATATTCAGTGATTTATTCACAGTCTATTCACAGAACTAAAAAATTATGAGACTTCCTCTTTCATATAATTTTTTAACTACCACGTTATTAGAAAAAATTAAAATGTTTTAAACATTTTAATATTTTATTGGATTTTGATGTAGCATTTTTCGGATTACAACCTTGTTTTCGTTTGTCCACTTATTACTGAGAGTAAAAACAAGAACACAATCTATTTCATACCTGATGATGTCTGTAGGAACAGACGAAAGCTTGTAAAATAAAAAGATCTAATGCAACGGAAATTTATAAAACAGGATCTTTTCATTCATAAACAGATTCGGGGTTTTTGTATATTATTGAATTGTTCGCGAAGATGGATTTCTCGCCATTTAATCATTAACCTTTGTATTTGTTTTATGTATGAATTTGTAAATTAATTGCACCTTTATTGAAATATATATATATATATATATATATATATATATATATATATATATATATATATAAGCAAATATATGGATATAGATCCGACAGTATGAAGAAAAATATACGGAAAGAACAAACAAAAATCCTTATATGCAATTATGCTATTTTAATGTTAATATAATGTCAACGTCGGACGTTTCGGTCTAATAAACCATCTTCAGGACATATTCATAAAATATAATTAACATTATCATCTTTGTCATGTTGAATTGATAATGTTAATTATATTTTATGAATATGTCCTGAAGATGGTTTATTAGACCGAAATGTCCGACGTTGACATTATATTAACATTAAAACAGCATAATTGCATATAAGGATTTTTGTTTTTTCCGTATATTTTTCTTCATATATATATATATATATATATACACACACACGCACACACACATATATATATATATATATATATATATACATACATGTATGTATCAAAAGGATGGTTTCTCCAATGAGACTGCTATTATTTTAACTACCTTCAATCCTTGGCAATGCTTTTTAAAAAACAAGGATGAGAATTGTAATAAAACCTAAACATATGAAAGCAAATTTAAACATTTTTTGTTCTTGAGAATTTACAACCAGAATATTAATCATTATTTATTAGATTGTTTATTTACTTGAATAATTTTATATTTAAAACATTTTAAAAACTAATACAAACAAAACTAATGCAATGCAATTTTTATCATTTAGCGATTCATTAAGAAATAAATATGAAAAAAAAATTTTTTATTCATAAATTTATAAACATTTACTAAATTATTAAAATATGTGAACCAACTTTAAGGAAATCTTCATTTACCATTTTATAAAGTTTCAATCAATTGGCAATTAGCCAATGTTTTGCCAACCATTCCAATAAACTTGTAATAGTGTTTATTTTTGTTGTCAGTTCTCAAGAACAAAGAAAAATATATAAATTAACTTTCATATGTTTAGGTTTTATTCCAATTCTAATCATCACTTTTTAAAACAATAAACATTGCTGAGGAGTGAAGGTAGTTAAAATAATAGCAGTGTCAAGGGAAAAACTGTTCTTTTGAGACATTTTTTTCTCTTCTTTTTTTTCCTGAGTCATGAAAGTCTAAGCTTGTCTGAAAAAATATTTTATTATAAATGATAAAAAAGAAATTGTCACTTTGTATTCCTGACTTCATCCAAATTGGGAATTAATCAATGTTGATCCCAAATTTGATTGTTTGAAATCATATAAATGCAATGGCATAGAAAACATTTTTATTCATTAACTCCCAGATTTAAAGACTGCCAGAATGTTTTGTGAGGTTATGGGTAGAGCAATGAGCTTGTATATAGCTCAAATTGTGATGGTAGACATTAAGATACAGACCCAAGTGTCCAGGCAATGCCACCCAATTGTATTGATAGCGGTTGAGTTAGAGCTGTTTTCTGGTATGAGCCTCTCGGCATGCTAAAAGGCAAGGCTAGAGGAATGAGACAATTTTTGTCTTCTTCTACATTTACAATGACCGTCCCACCTGACACTAAAACAGAAAGCACCTTTGTCAGGTTTCACCTCAACAGGAAGGCATACAGATCATTGGATGTCAGTTTCATAAATAAGTTATTGTAAGCTTTCTATTTTTGGAGTGTATGACAAGGAAAAACAAAAAGATCAAAACTTAAATGAACTGATGCAAATAACACACTTGTGGAAGGTTGCACTGTTTTATACAAAACCAAATTTTAACCCACTGTGGGCAGGTTAAAATTTGATTTTGTATAAAAAAACAAAAAAAACTTGTATGCAAATGAAAGGGGAAGGAAAAAGAAACAGATAAAGTGAAAATCTGTTTTATATTCTAGAAATATTTGAAGTGATTTACAATTGTTTTTTAAAGTGTATCTTTTTATGAATACAGTTTTTGTAAGACAGGGAATAGGCTAGAAGCAAGAATATTTCTTAATAGCTTCAACTCAGATTGTGCATCTGGCTGCTACCCTGACTATCACACAAACTCTGACTGAGACTGACTACTTAATACAATGCCCTTTTATTCATACTTAGTGCATGAACATAATAGTAGACGCAAAATGTGCCTGAATGTTTAACAGCAGAAAAAAGCTTGGTTCAATTCTAAAGTGTCTTATTTGAAGACTATGAAATGTCTTATAACTTAATAACTATACATGCATAAAAGCTGAAATTTTTCAAATTAATAATTTGGTTTGTATCAGTCTTTGCATTTATTTTATATTTCTCCATAAATTACAAGTTAAATTTTTTATTTTTTGAATTGGTGTCTACTCAGTTGGGATCTTAATTTCCATTAAAAAAACTATTTTATTTTGTTTGAAAACGATTAATTAATAGAATGTTTTAATAAGGTCTCTATGATTTGAATCTATTTAATTTGTTTTACCAAATTTTAATTTATAAAAATTTTGAAAGTATTTTCCTCTAGACAAATGACTGAAATGAGAGATGCAAGAAAGCCCCGTTGATCACTTCATTTCCTCATTAACATGATTGTAATTTAAACATAGTACAAGATTGTATTTCTCACTACTTTGTTAAACTGTTTCTATAAATATTTTTATGGTAATTGTTTTAATAAACTTTACTTTTTGGTTACCTAGACTTTATGAATTTAAGTACTAGATTGGCAGTTAGGTCTCATCATTTAACGTGGAAATGGCTAGATGTAACAGTAAGTTATATGCTAAGTTTCTTTTCTTACCTGTAGAACTTGGTTCTGGCTTCTTGCTTCCCAGTCAACTGCAAAAATTTAAATGCAATGTTAATTCCCTACATTCAAGCCACCAGTCTGCCACTGGGTGGCATACCACTAGTGTTTGCCACTGCTGGTCCACTGGCATGTTCATCTTGGCAATGTTACCACTGGCGGACTGCTGGTGTTGCCATAAGTGGCCTGCCAGCGAGCCACTAGATAAACATTGCTAAGGAGTGAAGGTAGTTAAAATAATAGCAGTGTCATTGCATATAGGGTTATCTTCTGTTTTAATTTCAGTTCTTTTCTTGTTCTCGCTTTTTAATATTTTGCTGCTGCTTCTCATTTTCTTTGACCCTCAACAACCTCTTGCATCTTAGTGGCTTTATTACCTTGCTTGCAGTGAAATGATAAAAAGTAAAGTGCAAATCCTGTTATTGTAAAACATGTGAATTGTTTCTGTTCATTGATTTCCTGAATTTGTTTTTAACTTTAAAAAAAATTTTTTTTTGTTTTGACTTGACCACTAAATTTGCACCATTTTTAAAGCTATAAATCCTGCAATAAGCATTGAATAAATGTATAATTTTAATTACTTCAATAATGAGATTTTTCAAATTGGTACCAACTGACAGTCACTCATCATTGTGTAAAACTAACCAATTATGAGTGAAAATGATCCTCACTAGGTGCTCACTGTAGTTGTGAATTTGTGCCAGATTAAATTTGAACTTATTGAATTCAAACAGCATTGTTTAAACTGTGCTACATGAATCTGAACTCAGAAAATATTTATATAGTAGGGCAGTGATTTTCAACCATTGAGCTTCTGCTGGTATGCCATGAAAATTCTGCATATTTTTTAAGTTCTGGTAAAATTTAATGTACGGTACTAGAACTGTAAACATGAACATATTAGGTTGGTTTTCTCACATATGTTACTATGTGAGAAAATGATCTTATTTTTGCACCAACCTAATAGTAGGGAGAGTAGAGTTTGTAAATGTTAGCAGATAACTTAAACAATACTAAATACTGTAAGGATTTCAACACACGTCAGCGAGTTGCCAAAAGATTCTAGTGACTAAAGAAACCGAAAGGAAACATTAGGAGCTCTGTAAAAATAGAAAAACAATATTGAATTGAAAATTCTCCTCAATAATGATGCTAATTCATTCTTCGAAAAGTAAATTGAATTGCTTCATACATGACTTTTCTTTGCCAAACAGGATGGGGGTGATAGGTTTTGCTACCCTTCTCTCAAGATGTTGAAAAGTACACTGATTCATTTAACTTGTCATAGTCACAACTGTGAAGTGTTAAAAACAACACTTAAAAGAATGCTTCCCCACACTGGGAAAAATAGGGTGGTATAGGGGAAGTGCTTACTACCTTGGTGAACCAATTTAGAGTAACATAACAATAGTACTATTGAAAATAAAGAGTAAAAAAACTGGGTGGGGGAATACACATTCATGTAAAGAGTGATTGTTCTTCAGATCGAAACCGAAAGGTATTTTCTTTTTTTTTTTTTTAAAAAAAAAAAAAAAAAAAAAAAAAAAAATGTCGTCAGCTTGATGACACGATGTGAAACAAACTGAACAAAGAAAGAATTGTTCTTGGCATTGCATGAATCTACATGATTAGAAAGGATGAAGTTCTTACTGTGACATGTTGAACCTATTTTGGAAATCAGGTTAGAGAATCATGATGTTCCATATAACCCACAGGCGTGAGTGATAGACAAAAGTACTATTCTAAAAGTTCAATGAATTTGAACATTTTTCATCAGGCCCTTAATCTGTCAAGTTACTCAGTGTTTCCCAGATCTCAATGGACATTTTTAAACATTTGCCAAATTCACCCTGCAACAATAGAAATCTGGTTTTCTGTTGTCACATTCTTTGAGGAAAGCATGTAATGTCTCAAAGAACATTTTGGTAAAATTTTATTAAATATGAATCTAATTTTTAGAAGGAAAACATTTCCTGAATATTTAAATTTTTTACTTTGGTGTCCCCAATTTCTTGTTCACATTCTGGACAATACCTTTTGTTGACAACTATACATTCTGTCTTCTTCCAATAATTGGTAGTTAATCATTTCTTTTTACATGGGCCGGCACATACTACCCCTAACTAAAATGAAGCTCAATTGGGGACGCTTGCTATCTTAACAACATTTGCATTTTTCTACTCACATTTATATACATTACAAATTAAACTAAGAAACTATTAAAAGAATAAAAAAATTCTAAGTTTTTTTTTTTTTTCTTTCCAAATCCATGAATTTGTTTGTTCATACTAAGTCTTGAAAAAATATGTAAAATTCACTTTTTTTTAAAATCCATGTTGGATGTGTTAAAATTCAACTTTTTATCAAGGAAAATCTCAAGTTGGTGTCGAAAGTTGCCACAAAACATTGTCAATTTATTTAAGATGAAAGATTTATGACATGTCTAATTTTTATTTAGATAAATTGTATTTTTTAATTTTGCTAGTTGAATTGTTGACCTATATTAAATATGATCCATTATTGTACACAATTAGGTTACAACAAAATTTGTATTTTATATGAATACTACCTCATAGAAATTGAGATGTAGTAGAGTGGGGGGTGCATATCATAGATTTGAAAGCCTATGAGACCCGAGAACTAACCCTGCTTCTCTCTTTTATTAGCTTCCGTAGGAGTTTCCAACCATTTATATATATTTCATTTTCAGGGTGTGGGCACATGAACTTTCTTGTAGAACTCGCTTCTGGTTTCTTGCTTTCAAATCAACTTTTATCTTTAAAATTTTTAATGCAATGTCAGTTACCTTCTGTCTTAACTATCAATCATATTTGGAATGAAGTCAATTTTTATACTCATTAATCCCGGAAGAAAACGGTTATACGAGAAAAATATAAAAAACTAAAGAAAAATTAACTTGTCTGTCTTGTTTATTGAAATGTACGTAAGATCCAATGTAACAAGTAGGAATAATGAAGTAAATGGGAAAACTTAATTCTAATGATTGTGTACATAATGACAGGATGGAAATTTTTGGTGGGTTGCATATTGACCTGCAAACTGATATTTAATGACGGAAGAAAACAGTGAACAAAAAGACTTCAGCAAAAAAATATATTGCCAACTTTATTTTTGTTAAAGAAAATACATCAGCAAATAGTTACAGTGCACTAAGCAAAGAATATCTCTGGATGTTTGTCGGTGGTGAGAAGACATTTGTCCTGAGAAGGACAATTTTGGTAGTCAGTGAAAAGTGTGGTCCTGAAAAGGACGGTTTTGTAGTTGCTGAAGATTGTTGTCCTGAAGATGACAATTTATTGCATATTGTTGTTGCTGGCAAGGATGGCTGAAGCTGCAGATAATGATGGCTGATTGGAAATGCTGCTGATAGTTGAAGCCATGGGTTGTCTGTCAGCTGCTAGAACAGATACTACATTTTGATCTGAGTCATCTAGGTATTTACTCTATCCCCCCACTAAGATGAAATGTGATACAAGGTCTATTTTTTGGTAGGGGCCCAAGCGCGTATGCTCGGGACTGGAACAAAAATTCTCCTCAGCCCCTGCAAACGTTGATTGTGCTGGCCACGGTGTGAGCACCGATCTCTCTCTCTGGTGCAATGGGCATGCATGGCCTTGGGCAGCTGTTCCCCAGGGCTGGGACCCTCTTCAGTATTATTTTCCTCAGTTGCCTCTCTGTCCTTTGACAGAGAAACTCCTGAGCACACTCTGCCCAAAAACAGACACAACTGAGAGATAAGTAGATGTGTTGGAGAATTACTCTAAAGAGTCTGGTCCATCTAAGCCACAGAGGTTGCTTTGAGGCCTTTTTATATCCTGGATCAGTTTTACAGTGATTACTGGTTAATATTTTTCTTACAGTTGTTTTTAAAAAAATATGAGAGTTCTGACAGGATATGACAGACAAATAAGCAAAAACTGACATTTTGAATGTATATTTAGTTTGTGAGCAGGTATATTAAAAAAAAAACAAACATTTATTTATAACTTCTACATGTTTTACTAAAAAGCTTATTCAAATATTAACTTAATATTTTCTAGATTTTAAAATAGCTCTGTTCACAAAGAGCTGTAATTTTTTTTATCCTGTCACATTTTAAAGTTATTAACAGGTCTCTTCTTCTCTCATGATTCTATAAAACATTTATGCAGAGTTCATCCACAACAATATAAAAGCTTTGAATCTTGATTTAATGAAACCTTATCAAACCTGGTTAATTTTTGATGAGCATTTCTTTGAAAATTATTGGAGAATAAGGAATTAATTTTTGACATTATACATTTTTAGTATCTGTCTATATTTCTGAGATGAGGTATTATGTACACTATTTACATTATTCGGACTATTGCCCTCATCTTTGTTGCCATATTTATCACAATGTTTCAGTTCGACATTCCGACCACATGAAGAAGGCCGGAGCATATAATGGCCAAAACATTGTGATAAATATGACAACAAAGATGGGGACAATAGTCCGAATAATGTAAATAGTCAAACATTTTTTTCTTTTTTTAATCAATTCCCCCCCCAAGCAACACGATAATGCTACTAATACACAAGGGGCTAATGGAAGTGTAAGAGAATGAGAAACCTTTAGAAGGAGCCAGAAACCAAATCCAGAATAAATATCAGAGTTTAGGCAGGGAAGTCTGCAGTTGAAGTAGACTTTAGAAGGATGAACCTCTATTCTTGTTAAAAAAAAAAAATGGTTAGGAGTGTGAACCAGACAATAGGCTTCATTATCTACTCCTATACAGGAAAAATAAATAAATAGTAAATAAAATGTCAGAGTTTAGGTGGAGATGTTAGAAGTCTAGAACTGAAGTAGAATTATCTGCTTCAATTAAGATCTTTTTTTTTTATTCACTCTACATCAAAACCTGTTGGCCACATGTGAATGCTTAGAAAACAAAACTAAAAATAAATTTACTCTTTGTGCAGGTGCTCCAAACATCACATCCTCCTCAAAAAACAAATCCCCTCAAAAAAAAAAAAAAAATACAATATAAAATGAGCCAATAAGGAACATTGCCACTAAAACAAAAGGCGTGACAAAGCATGCAAAGTCATGATTCACTCTGCTTTTAAAAATACCATTTACAGCACTGTTGGCTGTTGAACTAGTGGGTGGACTGTCACTGTCACCACCAGTCACCTCAGTCAACTAACCAGACACAAGCATCAACTCTAGACCCCACCAACTCTGTGCATCCTCCAGGTCACTTCCCTCGTCCACAAAGAGACATTCTGCCCTGATCCTCTAACTTGGCAATACAAAAAATTTTATCTTAACAATTCTTGTCATCTTTTCTTTCTGCCTCAAGGAATACTTGATTTCTTTTGTTCTCGTGTCAGCTAACATAAGTTTTCTTATATATATGTGTTTAGGCAGCAAATTCTCTTTTAGGCATACCTGATTAAATAAATTACAAACATTGCTTATTTTTAGCATAATCTGTTCATATTCATGGATATTTTTCCATGTATTACAATCAAATGACGCAAAAAATGCACTGTAACAGTGAAAATTGCTTTTGTTTCCCTAAGTACATTCCATCTCTTTCTGAGATAATCAGGAGTGCAACTGGTAAGGCAAAAAACCATGTGTAGCTATCCAGTACTCAATTTTCTCTTTTTGCATTTAAATCCAACAGCTAACAGTTATGATTTAGCATTGATTAGAATGTGAAAAAATTATCCACTCTGGAATTTTTTCATTTACATTGGAATATCATAGTCAAGTGTGGAAACTGTTCTTTTTTATAGGCATTTTAGAACATTATTACAGTATTCATAGCTGATTTTATTCAGTGTCGGCTTCAGTGTAGATTGCTTCAAGGATCTGTAGTTTTAATTTGTTATTTTCTTAGTGTAGGATAGTTGTGCTATCAATCAGTATTTTTCTATACTGTGAATGTGGACAGGAATGTTGGTGTAAATGTCATATATATATATATATATATATATATATATATATATATATATCCGGGTGGTATAATTGTAAAGAAAATTCCAGCCCAGTTTGTTACATCCGCTTTTGAACTAATACATTTTGGAAGGGTATATATTCACCTCCAATTATGTATTAAACAACAGAATGGACAATGGTCTGTAACTCTGGTTGGCAGTCTAGGAGAAGGACAATTCTGATTTTGAATCTGAGGAAGGGTGTTTGTTGACTTTGTGGCTCTCTCTAATATAATTTCCAAAAAGTATAAACGGTTCTATACAAACCTTCACCAACATAATAAAATCATATATGGGAAGTTGAAAAACTGAATTGTTAGGCCCTCATATGTTGAACATGATGAGAATATACACTATGCACACACAACAGCTGTCATAGCTGGACAGGTGTTTTGAGGTCAAAGGGTAATTATGTTTGTCTCAGTAAGGGACTAGTCTTCATTACTGATCACTGTTGATAAATGGCCATAAAATGAAGCATTACAATGAAAAGCAACTGAAATTAAGATGTCAGAAATTAATAATAGTTGATAATGCTTCACTTAATAAAGATTTAAGATAAATAATCTTATTATAATTCTGCTTGTTCTTTAATTACCATGACGATTATGCCCTGTCACTACGTCATAAATAATGGACTAGTTTTTTTTATCATGTGGGAAAGACAAAAAAAGACATGTAAAAGATGCTACTTGGTTTCAGTGAAAGAAAGAAAATAGGTTATTGTTGTAGCATACGTACGGATGATAATGGGTGTGCCCCCATTCCCATAAATACAGTAGTAAATACTGTATGTTGGTCTGCAGTTGTAGATTCACTTGAATCACTTCTAGCAGTTGACTACTACTTCTACGCATCACTGGCGAATCTTATATGTGTTGTTCGTGTTCTACGTATTATCGCTCATTACCAACCTTCATGTGATTATTCTATTCAGTAACCATCCCTAGGTTACAACAGTTATAATATTCTGATATTTTAAATCTGCTTCAGTCAAATGGAGAATTTGTCTGTTTTAATGTTTTTCATTTGTACCCTCTTACTTCTTCACATAATGACCTGTATTTACACTTGATTGCTATTATAACATTTGGTTAAAGTTGTTAAGCTCAAATATTTAATGATGCAATAGGGATCTTCAAGAATATTTTGAAGTTGTGGATTTCCTAATGAGCTCATTTATTCATTAAATATTACAATTGATCAAAAAATTAAAATAGGAAAACCCTGAACAGAAGGTATTTTGCATATTTATAATTTTACCATTCCTCCATGAATTGTTGCATGCATGTAGAGATTTTTGATAAAATCCCCAAATCTGCAACATTATTGATCTTGATCTGGCATCTTGGCTTCAGTCACTTTCCCACTGCTTTAATGTGCCTTTTCTATAAATTTTTATCATAACAATTGTTCTGATATGCTTTCTCGTTTGATGCCTTAACTTCATAAATTTAAGCAGAATACTAGAATGACAGCTAGGTCTCATCATTTTACAGTTGAAATTGCTAGATTTAAGTTCTATGTAGATAGTTTCTTCTCTCATACATGATTGTTGAACTCTCTTCCAGCCTTTTGCTTTCAAGTCAGATTTGATCTTCAAAAATTTAAATGCGATGTCAATAGTTACCTTTTGTCGTCAAAATTCCTGTTATTTTGTTGTTCTGTTTCTTTCATTCTCCGTAACCCCTTGAATTTTAATGGCTTTTATTTCTTTCCTTGGGACATGTGAGAAACAAAAAAATAAATTTATAGGGTTCAATTAGATCTTCCTTCCATGAAACTGTAATTATTCAATTGGTTAGAGTAACTCTCTGAGGTAAAAGATGTGAGGTTGAGTCTCACCAACAACTTGCTCATTATTTTTGATCGAATTAGAATGATGGTCTTGAGTCATTGCAATAAAAACAACTGAAATTAAGATGTAAGAAAAATGTTAATTAATAAAGGTACTCTTATAGCATATACCTGGTATTGTCTATTTTATTGTTATTTTCATGGTGAACTTCCTGATGAGTTACATTGCTTAGTTCCACCAATTTAGACATCCTCAGCTAGGATGAACCATGCTGGATTTACAGGATTGAATCATCCTCATTCTCTTCATATTCCATTGGTAAGGAACTTCCACTTAGATCTTCTTCCTCAAAACTGTGACTTTGTGGAACAAACTTATCTGATTGCTATGATCTTAACCTCTTCAATCTAGCAGCAATTGTTATTTATCCTACATATCCCCACCATATATGCTTCTTACTTCCTCCCTTTGTCTTTACAATCTTATTCAGTAACCCTCTACTTTGAATGGCTCTTAGGTCTTGTAACTGAATAAACAATAATTAAAAAAAGTATCTTTTTCAGGACATCCTATTTCATATGCTCTATACAAGCAGAGGATAAGATGGCAAAAAAATTATTTTCTTCTCAAAATAAATGCAAGAGTTTTGTTTTCTTTGCCAAAAGACCAGATGAACTTCAAAATTATTTCTATACAGTTGGTCAAAAATCCCATGGCAAATATCTATTATACTTTGTTTGAATATTGTATGCACAATCTGTCTCTTGTAAATTGCCATTTCTGACATTTTAAACAGAAGCAATTGATAGACAGCTGATATCTCCTAAGTTTTCACTCACTATCAGACTTACTTTCTTGTCTGTCTGCGTATTTTTCTTGCTTAACTAATAAACTATGCTCCTCGATGCCACTGCTTCCACCCTGTCCCTGACATTACCGCTTCTTCTACTCACTCCTCAATTTCGCTGCTTCCTCTGCAACTTTGCTGCTGCTCCCTCCTCAACGCTGCCTCCACCAGTCCTCAACGCTGCCTCCACCCCTCCTCAACGCTGCTGCCGTCACCACCACCACCTTCAACGTTGCCGCTGCCGCCACCCCTCCCTCAACACTGCTACTGCCACCATCACCATCTTTAACATTGCCCTGCCTGCACTGCCACTGCCCCCTTCACAACGCTGCCTCCACCCTTCCTCAATGCTGCTGCCACCACCACCACCATCTTCAGCGTTGCTTCTGCCTCCGCTCCCTCTACAACTTTGTCACTGCTCCCCGCTCCCTCCTCAACGCTGCCCCCATCCCTCCCCAATGTTGCCGCTGCTCCATTTCCTCTGCACTCTCCTCAACGTTAATTTTCTTCTCTGCAAGACTGTACGATTAGAAAACAAATGTTGAATGGGACAAAATGAACAAGTTCTTTTAATTTTGAAAGTCTATTTAAAATTGTAAAGAATGAAGCTGAAAGACAAAAAAATCTTGGATCAACTACTGTTGAGTTTTACTGATTTCCATATCATGGAAAAGAAGTTCTTATACAAAATCAAGTCTTATCTTGTTTGTCCAAAGTCATTGTCTGCCTTCCATATTCAAGCTTGATTAGCTTCTTAAAATAAAATGAAAAGCAAATTTGATTGAGATTTTTTTAACAAAAATTTTTTCATCTTCGTTGTTTACCTTGTAGAGGAGTTTTAACACTGACTTTGGATTCAAATGTAGATCAAATATGGATAGAAATCTGACAGAAAGTTAAGATAGAGAATAAGTCAGAGTATACACTACAGTCTTTATTGTATGTTTTATATATATATATATATATATATATATATAGATCTGTGTAATAAGTGTCCAAATAATTTAGTTAGAAAATACAAGAAATTTGGGTGGGGGGTTCTTAGCTTGAATTTTTGAGTGTTAAGAGATAAATGTTACTATTATGTCCTGAAAAAGGAAAAGATGAAATTTTCATTGACGCATGTGTTAACGACCTGTTTGTGTGAACTGCTTGTCCAATAGAATGTCATGTGTATGTAGAGAAAAGTGGGGGTCGATTCTCATTGGTTTATGATTGATTTAATTATAATTGTAATTATTTTTGTCACTCCATTTTTTTTTTTTTTTTTTTTTTTTAATATAGATCTGTGTAATATGTGTCCAGATAATTTAGTTATAAAATACAAGAAATATTGTGGGTTTCTTAGCTCGAATTTTTGAGTATTAAGAGATAAAGGTAGCTATTATGGCCTGAGAAAGGAAAAGGAGATTAGGTTTTCGTTGACATACATTTTCCCGACCTGTTCGTGTGAACTGCTTGTCCAGTGAGAATGTTACATATTTGTGTGTGTGTAGAGGAGAAAAGTGGGATTGATTCTCATTGGTTTAGAATGAGTGAATTAATGATAATTATAATTATTATTTTATTATAATTATTTTTGATACTGTAATTAATTTTTTTTTTATTGATGCAACTGCTTCAATGTTTATTGCTTTCACTAAAAATGACAACTATTTAACTTTGACTTTATACTTGAGCTGAACTGACCAATTTACTTTCAGCTTTGTCCTTATCTTTAATGTTCATTCCAAAATAAATTGTCCAAAAAATTCTACTTAACAAAGCTGTGAAGGGTACTAATAACTTTATTTACTTACTTTTTTTTTATCTTTTTTCTTTTATTGTAATATTGTACACACCTACAACTTAATGTTTTGAACAACTTAAGAGATATTCACTTCAATTTACCCCAGCTGTGAATCACTTAAAGCACTTCAAGTGTTCATTTTTATTACTACTTGTCATAGTTTTGTATGAGTACATATAATAATAGCTGGATGTTTATTTCCGATTATGCCTGTTTGCTAGGGCGGCTAGCCAACCCCTGTGACAGATGCCTGCTCTGGCACATTTGTGCTTGTTCAATACCTACAGAATCTACCTGTGGTTAATACTGCAACCATGCTGAGTAAATCTTATAGTTTCTAGGAGGGAGGGCATCATCTAGAGTGATCAACAGTTTGAACATGCCAGTACACTCAATCCCTTGGTCATGGTGACTTGTGACTTTTTTCTAGCACAACCATTAGTGAACAATTCAGTCTACCCAATTTCACCTGCAAAATTCGTCAGAACTTGTGACATGGTTTTTCAATGAATCTGTATCTGTTAGTACTTACATTGGTACTCACCTCTTGTTTATGAATGTCTAGTAAAATTTACTTTGTTTCACACTGTAGCACTTGTCAATGAGAACTTTGCTGTAATATGAGAAATATTACTGAAAATTTAGGTCACTTACCAATGGAAATAAAGTTACTTTATTTTCACCGTCTCTGGAGTTGTCAATTTCAGTGCATACTACATTCAATTCTCACATGCTGTTCAGATTTTTAGAGGCTTGTCTACCATTTGCCAGGCACATGATCCTGGAGGAGGACAGTGAGTTAAATAAAACAATTGACTAAATGGGGTTTATAAACCTTTTGTGGGACTGCAAATGATGTGGGGCCTTGTTCTGGGTTTTGTTATTTTTATCTGGGGATTTTAACATTAGATGCAAACATAAAATATGAATAGTTTTCAGTGTGCATGCAAGAAAATATAACATTTATTAAATGATTGATTTTTTTTTTTTTTTTTTTTTTTTAGTAAATATACAATTACTTACATAAGTGATTCATATTATTCACAGAACACACACACACACACACATATACATATATATGTATATATATATATTTAAAAGCCACTGCCATCCTACCTGGCGGTATTTAAGCTAGCTCCTGCGGAGGTCTCTTGATTGGGCCTTCATCACAATAGGTAGGGAGGAGTAAATGTGATAGGCAACAATAAACTACAGAAGATCTCAAAATTGATCGCTGCATTTAAGTATTGTATTAATATTTAAGCTTACCTTTTAAAAGTTCAATGATAATTCTTCTGCTGCCACTTAATTTAAAGACAATTTGATGTACGTAGGTCCTTACTTTCTGTACAATTCTTATTTCATGGATGACTTTTACTGGATTTCATAATTAATTTCAATTACTCCCAAATTTGTTTCCAAATTATAAAAATTATCTTACAAAAAATTTGTTGCAAAAAAAAAATCACTGAAAACAATAGGAGTAATGAAAACTTGGGAATCCGAAATTTCAGGATTGCATGTCCGGATCAGGCACAGAATGATTATAATTTGCTCATGGAGTTGGACCGATTCCAAACTGGTATATGTTGGACTACAGCCTCTAGGAAAAATTGACACACAGTGACCGTCAAATTTATTTTATATATATATATATATATATATATAAAAAAAAAAATAAATGTGATATATATATATATATATATATATATATATATATATATATATATATATATATATATATATATATATATATATATATATATATATATAGAGAGAGAGAGAGAGAGATTTGTATGTATTAATGCAAAGAAAGAAATGGTTTTTAGGTTTACATCTATGACAAGACATCTTTCTTGTGAGTTCATTTAAGAAAACATGCCTCTCTGATCCAACATTTAGTAGTGAGAGAAACTTTGTATTTTTACAGGAAAACTGTCTTTCTAGTGCATTATGGGTATTCTGTTTCCCATCCTTTACTATAACCTAACAAATCATGGGACGCAACTCCGGCTTCTTATTTATGAATCACTACAAACAAACATGCAGTACTAATAATTATGATGGCAAGGAATGAATTAAAAAATATATATTACAAATAAGAACTAATAATTTAAATAGGATAACCCTTCCCACTTATTGTGCTAGATCTGCCTTTAGTAAGCAATTATATTCAGCCTAATGACAGTTAATGGTAAATAAAGTAGTGACAATAATTCACTTATGGTGATTTGACTGTTCAGCCTTGCCTGAGGTGTACTTGTCAAGATCATGTCAGGTCATTCACAAGCCCATACATAGATTCAAAATTTTTATTTATATATCTGTTTATATTTATTTTTTTTCTTTCTATACACCTGCAATTAAAAGTAGAAATATAGCAAAGAATCAGCATTAGAAATGAGATACCTACAGAACCATCTTTGGAATCTCTCATATAGATTGCATCTCAAATGACACAGTACAAGAAATCATCAAACCAGCAACAACTGGTTCTTTAGAAGACCTTATAACCACTGTTAAGAAAAGGAACTTGAAATAGTACATAAGAGCCAACAATCTTTCCACTGTCATCTGACAAGGTTCCACCTTAGGCAAAAAAGAGGGATGGTGGTCAGAGATAAAAAAGGGTTTGACAATATCAGTGAGTGAACTAAATTATTTATACATGGCTTGACGTTGGATCATTGTAGGATTTGTAAAAATTATCATGAGCAGGCAGACTGACACAAACAGACACACACACACACACACACACACACACACACAGGTTTGGGGAGACCAAGTAATCTACTAGGGTGGCTAGTTGTGGATGCCTATTTATGAGCATTTAAAAATTTTGCAAAAGTCTGATATTTTTACTTTTGTTTATAATTTGCTTTTATTTTTGTTTTTGTCATTTATCCTGTGACCCATAGGGTTGTAGGTGCACCATTTGTGCTGCAGTTGAAATGGTGTTTCTTGGGCAAAATTGATTTCATAAAGATTGATAGGTCGTTAAACATTAAACAAATTCTTGGACAAGATAGCCTGATGGAGTCCAACCCTCACCAGGTTGGTTTTGAATTCAGGTTTTTCTTCTCCTAGACCGGTTACCATCCAAGGCAAAGAGAATTTTAGAATGGATTTTTTATTAATTGTAAGAGTTCTTGGATTGCAAAGGAAAATATTTGTTGCAGATTACTTCTACAATGAAGAGAACAAATCATTGTAAGTTCAGACTCTAAGATCAGGGGCTGAAAGAAATATTAAAATCTCGATTCGCGGGTACTATGTCAGAAATCATAATGCACATAACCAGCCAGAAAAATAACTCTACTGCCACAGTCACTAAATACATGAAATTTTTTTTTTTTTTTTTTTCTACCCAATTCGAGAACACCTACTGCTTTTATTGACCAAGCATTTTTTTTTCATTCATTGACAACTGGGAGAAAATGCATAATATTAGTATACCAAAATACTGTTATGATGACTCCTCTATCGTAGGATACACATGACACACAGTCACTTGGTTTGACGAGGTAATTTATTTTCTTCACTATACTAATCGAACAGATTTTTATCATTTTCTGATGAATTCTAATTCCTATGTTAATGATTGAATAGGCTCATAGTGTGTTCTATGACAATAAAACATCCATTGAAATTCCCTTATTACAATTGTTAAATATTTGAGTTTCACAATTTAAAAAAAATATTACAATAACAATCATAAATATGAATGCTGGTCATTATTTTAAGAAGTAAGGGGGTACAAATGAATAGATTTGTAATTGACAACTTTTTCCTTTTCATTCAGACGCCCATTAAACACTCTTCCTTCCTTTCTTTCTCCTTTTCTCTTTCTTTCTCCTTTTCTCTTTCTTTCTCCTTTTCTCTTTCTTTCTCCTTTTCTCTTTCTCTCTCCTTTTCTCTTTCTCTCTCCTTTTCTCTTTCTCTCTCCTTTTTTCTCTCTCCTTTCTTTCTCACACTGAAACTAAGTAGTGTCTTTATCTCTCTGTCCAAGTGATCAAAACGGAGTAGCCAATTATTTATGAGAGATTAGTAGGGTGTAACAGTCACATAAAATAAAAAGGGAGGGAGAAAAATATTTATAATAGGATATTTTCGCTTTGGGGATTTATGGTAATTAAATGAGTGTAGATTTCAATGTTTTTTTGGCGATCTAGAGGATTGGGGTGTCACTTTTGCTATAAAATATATAAATTACCCAATTTACTATAACAATTTAGCATATTTATAATTGGTACACTGTTTACATTATTTGAAATGTTATCCTCATCTTCATTGCCATATTGACATCGTTTCGGCCATTGTATGCTTCAGCCTTCTTCAGGTGATTGGAATTTCGAACCAAATCCTTTATTTCATCCTTCATGTCTCTTCTGGATCTCTCAGTTATTTCCCTTTAACTCAACCTCCAAGTTTTTTGGTTCACCACTACTGTAGCCTGGTATTGAACTCACAACTCTTTGGGTCAAGTCACTGGATCTAACCAATGCCTTTATCCACTGGGCCATGTATCCTTGTGAATATAGCAATGAAAATGAGAATAAGTCCAAATAATGTAAATAATCGTACCTCATCTCAGATCTAGACAGATATTGATTGGTACACATCATTAAAAAAAAAAAAAATGATCACCATCTGTCCCTGTGGATTTGTACACTTGAAGAAGGCCAAAGAATGGCACCGGCCAAAATATTAGGGAAAAGCATAAACATTGGCAGAAAGGTAGAATTGGCGAGTTAATACATTAATAATGATTATTTTCAAAATTGCTTAATCTGCCTTATACAGATCATTAACTATGTTGACTTTTGTGATCTTACCAAGGATTGAACTCACCATCCTTGGCTAACAAATTTCTGAAGATATTAAGTTTACTAAAATTTCTTCTTGGTGAACATTTTTTGATTTGTCTGAAGTGCTGTTGATCCAGATCTTGTTTGATCACAAATGATGCTATAAATAAACATTGAAATATAAATTGTTTTCCTTGTTAATCATGTATTAAGGACTAGCACTTTGACATGGTGTAATGGTTAGCAAGCATGTCTCACTAGATTAATTACAACTGAATAATAAGTTCAATCCTCACATGGTGCTACATACTTTTAGCCTTGTGCCACATCTAAGCTACACTTAGAAAATCACCATATATTGATTAAATATGCTATTTTGGAATTATCTTTATCCACAGGTGTATATGAAAATATTAATCACCTTTTGAAGTTAAGTAGAAAATGAAGTTCTTGAGTCATCATTGAAGATAATCTATCATGCTCCATATTGACACTTTAATCACCTGTGTGGGTGGATGATAGTTTAGACAATCTTTAGAGAGCTAGGTGTGAACAAACAGTTCCAGGACAAAATATCTACATTTAATCATTATTTCTTTTCCATTTTTATTTTTTCAAACTTGGCACATTTACTTTTCATGTATTAACATCCTTGTCCTCATATATATAAAAGACAGACATATCCTGATGCAAAGTGGCTAAATAGGAAGATCAAGAAACAGAATGAGGATATTATTATCTATACCCTTTGAGCCTCGAGCGAGGTGCTTCTAGCCAAGTGTATGGGTTTCTCTGTCATGCAGAGTTGACCACCAAAATCAAATTCGCATGAATGTCCTTGTGAAACTTTCTCTGATTCACCGCCAATCTCTGTCACCTCCACCAGAGAGGGAGAAAGGGATTAGGGAGTGAGGATGCTGATCCCGATGATCAGATGCAAGTTGGTGCTGACGAGTCTACACATGTATTTATTAGGTTGGTGCAAAAATAATGACGTAATAATGTTTTTTTGACGTATTTTTTAAAGTCAAAAAACGACATTATTACGTCATTATTTTTGCACCAACCTAATATTTATTTTTAAAAAATGAAACTAATTCACAGGTCTCTCTAAACACTGATGTGTTTCTTAAAATGGTAAAATAGAGCAATTATGTCCTTTTTGAAGTTTGTTGTCTATCAGTCGTAGCTGATACCACAGGAGGTAAAGTTGTGACAGGAAATGCTTGTTGTGCTTACATAGAAAACACGTGTATCCTGGTATTATTTTTTCCCATAGCAACTATTGTGGAGTCAAATACGAGTCCATCTAAAAAAAAAAAAAAATGAGTAACACAAAACAATATAAAATAAAATGGCATTGCATGTATTTACAAAAGAATTACAAGATAGGAAGAAAACATTTAAAGATAAGAGAATGCGGTGTTTTTGTATCAGCCTGTGTGATACACATGTGTCAAAGAGTAGAAAAGTCAAGACTAAAGTACAACCATGAAAATGAATGTGCCCCACTGAGGGACACTTCCCCACCTCACATGTGACAATATTTTATAGCCAGAGTTTTAATAGAGAAAGAAGTGTATGATTTTGTTCTGGGGTCCACCCCTTTTTGATATAAGTGGACTCGACCTGCTGTCGTTAAATACCCTCAGTCAGTCAGAATATAGAGAAGATGAACGGAGTGGAAAGTACATAGACATTGTGATTGAGTTGGAGGTAGATGTCACAGTTACAAGCACGCCCGACTCTAAGGAAGTTTACTTCGAGACTGTATATAGCGATCTTTGATTAATACTAACCGGCGTTCCTGGATTTACTAACAGCATTACCTTTTGTATTTTGTGTAAATACATTTAATTTCTTATCTTAAATACTTGTGTTTGTCATTTATTGGAGACCGATTTTTCATATTGGAATCCACAACAGCTTTTTAATAGGCTTAAGGAGTACCCCCTAGTGACTTTTTTTTATTCAAATGTCAATTCATCCAAGCACACCTTTGACTTGTGAACAGTTAATGAAATGATAAAAGCTTTGGTTGATGGCAGTCTTCCATCATTAACACATGACTTGCTCAGTAGAAGGCAATGTTGTGGTGCATGGCTTCCATACTTATGACTTTTGTAATCTAAATGGTGTGCATGTAAGTTCTATGTAGGTAGTTTCTTCTCTCATACATGATTGTTGAACTCTCTTCCAGCCTTTTGCTTTCAAGTCAGATTTGATCTTCAAAAATTTAAATGCGATGTCAATAGTTATCTTTTGTCGTCATAATTCCTGTTATTTTATTGTTCTGTTTCTTTCATTCTTCGTAACCCCTTGAATTTTAATGGCTTTTATTTCTTTCCTTAGGACATGTGAGAAACAAAAAAATAAATTTATAGGGTTAGATTAGATCTTCCTTCAATGAAACTGTAATTATTCAATTAGTTAGTGTATCTCTCTGAGGTAAAAGATGTGAGGTTGAGTCTCACCAACAACTTGCCCATTATTTTTGATCGAATTAGAATGATGGTCTTGAGTCATTGCAATAAAAACAACTGAAATTAAGATGTAAGAAAAATGTTAATTAATAAAGGTACTCTTATAGCATATACCTGGTATTGTCTATTCTATCGTTATTTTCATGGTGAACTTTCTAATGACTTACATTGCTTAGTTCCACCAGTTTAGACATCCTCAGCTAGGATGAACCATGCTGGATTTACAAGATTGAATCATCCTCATTCTTTTCATTTTCTATCGATAATGAATATCGGCTCTGAATGAGAAATCAGGGCGCCAAGTTCAAATTCCAGTTGAGTTTATTGCATTCACTTATGCACAAAATACACTTCGAAAAGTTATGAATCAATCTTTTCTCCTTTCAGCTATGGGTTAAATAGCAGCACAAAATTAGGTCCTATAGCCTTGGTTGGCAATCAGTATATCACAGAAACTTCAACCTACTGCAGGAAAATCTGCCTCGTCAGTTATGAATTAAAACAAACATGATTGCCCAAGTGTGTATCGCATATTGCTCTTAACTGAAAGAATCAGTATTTATTTAGGTGAGGAAATTGTAGAGAGACATGATCACCCAAGTGTGCATCACGTATGGTTCTTGACTGAAAGAGTCAACAGTGATTTAGGTGAGGACGTTGTGAAAAAATATGATTGCCTAAGTATGTATCACAGCTGGCATTTGACTGACTGAATCTAAAATATTGTGTGTGTGTATGTATGTATGAGATACAAGGGTTAGCTGAAAAGTTCATAGGCTGACCAAGATATAAATGTAAGTTGATACACAAATTGGTTGACTAAAAGACAAGCAAGTGTACCAAAATACAACAGCTGATTGTCCAGCTGTTGTTATACACTTGCATGCATTTTAGTGTACCAACTGGTATATTTCCTTACATTTATATATTGGTCAGACTATGAACTTTTCAGCCAACCCTTATACAGTGTAACCCGGATATAAGAGAGTTGTCGGGACCGGAGAAGAAGTATCTTATATCTGGGTTTGGTCTATTTTGTTTAGGTAAGTATGGCTCTAATTTGGGACCAGAGAAAATCTCTCTTATATCCGGGTTTCTCTTATATCAGGGTCTCTTATATCCGGGTTACACTGTACATGTTAAAAAGGCACCTACATATTGAAATGGCTAGTCTGTGTACATAGAAAAATGTTTACTCCCACTCCACTCAGTACCTGAATCTTCATGCTATCTTTTACAAGAGCCAAATTGGGCCTAAATTGGATTATTGGTGTCATATTTGTGCAAGAGCTGCCCAGTTCTTATTTTCTAGTCTCAATAGTCCAAAAGGAGTTGAAGGTTGAAAATTCTCTATCGCTATTTCCATGGTCCTGCCAGTTGTAACTTTCATGGCTAGGACCTGCCTCACATTGTAGTGAACCATCTTCATTGGTGAGAAGTAAGTTCCACTCAAGCATCTTCTTGCCACAGATCACTGCTCTTTGGAACCAACTGTCGAGAGGATGTTCCCCTGATCACCACAATCTTAACCTGTTCAAGTCTAGGGTTAACCATTATCTTCTCTATATAGCTGCATAAACTGTGTCTCTTACTCTGTAACTGTCTATCTGCTTTGTGAAACTGACTCCCTAGAGGGTGCTTCCCCAATCACCACAATCTTAATCTATTCAAGTCTAGAGTTAACTGTTATCTTCTCTATATATCTGCATAAACTGTCTCTTACTCTGTAACCTTCTACCTCAAATGGCTTCCAGGCCTTGTACAGGGCGAATATCACTGGAAAAAAAAACAAGTTAATGTTTGAAAACAAAAAGTAATTTTTGAAAAAACAAATTTCGAAAGTGTTTAAGTCTGAAAATATTTTGCTGGTTATGAAAGAATTAAAATAACCGACACTTATGGATATTGAATTCTAAAGGATATTTACAAGTGTGCAATTTCAAGAATCACTTTTGGTGTTTTTTTTTTTTTTTTTTTTTTTTTTTTTTTTTTTTTTTTTTGTTCGTTTTGCATCTGAAATTTGTGTGATGAAGTGAAGTTAGACAAATTTCCTGGGTACTTGCCAAATCCATCTTCACAGAAGAATACACCCATCAAAAGCCATGAGAAGAGGCACATATTTTCTGTTTTGCATACAACTTACATGAAAGACAATATAAAGATAAAAAATCCAATAATTTATGTCTATGATTATCAGTACCATTATTCATTGTCTTTGTGGAATACATTACTCTCTCTCCTCACACACACACACACACACACACACAATAAAGATATAGTGTTAAGGTATGCTATATTTACGGGTAAACATGCTAAATATCAGGGATAGAGTGTGGGTCAGTCAGTTATGTGCCATGTGTGATACACGCTTAGGCGATCATGTACCTTTTGATACATGACTGATGAGGCAAGGTTTATAGAACCTGGTCTGTCCTGCGATTTACCCATAGCTGAGAGTGAGAAAAGGATTCATATCTTTCCCAAGTGAGAAATAAAAAAAAAAAAATTAAAAAAAAAAAAAAAAAGTGGACAGTGAGGTCAAGATTGAATGGTGACAGTCTGTTTCATACTTGAAATACGAAATAGACTGTTGCTACTTGGTGTTACTTTGTCACACACAAGGGCTCTAAGATGCTTTTGGACTCTATCAAGGCTAGAGAGAGAGGTACACCATGCTTGGCTGGTAATGTGGCCCTTAATGGTCTGCCAATGAAAATAAATTCTATGCTAAGTTTCTTTTCTTGCACTTCTCGCTTGTGAAACTCCCTTTCAGTTCCATGCTTTCCAGCCAACTTTAATCTACAAAAATTTAAATGCAATGTTGATCGCTATCTACTGTCTTCCTGATTATTATTTTCTCTTCCTACTCATTATTGATGTTTGTGTTTCTGATATTTCCGCACCGAGTAACCCTTTGTGACTTAGTGGCTTTACTGCCTTGAATGGGGTAAAACTTATTAAAAAAAGAAAAGAAGTTGTCTTTCTTTTCTCATTTTAAACGTTTAGGTAAATATTTGTACCCATGGCAGGTGATTCAAAGGTCACACACACACACACACACACACACATTGAGTTGTCAACCACTTGAAAAGAGATCATAAAGTATTAGATTAAATTTTCATGGTTAAATAAACTAAATACTGTTTATGTTTACCTCTCTCTCTCATATATATATATAATCTCTACCTCTTCTCCCTCAGCTATAGGTTAATTAGTAGGACTTGTATCTGTCTAAATTTCTGAGATGAGGTATTATGTACACTATTTACATTATTCAGTCTATTGTCAACATCTTTGTCATATTTATTACAACGTTTCGGCTGTTGTATGCTGTGGCATTCTTCAGGTGGTTGGAATGTTGAACTGAATCCTTTATTTCGACCACTGGGATAGACTGTTTTAGTTCCACGTGCCATGTTTAATGGATGTCAGTTATCGCCTGTTAATTCCTCTCTCCAAGTTCTCCACTGCCTTAACAGAGTATTGAACTCACACTCTTTGGGTCCTGTCACTGGATCTAACCAATGCCTTTATCCACTGTGCCATGTGTCCTCGAGGACACATGGCACAGTGGATAAAGGTGTTGATAGTGGGGAACTTGGAGAGGGGAATTAATAGGTGATAACTGACATCCATTAAACATGGCACGTGGAACGAGAACAGTCTACCTCAGTGAGTGAAATAAAGGGTTGAGTTTGACATTCCAACCACCTGAAGAAGGCCAGAGCGTACAATGGCCGAAACGTAATAAATATGACGACAATAGTCCGGATAATATAAATAGTGTAGTAGTACTTGTATTAGTAAATCATTCTCCCTCCACAAAAAATTTTTATATTCTAAAAATATTTTCTGGTCCTAAATAACGTACGAAAGATTGTTAGACTTTAAAAAAAAAAAAAAAAAAAAAAAAATCATCTAACCAGTGCTATCTTTCTTTTAGTATCTTCTTTTTACAATGTATTTCGGTACAAGTATATAAGTACATCTAAGTGTAGGCTATGAATTTCTCATCCAATGATGTGCATGTATATAGTGATAGATTCATTGATGGCAGTTATAAAAAAAAAAAAAAATGCCAATTAATACCCATCTTCCCCCACTTTCTCCTTGTCTCCTCCCATTCCATAGCCTGAAAAACTCTCATCAACTGTCTCTGATCCTAAATAAATATAATATGCCTATTTCTTTTGCTTAGATGTAGTTGTGGGTAACCTTTTCATTGTGTAATTCTCTCCTGCTACTATTCTGTTCCTTGGGTGTGTCCCTGAACTCTAAAATCTCTGTTAATCTGCTCGTAAAAATAGGATAAATTCATGGTCAGCCTTATTGTGCACTTAATGACAAGGTTTTAATCAGGTATGGTTGTTGGCTTGTCATATTTAAAGTGCTAATTGTCAGGTGAGCTTAAAAACAAAAATGGATTCAATCTGCCTCTTTATCATTTAATATGCCTTCAGGACAAAGCTATTTAGAAATTGTCATCAGAATGTCTTCTTCTCCTCATGACTATCTTCATCATAATTGTTTGTAGATTAAGTGGGGGTTGAAAGTGGACAGTCAGACCCACTGAAATTTCTATTAATTGCTCCTGCTGTCTGTTTCTCTCTCTCTCTCATTTCCACCCTCTCTCTCTTCCCTCCTTTCTCTCTCTTCCTCTTTCTTTCATCCTTCCTTTCACTGTGCCTCTCTCTCTTTCTTCCTTCCTTTCACTGTGTCTCTCTCTCTCTCTTTCTTCCTTCCTTTCACTGTGTCTCTCTCTTTCTCTCTTTCTTCCTTCCTTTCACTGTGTCTCTCTTTCTCCCTTCCTTTCACTGTGTCTCTCTCTCTCTCTTCCTTCCTTTCACTGTGTCTCTCTCTCTCTTCCTTCCTTTCACTGTGTCTCTCTCTCTCTTCCTTCCTTTCACTGTGTCTCTCTCTCTCTTCCTTCCTTTCACTGTGTCTCTCTCTCTCTTCCTTCCTTTCACTGTGTCTCTCTCTCTCTTCCTTCCTTTCACTGTGTCTCTCTCTCTCTTCCTTCCTTTCACTGTGTCTCTCTCTCTCTTCCTTCCTTTCACTGTGTCTCTCTCTCTCTTCCTTCCTTTCACTGTGTCTCTCTCTCTCTTCCTTCCTTTCACTGTGTCTCTCTCTCTTTCTTTCTTCCTTCCTTTCACTGTGTCTCTCTCTCTTTCTTTCTTCCTTCCTTTCACTGTGTCTCTCTCTCTTTCTTTCTTCCTTCCTTTCACTGTGTCTCTCTCTCTTTCTTTCTTCCTTCCTTTCACTGTCTCTCTCTTTCTTTCTTCCTTCCTTTCACTGTCTCTCTCTTTCTCTCTTCCTTTTTCACTGTCTCTCTCTTTCTCTCTTCCTTTTTCACTGTCTCTCTCTTTCTCTCTTCCTTTTTCACTGTCTCTCTCTTTCTCTCTTCCTTTTTCACTGTCTCTCTCTTTCTCTCTTCCTTTTTCACTGTCTGTCTCTTTCTCTCTTCCTTTTTCACTGTCTGTCTCTCTCTCTCTTCCTTTTTCACTGTCTGTCTCTCTCTCTCTTCCTTTTTCACTGTCTCTCTCTTTCTCTCTTCCTTTTTCACTGTCTGTCTCTCTCTTTCTCTCTTCCTTTTTCACTGTCTGTCTCTCTCTTTCTCTCTTCCTTTTTCACTGTCTGTCTCTCTCTTTCTCTCTTCCTTTTTCACTGTCTGTCTCTCTCTTTCTCTCTTCTTTTTTCACTGTCTGTCTCTCTCTTTCTCTCTTCCTTTTTCACTGTCTGTCTCTCTCTTTCTCTCTTCCTTTTTCACTGTCTGTCTCTCTCTTTCTCTCTTCCTTTTTCACTGTCTGTCTCTCTCTTTCTCTCTTCCTTTTTCACTGTCTGTCTCTCTCTTTCTCTCTTCCTTTTTCACTGTCTGTCTCTCTCTTTCTCTCTTCCTTTTTCACTGTCTGTCTCTCTCTTTCTCTCTTCCTTTTTCACTGTCTGTCTCTCTCTTTCTCTCTTCCTTTTTCACTGTCTGTCTCTCTCTCTCTTCCTTTTTCACTGTCTCTCTCTCTCTCTTCCTTTTTCACTGTCTCTCTCTCTCTCTTCCTTTTTCACTGTCTCTCTCTCTCTCTTCCTTTTTCACTGTCTCTCTCTCTCTCTTCCTTTTTCACTGTCTGTCTCTCTCTCTTCCTTTTTCACTGTCTGTCTCTCTCTCTTCCTTTTTCACTGTCTGTCTCTCTCTCTTCCTTTTTCACTGTCTGTCTCTCTCTCTTCCTTTTTCACTGTCTGTCTCTCTTCCTTTTTCACTGTCTGTCTCTCTTCCTTTTTCACTGTCTGTCTCTCTTCCTTTTTCACTGTCTGTCTCTCTTCCTTTTTCACTGTCTGTCTCTCTTCCTTTTTCACTGTCTGTCTCTCTTCCTTTTTCACTGTCTGTCTCTCTTCCTTTTTCACTGTCTGTCTCTCTTCCTTTTTCTCTGTCTCTCTCTCTCTCTTCCTTTTCTCTGTCTCTCTCTCTCTTCCTTTTTCTCTGTCTCTCTCTCTCTTCCTTTTTCTCTGTCTCTCTCTCTCTTCCTTTTTCTCTGTCTCTCTCTCTCTTCCTTTTTCTCTGTCTCTCTCTCTCTTCCTTTTTCTCTGTCTCTCTCTCTCTTCCTTTTTCTCTGTCTCTCTCTCTCTTCCTTTTTCTCTGTCTCTCTCTCTCTTCCTTTTTCTCTGTCTCTCTCTCTCTTCCTTTTTCTCTGTCTCTCTCTCTCTTCCTTTTTCTCTGTCTCTCTCTCTCTTCCTTTTTCTCTGTCTCTCTCTCTCTTCCTTTTTCTCTGTCTCTCTCTCTCTTCCTTTTTCTCTGTCTCTCTCTCTCTTCCTTTTTCTCTGTCTCTCTCTCTCTTCCTTTTTCTCTGTCTCTCTCTCTCTTCCTTTTTCTCTGTCTCTCTCTCTCTTCCTTTTTCTCTGTCTCTCTCTCTCTTCCTTTTTCTCTGTCTCTCTCTCTCTTCCTTTTTCTCTGTCTCTCTCTCTCTTCCTTTTTCTCTGTCTCTCTCTCTCTTCCTTTTTCTCTGTCTCTCTCTCTCTTCCTTTTTCTCTGTCTCTCTCTCTCTCTTCCTTTTTCTCTGTCTCTCTCTCTCTTTCTTTTTCACTGTCTCTCTCTCTCTCTTCCTTTTTCACTGTCTCTCTCTCTCTCTTCCTTTTTCTCTGTCTCTCTCTCTCTCTTCCTTTTTCTCTGTCTCTCTCTCTCTCTTCCTTTTTCTCTGTCTCTCTCTCTCTCTTCCTTTTTCTCTGTCTCTCTCTCTCTCTTCCTTTTTCTCTGTCTCTCTCTCTCTCTCTTCCTTTTTCTCTGTCTCTCTCTCTCTCTCTTCCTTTTTCTCTGTCTCTCTCTCTCTCTTCCTTTTTCTCTGTCTCTCTCTCTCTCTTCCTTTTTCTCTGTCTCTCTCTCTCTCTCTTCCTTTTTCTCTGTCTCTCTCTCTCTCTCTCTTCCTTTTTCTCTGTCTCTCTCTCTCTCTCTCTTCCTTTTTCTCTGTCTCTCTCTCTCTCTCTTCCTTTTTCTCTGTCTCTCTCTCTCTCTCTTCCTTTTTCTCTGTCTCTCTCTCTCTTCCTTTTTCTCTGTCTCTCTCTCTCTCTCTTCCTTTTTCTCTGTCTCTCTCTCTCTCTCTTCCTTTTTCTCTGTCTCTCTCTCTCTCTCTTCCTTTTTCTCTGTCTCTCTCTCTCTCTTCCTTTTTCTCTGTCTCTCTCTCTCTCTTCCTTTTTCTCTGTCTCTCTCTCTCTCTTCCTTTTTCTCTGTCTCTCTCTCTCTCTTCCTTTTTCTCTGTCTCTCTCTCTCTCTTCCTTTTTCTCTGTCTCTCTCTCTCTCTTCCTTTTTCTCTGTCTCTCTCTCTCTCTTCCTTTTTCTCTGTCTCTCTCTCTCTCTTCCTTTTTCTCTGTCTCTCAAATGTATAGATTTTAGCCCTGAATTTACAACCATGCTTTTTACATGTGCCATAATAATCACTCATTCACTCAAGACATGATAGGTTCCACTGAGTTCTGTATATATCTCTTAAGTCTACCCTTTGCTAATGCTTAGAATATTGCTGCCACATATAGTCCAGAGACCCTGCTATTTACCTTGACCTCCTTGATATGATCCAAAGCAGAATCCGCAATATTATTGGTTATGATCTAGCAGTTCAGCTCAGTCACTTTCCCACCACCCTAAGGTTGCTTCTCTATGCCTTTTTTATGAATACTTTCATGGTAATTTTTCGGATGATCTATTTGATATGGTACAAAAACTTTTCTTTTTTTTTTTTTTTTTTAATTTAAGAGCAAAATACTGGACTAGAGTCTAGATCTCAACAATTTACAGTTAAGTGCGACAGGTAAATTGTCGCCATTTTATATTTTTAATTTTGCACATGTGTTTTTTTTTTTTATAATAGGATCAATTAGGCACGTCTGTGAGAAAAAGAGCTCCAAGACACAATTCACTCTGCCAGAAATTTGGAAATGGCTTGCTGTCCTGCTTGGCATTCACACTGGAAACTCCAATATGAATATTTCAGTATTTGGGTGTCAATCTGAGGACAATGCAGAGGATTCAAAAAGAGTTGCATGAGTCTAATTGTGATTATGAAGGTACAGTAGCTTGGAAAACTCACTTTGATCTTTTCTGATAAGAAAAGAACTCTTGAATTTGTTTGTGAGGGCCTTAGACTCAACATGGAGGCCTACATCAAGTGCCTTGAGGGGAGTAGTGTTGCCCTGGGTCAAGAGGGTGGCTACTGTAAGATCTTATGTCTGGCAACAAGACTCTGCCATACAAGCAGGAGAACCCAGTCATAGCTGTCAGATAATTTCTGCAACCACATCACCCCTTACATCTGGCCACCTGACTCCCCAGACTTCAATCCTTTCGATTATTATGTGTGGGGCACGGTTGAGCAAGAGACCAACAAAACTCCATGTAACACCAAAGATGAACTGAAGGCAAGGATTATATCAAAATTCAACAACTTAAAGAAGGAGACAATCTAGAAGAGTTGCAGGAGATTCCAAAGTTGTCAGGAGGCCGTGGTTGAAGCCAATGAGAATTTTATTGAATAAATTTATTCTTTAGTATTTCAAGATGTTTTTGTGTAATTTTGGTAAATATATCTGCTAAAATAATCAGTGTTTTTTTTTCATTCAAGTGCAATTTAGACAACAATGTATCCATCGTACCCTTTATCTGCTCTTATATAGCAATATTTATAAAGTTTGTAGGGATACAAAAATAAATATCTCCTTTTACACATCAAGTGTCATGTGACAACCCAGCACAATAAGCCAACCAAGACACTTACTTTGCAGCAGACAATCAAGAGAGACCTCTTTCTTCATCTCTTTCACAACTCAAAAGATATTGGCTCAACAAGGAAGGCTTTGATTCACAAGTGCATTTATAGGAAGGGAACTTACTTGTCTGTTTCTTTTTTTAATAATTTCACCCCAAGCAAAGCAATAAAGCCACTAAGTCACAAGGGGTTACTGAGTGTTAGAAAATCTGAGACAAACTACTATTAAGGAGAGAGGACAATAAAAGAACAAGAATTAAGAAGACAGAAGATAACGATTGACATTGCATTAAAATTTTTGAAGATCAAAGTTGACTGGGAAGCAAGAAGCCAGAAGAGTTCCACAAGCAAGCAGTATAAGAGAAGAAACTGTAAGCATGGAATTTATGGTTATATCTAGCTATTTCAATTGCAAAATGATGAGACCTAGCTGCCAATCTAGTACTGCACTTAAATTCATAAGTCTATGTATCAAAGAAGAAAGCTCACCAGAATAATTACCATGAAAGTATTTCTAGAAAAAGTACAGGGATAAAGGGACTGAAGCTGAGATGCCAGGTCAAGACCAACAACATTGCAGATTCTTTTTTGGATTTTATCAAGAATATCTAAATATATAGCAGGGAGCACCAGATCATATGTGGCAGCAATATTCAAAGCAGGGATGAATAGTATCCTTATAAATATGTAAGATAGGTTCTGGCAAGAAAAAAAAATGTCTTGCATGACACAGTGAACCATTTTAGCTACAGACTGAGCAACTGATTTCCACTTCATGTCAGCCGAAAACGTTACAGACATATCTATATATTTATCTATTAGGTTGGTGCAAAAATAATGTCGTTTTCTCACATATGTTACTATGTGCGAAAACGACATTATTTTTTCACCAACCTAATATTTACTTTTCTGTCTCGGATGAAATTTGAACTCTGCTCAGTGATTCTGTTTTTCATGCTGTTCACTATTAATGCACACATGCCCCCACTTTGTACTAACAGCATCTATAACACAAAGGACTTCAGTTTACCAAACAATATTTGGAATGCTGAGTTATGTATCTCTTTTTCAATCAAGTTAAAGAGTGTCTGTACATTTGAATATTTGAGAGGTAATTTATGCGTCTAGACTGTTATCATTGTCCTCTGCATTCCATTCCTCATCAGACTAACCTTCATTCTTTTGTGTTACCACTGAGCCCTAACCTCTAACTGTAGACTGAGTATCAATCTTTTGATTGCTTGTAATAGAGAGACAAGAGCCTTCGGGCTTTCGTCTGGCCTTTGTAGTTTGCATGTCTATATTTAGTCTTTTCATATGAGATTTCCACGTAATCATTTCAAGTGAACAGGTAATTTCCTGTTGGTTGGGCTCTTGTTACAACATCTCCTCAATGACTGTCTTCAAATATTTTGTCTGTCACTTGCAGGATGCAATTTCATTTGGATTTTTATCGAATCTCATATATTAGGTTGGTGCAAAAATAATGACGTAATAATGTCGTTTTTTGACGTTAACAAATACGTCAAAAAACGACATTATTACGTCATTATTTTTACACCAACCTAATACAAGGGCATATCTTCCACATCTCTAATGATGTCATTAGATTCTTTCCTATTCAGACCAGTATATTTGATTTGGTTGTTATAACATTTTCATTTGTCTTACCCTCCAGTCTTCTTCAAGTGTCTATTCTATTTTGGAAAAAGATTTTTAACCAAACACTTTACTCAATTCACAGGGTCAGATTGTTTTCATTCCATATTTCATCCTTAGGAGATATCTTGTTCATGCATGAGAAACAGAAGGGAAATAATCTTACCCCTATGAATTAGAATAATGGGTTAAAAATTCTGGGCAGATTACAATGACAGAATTCATCACTTCTTGGATCAAGCCTCTTTTTGATATACATAAATGATCTGCCTAAGAATATGCTCAGATCACTGTAAATGTTGATACACTATTTACATTATTCGGATGATTGCCCTCATCTTTGTCACCTTATTAATTACAATGTTTCGGCCGTTGTACATTCTGGCCTTCTTCAGTATCTGTCTATATTTCTGAGATGAGGTATTATGTACACTATTTTCATTATTCGGACTATTTTCTTCAGCTTTGTCACCATATTATGTTTCAGCCATTGTACACTCTGGCCTTCAGTATCTGTCTATATTTCTGAGATGAGGTATTATGTACATGATTTTCATTATTCGGACTATTGTCCTCATCTTTGTCACCATATTTATTACAATGTTTTGTCCATTTTTTTTTTATTTATTTTTTTTTTTTTTACGTTTTGTTTTTTTTTTTTACGTTTTGTTTTTGTTTTTTTTGTTGTTTTTTTTTTGTTTTTGTTTGTTTGTTTTTGTTTGTTTTTTTGTTTTTTTTTGTTTTTGCTTTTTTTATTGTTTTAGTTTTGTTTTAGTTTTTTTTTTGGTTTTAGTTTTATTCCTTTTAGTTTTTTTTTCCTTTTCGTTTTTTTTTTTGTTTGCTTTTGTTTTTCTCATCCCTTTTCATTCATGGATTGTTGGGGAGGGGGCTTCTTGCTTGTCCTATGTGCTTTATTTTGCAGGAGTAGAGTGAGTGTTATTGATAAAATGCTTCACTGCACATCTTTTGAAAGAAAACAATCCAAACAAAAACTTTTCTTTAAAAACAAATGTTTTTAAATCTGTCTTTAACTGGAACAGCAATCAGCATTGGCTTCCTTTTTATCTCTTCTTAAATGTCTTTTAAGTGTTTTATGGCCTTTTTACTCTTTCTGTCTCCATCTTCATTATTTACTAATTAGTTTCCTGTGTTGAGTGCTCTCATAAAAACAATATAGAGTAAAATAATTAAATAATATTAATAATGATACATACATTGAACTAGTGTTAAGATAAAAAGCAACATGAATACAATGTCTCTGTAGTAGTGTGTTAAATAAGACTAAGTTTTCTATTCCTCCTCTCTTCACTAAATTTGAAGTATTCACATCTGCTGATAAAGCAGAATGTTTTGTTTGTAAATTCTCTTCCAATTCTATTCTTGATTCATCTGGCATATCTTTACATGACTTTCCACTTAGAACAGAGACTCTATTTCGTAATATGTACTTAGAGATTGATAAAATCCAAAAAAGAATCTGCAATGTTATTGGTCCAGATGTGGAATTTCGGCTTCAGTCACTTTCCCACTGTCATAATATGGGTTCTCTGGTCCTTTCTATAAATACTTTTATGCTAAATGTTCTGATAAGCTTTTATCTTTAGTACCTCAGCATGTTTGATGATCCCTTTGAAGAGTGTATAAGCCAAGTCTCTAGACCAGAGAACAGTAAAGAGGAGTGGCAAGATACTGCAACAGATTCACAACACCACAGCTCAAAAAAAGAATTCCCTTACTCCTTCACCTGTCTTCTTCACCAAGCTATGTGACACTTACATTTTCATCTTAAACAACTACAGAGAACTTTAATACTCATACACGCTATGAAAAATTTAGTTCCAAAAAAGCTTGAAAATAAAAATATTCTATCTTTTTATATTTAAAAAAATTTCTTGTCTCTTTCTTTGTAGTTTGATTCAAATCTACAACAAGTATATTAATGTACATTAAATAAAGACTACTACTTTTTTTTCTTGTCTAATTCCATATATATCTATTTTTAATGTATATTTTAATGTAGAGAATTTTCTCAACTTTAAGATCACATACTTTAGTGATATGTTCTTTTGTTAGATCATCTTCAGTAGATAAATCCCATAAGTAGCACACAGTGTCTTTTCTCACACTTCTCGATTGTGAAACTCTCTTCTGGCCTCTTACTTTCCACTCGGCTTTGATCTTCAAGAATTTAAATGACATGTTAATCAGTTTTGTCTCATCTTAATTCTTGTTCATTTATTGTTCTCACTTCTTAATGTTTGTCATTTCCTCGTATTTTTCACAGTTGCATCTTATGGATATATTGCCTTGCTTGTGATGAAATGATTTAAAAAAATAACATTTTTAGCTCTGTCTTTTATTGGAATTGTAATTAATGTTGGATTTCTTCTTTTTTAAATGTCTTTTGAGTTTTTTGCAGCCTTTTTACAATTCTCTCCATCTTCATTATTTACTGAATAGATTCCTGTGTTGAGTATTATAATAAAAAGCAATAATAATAAAATGAAGTAAAACAATGAAGTAATAATAATAATAATTATGACAACGGCATTGAAATAGTTTTGTTATAAATAACTAAAATAATAATGACATTGCTTCACTATTATTTAGTTTCATGCTGTAATGGATAAATTTAAAGACAGATTTGTTTTAAAATTTAAATTGCAAATGTTTGTTAAAAAAAGAGAAATAATTAATGGGTAATTTTTTTTAGTATTTTATTATAAAACCTATAAAGAAAGCTTTATTGTTACTTATTCAAATGCTAAATGCGAATTCCCAACAAACATTGGCAGCAAAATTAGGTAATCACTTCAACCCTGTCAGTTTTTGCGGATGCATTTGCTACTGTTTTCACATCTCCCTGGCACAGTTTCGATGTTCACTCCCATCTCTCAATATTGATTCATGTCGATGTAGCAGTCGTGTGTTGGCATTTCCTTTGTTTCATTGAGTTTCAGTTTGTCTTTCCTATTTATATGATCCCATACTTGGTAAAAGAACCTGTCTGTTAGTGTGCTTGAAATGCTTTCTCTGCCATTATTTCCCACCCCATTCTCTCTCAGCTCTCCTATGAGAATGGTAAATGGTTGGCTGACAGTTTGCTAGGTATCATGATCTTGGCATTGTTCAGGGATTCTTCAATATTGTAATCTCGTTAACAGATAAATGAACACACCCACACACACATCTGTAGTCTAATGAGGAAATAAAAATATAAAAATAACTTTTCCATTATGATCTCCTTCATTGTGTATGCACTTAATTCAGTGGTGATTATTAATAATGTAGATTGAATATTATTCAATATAATTTTCAGATCAAAATTCAGCGAACATGCGAAACCATCATTTCTCACCGTTTTAATCTTGTGCCACCCTTGAAATAGGTTTCATGTCTCTGGGAAACCCTGCATAAAAATTATTACATATCATTATTAATATCTATCTCGTTTATATTTTTATCATAGTTTATGTGGTAGGCAGAATACAGTTGAGTTGGCTAGATGAAGTTGTAAATTCTATGCTAACAGTTTCTTTTCTCACTTAGGGAACTCATTTCCAGCTCCAGCCAACTTTAATTGGCAAAAATTTAAATGCAATGTCAATTGCTATCTACTGTCCACCTGATTACTATTTTCCCTTTCCACTCATTATTAATGTTTCTGTTCCTAGTTCTTCTACACCTAGTAACACCTTGTGTCTTAATGGATTGACTGCCTTGCATGGGGTGAAACCAATTAATAAATTACGACATCTATCAGAGAGATGAAATATTAATTTTTTATTATTGCATTATTCCAAAATTTTAACACATCAGCAGATAGCTATTAATGTCAACAACTGAGCACAAATAGTTATTAATTAAAACAAATAGTAATTAATGTATAATATTATCCATAACTACATGTAAAAGAATGTTGTTTTTGATAAAAGTTAAAAAGTAACCATAAATACATACAAAATGTGTATATTGTTAAAAATTCCTTTTTCCACAATATAGCTATTTAATTTGTGCTATGTTAATGCTTATTGCCTAAATAATAAGACTGAATATTTTTTTAAACACTGAAGTATATTTAATGACATCTCCCTAATAGCTGTCATGATCTGTTAAAAAAAAAAAAAAAAAAAAAAAATATGGACACTTGTCTTATACTCAAGTGAGTCATTCAATGATAAATGACTCCACCACATGCAGGTCCTATCTGTTAACCAGTAAAATCAGTTTGACACTGATGCCATATAGACATTACTAAATACACTCCCTATGATTATTATAATATTTAAACCAAGGGTTTTCCAACCATATACCATAATTGTAGACAAAAATTATAAATACAAGATTAAACAAAGATTGCTCAATGCCTATTTATCATGGAACCTCTTGTAGAAACTGAGTATTCTGAGGAACACTAGTTGAGAAACACTGTGATAATAATATCCAAATGATGGACAATTTTTGTCTTTATTTTCACCCAAAATCAAAGCAAATATAGAGTTTAGAATGGCTCATGATCAAACATCAGACATTTATTGTCTGTTATATTTAACATATATGTATAAACATATATATCATGAAATGGACAAAGTCTGACAATTATTTTAAGACATTTTTATATTTATACATTCTTTTTATAGATACAAATATTTAAGTAAATGCTTTGTTTATAATAAACAGTATTAAACAACATTTACCGGCCTGAATGTCCAAGAAATTTTCATAGAAAATATTCATCCTTCGTGGACCAATATTTTCTATAAAAAGAATGTATAAACATAAAAATGTCTTAAAATAATTGTCGGACTTTGTCCATTTCATAATATATATATATATATATATATATCTCATGAAATGGACAAAGTCCGACAATTATTTCAAGACATTATTAGGTTTATACATTCTTTTTATAGATACAAAGTAAATTCGACCTTGCTAATCGAACGATCCTCTGTAGCGCGATCAGTTAAAAGCATGTCGGGCTAAATGACGGTTCCGTATAGGATACAGGTTTGATTCCTGTTGGAGGATGAATATTTTCTATGAAAATTTCTCAGACATTTAGGTCAGTAAATGTTAGAAATACTGTTTATTATAAAACTGAGCATTTACTTAAATATTTGTATCTATAAAAAGAATGTATAAACATAAAAATGTCTTAAAACATATATATACTATTTACATTGTTTGGACTATCATCCTCATCTTTGCTGCCATATTTATCACAATGTTTCAACCATTGTATGCTCTGGCCTTCTTCAGGTTGTTGGAATGTCGAACTGAAGCCTTTATTTTGCTCTGTTCTAGTTCCACATGCTATGTCATCTTCCTTTTAATTCCCCTCTCAAAGTTCTCCACTGCCTCAAGGACACATGGCACAGTGGATAAAGGCATTAGATCCAGTCATAGGACTCAGTGTGTTCAATACCTGGCTAAGGTGGTGGAGAACTTAACAAATTAACAGGAGATGATTGATAACTGACATCCATTAGACCCCAGTGAGCAAAATAAAGGGTTAAGTTTGACATTTAAACCACCTGAAGAAGTTCAGAGCATACAATATAAATAGTGCGCGTGTGCGCTGGTTTTCTCACATATGTTACTATGTGAGAAAACGACATTATTTTTGCACCAACCTAATATATATATATATATATATATATATATATATATATATATATATATATATATATATACACACACACACACACACTATTTACTTTATTGCCTTGCTTGGGTCTCTTTATGATTGCTTACAATGTTTCCTTTTTGTGAATCCTATTTTCCTTCCAACTTTGTCTTCATTAATATTGTTTACTAATTCTATTTTGCAATCATCGAACAATCAGCCTTTGTCTGAAAACACCTATCACTGATTATGCATCTGTAAATCTATCAACTGGTATGACAGTCTATCACTAATTCTGTTTCTCATTTCTTGCAGGTCATTCAAGAACTAGTAGCAGCCCATACCAGTCCCATTCTTCAGTATTAAGTCCATATACCACAAGTGATATGTCCAGGTACAGCCCCAGACGACAAGATGTCAGCAGTAGAACCTATCATGAACCAACTACAGCTACCAGCAGGCAGTATCCGTTAAGCAGCCGGTCTTTTGGAACTGCTGATAACTCACCTGGCAGAACATATAAAAGGAATTCACCATTAACTGAACGAGGTTCACCTGTTTCTAGGGCATCAAGGTGAGTAAAATAAGACTGAAATAAAACAAAAACACAAATAGGTTTTAATTATTTATAGGTTGATTCCAATCTATAGGAATGACTGTAGAAACATCCCCCTCCCCAAACTTATAGACCAACCATACAGATGCATGCTGGGATTTCTTCCTAATCAATAAGATAGGCCGCTTTGTGGTCTCCTCCAGCGTAGTTCTGATCTTTTTTGTCTTGAAGTCAGAACACTGCCATCACTTCTCTGTATCCCCCTTTTGTGTGTTAATGCCATTCTTAATTTGTGATATTTTTACCTTATGACTGTCGCTTTGCCTACTTTTGTCTTGCATATATTGTTTGCTCAATATTATTTTTGCCTTCTTCTTTCCTTTCTCTTAGGATTGCTTCTTGCAAACTTTGTCAATCCTCTTTGGTGGCCATTTCTGCCAATTCCATTTCACCATAGGCCAATTAGTCTACAAAAAGAATTACTCTTGTTTTGCCTACTTTTGTCTTGCATATATTGTTTGCTCGATATTATTTTTGCCCTCCTCTTTCCTTTCTCTTATGATTGCTTATTGCAAACTTTGTCAATTCTCTTTGGTGGGCATTTCTGCCAATTCCATTTCATCATAGGCCAATTAGTCTACAAAAAGAATTACTCTTGTTTTGCCTACTTTTGTCTTGCATATATTGTTTGCTCGATATTATTTTTGCCCTCCTCTTTCCTTTCTCTTAGGATTGCTTCTTGCAAACTTTGTCAATTCTCTTTGGTGGGCATTTCTGCCAATTCCATTTCATCATAGGCCAATTAGTCTACAAAAAGAATTACTCTTGTTTTGCCTACTTTTGTCTTGCATATATTGTTTGCTCGATATTATTTTTGCCCTCCTCTTTCCTTTCTCTTAGGATTGCTTCTTGCAAACTTTGTCAATTCTCTTTGGTGGGCATTTCTACCAATTCCATTTCATCATAGGCCAATTAGTCTACAAAAAGAATTACTCTTGTTTTGCCTACTTTTGTCTTGCATATATTGTTTGCTCAATATTATTTTTGCCCTCCTCTTTCCTTTCTCTTATGATTGCTTATTGCAAACTTTGTCAATTCTCTTTGGTCGGCATTTCTGCCAATTCCATTTCATCATAGGCCAATTAGTCTACAAAAAGAATTACTCTTGTTTTGCCTACTTTTGTCTTGCATATATTGTTTGCTCAATATTATTTTTGCCCTCCTCTTTCCTTTCTCTTATGATTGCTTATTGCAAACTTTGTCAATTCTCTTTGGTGGGCATTTCTGCCAATTCCATTTCATCATAGGCCAATTAGTCTACAAAAAGAATTACTCTTGTTTTGCCTACTTTTGTCTTGCATATATTGTTTGCTCGATATTATTTTTGCCCTCCTCTTTCCTTTCTCTTATGATTGCTTATTGCAAACTTTGTCAATTCTCTTTGGTGGGCATTTCTGCCAATTCCATTTCATCATAGGCCAATTAGTCTACAAAAAGAATTACTCTTGTTTTGCCTACTTTTGTCTTGCATATATTGTTTGCTCAATATTATTTTTGCCCTCCTCTTTCCTTTCTCTTATGATTGCTTATTGCAAACTTTGTCAATTCTCTTTGGTGGGCATTTCTGCCAATTCCATTTCATCATAGGCCAATTAGTCTACAAAAAGAATTACTCTTGTTTTGCCTACTTTTGTCTTGCATATATTGTTTGCTCAATATTATTTTTGCCCTCCTCTTTCCTTTCTCTTATGATTGCTTATTGCAAACTTTGTCAATTCTCTTTGGTCGGCATTTCTGCCAATTCCATTTCATCATAGGCCAATTAGTCTACAAAAAGAATTACTCTTGTTTTGCCTACTTTTGTCTTGCATATATTGTTTGCTCAATATTATTTTTGCCCTCCTCTTTCCTTTCTCTTATGATTGCTTATTGCAAACTTTGTCAATTCTCTTTGGTGGGCATTTCTGCCAATTCCATTTCATCATAGGCCAATTAGTCTACAAAAAGAATTACTCTTGTTTTGCCTACTTTTGTCTTGCATATATTGTTTGCTCAATATTATTTTTGCCCTCCTCTTTCCTTTCTCTTATGATTGCTTATTGCAAACTTTGTCAATTCTCTTTGGTGGGCATTTCTGCCAATTCCATTTCATCATAGGCCAATTAGTCTACAAAAAGAATTACTCTTGTTTTGCCTACTTTTGTCTTGCATATATTGTTTGCTCAATATTATTTTTGCCCTCCTCTTTCCTTTCTCTTATGATTGCTTATTGCAAACTTTGTCAATTCTCTTTGGTGGGCATTTCTGCCAATTCCATTTCATCATAGGCCAATTAGTCTACAAAAAGAATTACTCTTGTTTTGCCTACTTTTGTCTTGCATATATTGTTTGCTCAATATTATTTTTGCCCTCCTCTTTCCTTTCTCTTATGATTGCTTATTGCAAACTTTGTCAATTCTCTTTGGTGGGCATTTCTGCCAATTCCATTTCATCATAGGCCAATTAGTCTACAAAAAGAATTACTCTTGTTTTGCCTACTTTTGTCTTGCATATATTGTTTGCTCAATATTATTTTTGCCCTCCTCTTTCCTTTCTCTTATGATTGCTTATTGCAAACTTTGTCAATTCTCTTTGGTGGGCATTTCTGCCAATTCCATTTCATCATAGGCCAATTAGTCTACAAAAAGAATTACTCTTGTTTTGCCTACTTTTGTCTTGCATATATTGTTTGCTCAATATTATTTTTGCCCTCCTCTTTCCTTTCTCTTATGATTGCTTATTGCAAACTTTGTCAATTCTCTTTGGTCGGCATTTCTGCCAATTCCATTTCATCATAGGCCAATTAGTCTACAAAAAGAATTACTCTTGTTTTGCCTACTTTTGTCTTGCATATATTGTTTGCTCAATATTATTTTTGCCCTCCTCTTTCCTTTCTCTTATGATTGCTTATTGCAAACTTTGTCAATTCTCTTTGGTCGGCATTTCTGCCAATTCCATTTCATCATAGGCCAATTAGTCTACAAAAAGAATTACTCTTGGTTTGCCTACTTTTGTCTTGCATATATTGTTTGCTCAATATTATTTTTGCCCTCCTCTTTCCTTTCTCTTATGATTGCTTATTGCAAACTTTGTCAATTCTCTTTGGTCGGCATTTCTGCCAATTCCATTTCATCATAGGCCAATTAGTCTACAAAAAGAATTACTCTTGTTTTGCCTACTTTTGTCTTGCATATATTGTTTGCTCAATATTATTTTTGCCCTCCTCTTTCCTTTCTCTTATGATTGCTTATTGCAAACTTTGTCAATTCTCTTTGGTCGGCATTTCTGCCAATTCCATTTCATCATAGGCCAATTAGTCTACAAAAAGAATTACTCTTGTTTTGCCTACTTTTGTCTTGCATATATTGTTTGCTCAATATTATTTTTGCCCTCCTCTTTCCTTTCTCTTATGATTGCTTATTGCAAACTTTGTCAATTCTCTTTGGTCGGCATTTCTGCCAATTCCATTTCACCATAGGCCAATTAGTCTACAAAAAGAATTACTCTTGTTTTGCCTACTTTTGTCTTGCATATATTGTTTGCTCAATATTATTTTTGCCCTCTTCTTTCCTTTCTCTTAGGATTGCTTATTGCAAACTTTGTCAATTCTCTTTGGTGGGCATTTCTGCCAATTCCATTTCATCATAGGCCAATTAGTCATGATCTCAAGGAACACTCGTTGCCACCTTCATGATGTCAAGGAACACTCGTTGCCACCTTCGTTATGTCAAGGAACACTCGTTGCCACTTTCGTGATGTCAAGGAACACTCGTTGCCACCTTCGTGATGTCAAGGAACACTCGTAGCCACCTTCGTGATGTCAAGGAACACTCGTTGCCACCTTCGTGATGTCAAGGAACACTCGTTGCCACCTTCGTGATGTCAAGGAACACTCGTTGCCACCTTCGTTATGTCAAGGAACACTCGTTGCCACCTTCGTTATGTCAAGGAACACTCGTTGCCACCTTCGTTATGTCAAGGAACACTCGTTGCCACCTTCGTTATGTCAAGGAACACTCGTTGCCACCTTCGTTATGTCAAGGAACACTCGTTGCCACCTTCGTTATGTCAACGAACACTCGTTGCCACTTTCATAATGCTCATTGTAGTTGAGACTCTGTAATCACAGATACAACTCTAGTAATGTTGTTGAACAATACTAGTGTCAGAGGTCTTCAAATAACACTTACGCTAATAGTACTTGCTTGATAATACTGGCTTGAAGTAACCACCAAATAGTAATATGTATAGTGATCAGTACAGAGAAATAGTATAGTGAATATTATAGTAAATAGTAATAGAGGTTAGAGTAGAAATAGTGATCAATTAGATATCACACTAATTCTTATATATACATTTCCTTTTAGATCACGTGATCTACTTATTCAACTACTCGTCGGCTTGGCCAAAAATTCCCCATAGACCCCATAGAAAACAGGATCGGGTAGCTGTTTCTTGAGAAGAGACTCTGCCATTTGACAGTGCCTCACCTGGGGACCCCCTTGCCCAGAGGCAGAGAGTTTGACCAGCACAGCTGGAGACAAATCTCCAACTGCAGACAAAGATACAGTATTTACTACTGTATTTATGGGAATGGGGGCACACCCATTATCATCCATAGGTAAAAATAAAATAAAGCAGTTTGTATTTTCATAATTTCAAAGCCCACCTATTTTCCTTGGACCAAATCCAGGCCTATTATGAAAAAATTTCAGGCCCATTTTGAGAAACACTGATCAAGATGGAGAACGTCCAGAAGAACCCATTAATCTAGGATGCTTATGGTCATATCCCATTGAAACATATTATCAAAAGTTAAGCAAATTCGAGCTTGGTCAGTAACAAGATGGGTGACTGCTTGGAAATACCAGGTGCTATAAGCTTGGATGTGCAGGTGGTGTAATGTATAATGCATGTATTGTTGATTGAAGAATTGAGTTCCAATTCTTGTTGGGATTGTTATATTCACTTATGTGCAAATACCCTTGGAAGAGGTATCAATTGACTACTACTCCCCCCCACAGCTATGGGTTAATTATTAAGGCTTGTATCACTAAAGCATTATTGCAAAAAAAATTTTTATAATGTAAAAATATTTTCTGGCTTTAAATAACCTGCAATGGGTTGATAAGTCAAGAAAATGAATCAATCAGTGAAATACGGATTAGCTATACAGGCATGTCTTTTAGATTTATTTACATTCCCTGGAATATAAAGGTCTAGAAACTATGCTGGCCATAAAGTAAGGGATCAGTTTATATATTGAATATAGTATAGAATTGGTCCCCCACTTTATATCCACATTATAGCTACTTGTTTATCAAATTCTGATTAGGCATGAATTCACTGCTTCTATTACCAGCTATGGGTTAATTAGTAAGACTTGTATCATTAAACTATTATCTACCCCTCACCCCCACCCAATTCTTACAATCTAAAAATATTTTCTGGCTTTGAATAACCTGCAAAGGGTTGATAATTCATAAAAAGACAATCAAGCAATGATGTAAATATGCATTTTTCTTACTTTTCTCATAATTTATTTATTGAAAATATACTCATAACTTTTCTGTTGAATATCTTTGGGTTTTGTTCACAATTATATATATATATATATATATATATATATATATAGGGTGTTCCAATAACTTGGACCAATTTTAAATGTGAATTAAGTTTAAGCATCTTTCACATTTAACAACTTAAGCCTTTGGCAATTTCAAACATGGAAAGATTAACAATCAAACATGTTAAAGATATCAAAGCCTATTATGAAAATACACATCTAAACAGAATTTGAATGAGAAGTTTCCAGGTCACATCATGTCTCGAAACAGCGAAGTCAATTGACCACCATGATCGTGCAACATGATGCCTTTTAGATTTCTTCCTTTTGGGGTCATCTCAAAAGTAAGATCTATGTCAACAAACCAACAACAATTCAACAGCTGAAGGATGAGATAATAAGGCATACTGGTGAGATTGAGGAGCAACTATGCAGAGATGTCATCAAAAATTTTGACCATCAAGTAGAGGTGTGCCACTGAAGCCATGACAGACATTTGGATGATATTATTTTTCACATATAATTGCCATGACTTAAATAACATGATGCAATAAAGAAATAAATAAATTTTCACCAGTAGCACTGGTTTATTTACTGCTGACTTTGATCCATCTTAATGAAACACCCTTTTATATATATATATATATATATATATATATATATGGGAAAATGTATGACAATGTGGAAAAATGTTTTTGTGACATGTTTCATCCATTAGGACTTCAGCAGACTAAATTTGTTACATTAGTGCAACTACACATGAGCACAAACGAGTGATGCTGGGAATTTTAAACTTTTTTTAAAATCTCTATTTTACCTGATTTCATTTAGATTGTCTTTCTTTTTTTTCCATCACTTTTGTTATTAGATATCCCAAACTGTGATAATAGTTCTGCCAGGAATGGCAAAATGTTGTAAGACTCCAGGCACAAATTTACTGTAGATAACTTTGTGATCAAGGCACTCTGTAAACATTTGAAGTAAATTTTTTCTTCTTTGTTCAGAGTAGCATTTTTAATGTCAAAATTGCAGTCTTGTTACAGTAAGCAAGTAATGCATTTGATGTATTGTTTTGTCAAATATTCCTTTTGTGTTCCTGTAATCTTTTATTTAGATTCCTTGAGGTTTCTCCTATGTATTTTTTGTGACAATTATTACAGGTAATAGAGTAAATTCCTCCTTTAAGTTTTAATTAATACTAAACAAAACAATAAGCTAACTCTTATTATTTTAGTTGTAGTACTAACAAATTTTATGTTGAGTTTAGATAAATTCTTTTCAATTGTAGTTGTGATAGTTGTTAGGACAATATACTTTGGGTTTGTCAGAAGGGGCCGTTTTTCTATTTTGGAATATTTTATGAGTCTTTCATCTTACATTGAATATAAAATAATTAGGGGACTGAAGAAGCCTGAAAGTGTTTTCAATGTATTTCTCCTCTTCATTTAAATAATGTAGGTTGCATATTCTGAGTGCTCTCATATAATGCTCCATTTCAGATTGTGTTTTAACCTGAAACTAAATATAAGTAATTTTATAAACTGATAAGCCAAAAGTTGAGGAATAGGTGCTTAATATTGTATCAAACTCCCTTTGGCCCAGCAAAATTAAGTAACTTCATGTGTCATCAATTTCACAAATGGTTGGAAGACTTCTGGAGATACCGAACCATGCCATTTTGATACCCGTCAGCAACTTCCTGATATTTGTAGGTGCAGGATCTTGCATGCGAATAGACTCATCCACTACATCCAAGAGCTCAGTTGGGTTCATATCAAGGAAACATGGTGGTCACTCCATTCACAAGAAATGTTTCTAAAAGGCTCCCCCCCAAAAAAACAATTTTGGCAACTGATAATATGATGCATTTAATTGGTGGAATAACACATTATTGTTCAGATACTGTACAGAAGAAATCCACATCTTCAAAAAAAGGCTGAGGGCAAGTGCTTGCCAATGCCATTGGCTCAGGGATGCAAAGAAAAACCGGGTAGTCTCATTCCATCATTTGTAACAAACTGGTTGATGGCATAGCCTAGATCTGCTGTCTCCTGGGTTAATGAAATAATCCACATGTTGCCTATGGATTAGTCTACCTGTCTTTGAAGGAAGTGAACACATTTTTTGTGGATATAAAAAGTTAAACTATATAAAAACTGAAAAGGCATGTGAAAAATAAAAATATAACATATAGAGCTTTTAAATTAAAAAAATTACACAAGTCAGTTGTGCTACCTTGGTTTCAACCTTTTGGTATCGTCAGGCAGTTTGTATCAATTGATTTCCTAATGCCATACTTTTTTTAAAAATTATTAATGAATGCTGTATTATATTAAAAAATAAATAAACAAATGCACAGCGTTGAGTATGATAGGGAGGGGGAGGATCTGAAGGAGGAATGATAGGATATGGTAAATGTATTGGTGGGAAAGGGATAGTTGAAACGTACATATTTTTTATCCAGCTTCAGATAAAATTAAGAGGAACTTGATTGCGTGGATGCAACGGTTCATAACTTTGGACGTTAGATTCAAAGGGTTTTTTGGGTCTGGAAGGAAATGTCATTGCTAACTTTTCTTGTTGGTAGTGGAATCAACTGATCACCAAATATATATATATATATATATATATATGAAAAGTGTGTGTATATAAAGATATATATATATATATATATATATATATATATAATTATTTATATATTATATGCGCGGTACTTATTATATATATATATATATTGTGTGTATATTTATATATATTATATTATATTATATATATATTATATATGATTCCCTCCTTTAGACTAATAACATCAAGAAGTCACTTTTCTGACAAATTGACCTTGGTAACATTCGAACACAGGTTTCATGGTCAGAAAGCAAAACATTCTAACCATTCGGCTATGTATCCATATATAAAGTGGGCATTGAGGTCAACTCCATGTGGTAATAGTCAATGAAATAACCAGGCCATGTGTTTTGTGGCCTGAAGATTGAGTTCAAGCAGGAAACACTGTTGCCTTTTGGTGTTGACCTCGGTGTCCACTTTTACATTTACATATGCTCTATTTCCAATATTGATCACTTTTTATTAAAAATGGCATACCTTGAAAGTATATTGTTTTATATATATATATATATATATATATATATATATAAATCTATATCTAACATATCAGTGTAATAGAATACATAGTGAATTATAAGAAACCGTATAAAATGTAAAAAAAATAACTTTTCACATATGCATCTCAGTCTATTGTATGGCATAGATTAGGATGCATATATATAAACGCACACACACTACAGTTCAAAAGTTTGTGGCCACACCTGGTAATTTTTTAATTGGTTCCAAAAGTAGTTGTTTTGTACTTTAAAGAAGAAAAAATTATTATACATAGAAAAAAAAGAGACATGGCTTTTTTTTTAATTAGAAATTTTATTATGACAAAAAGAAAAACATTTTATGATTAAATTTTGCTCTCAAAATATCCTCCTTTAGCCTTGGTATCTGCAGTACAAATTTTTGGCATTTGTTGCAAAAGATTCTCAAAATTTGATAATTGTTTCCATTCTTTTTTTAATGACTCTAAGAACTCGTTTTTCATTTCATTTTTTTTTTTTTTTTTTTTTTTTTAACTCTTCTGTCAAGTTCATCCAGTGCTAATTCTGGGAGTCACTTCAAGTTTTTGAATTGTAGTCTGTGTGTGTATGTGCATGCATATATATATATATATATATATATATATATATATATATATATATATATATAAAATAGTAAAAAAAAGCAAGAACATTAAAATATATAATCTGGTATTCTTATTGAAATTTTTATTTTTACAAAACAATGCTCAATGTAAATTTACAGAGCTTAAATATTATAAATTAACTGATTTAAAAGTATGGTTCCTTCACTACACAGGAATTACCATGTTTCAAAAACTGAAGCTAAAAACTTCAAATTTCATTTTATTAAAGTAAAAGCATTAATTCTGTTCCATCTTTAAATGAATTTTGGAATCTCAAAAATTTTGGAATTCCAAAATTCGTTTGAAGATGAAGCAGAACTAATGCTTTTAATTTAATTGTAAAGTTAAATTTTAAGTTTTTAACTCCAGTTTTTGAAACATGGTAATTTATGTGTAGCGAAGGAACCCTATTTTTAAATCGGTTAATTTATAATATATATAGAATTATGAAATCAGCCAATTCTGCTAACTTGGTTTCAACCTTTTGGTATGTTCAGGTAATTTTGGTCAATTGATTTCCTAACACTTAATTTAAAAAAAAAAAAAAAATAATAATTTATGAATGCTATCTTCTTAAAAAAAAAAAAAAAAAAAAAAAAAAATGAATAAACATAAAACCTAAGGAGTGGTAGGTAAGGTGTGGAAAATCAAGTGGATATAAAAGAATAAATACGAAGACTAAATAAACATTTGTTCCTCATCGTTTGCACCAAACCTGTGAGAAACAAATGTTTATCTAGTCTTAGTATAAATTTTAGATATGTTATTTTACAAGTATGGTTTTATTATACCAACCAACACTCATGCTATTTGGTGCACACACAGACACATATACATACATAAATACATATATATATATATGTGTGTGTGTGTGTATATGTCTCTCTTTTTCTCTCTCTCTGCCATTGAATATTGCGGTCATATCTAGTCTGATGTTTCTGCTATATATTTCAAGATTCTTGACAAAATTCAAAGAAGTGTCTGTATGTCTAACGTAATCGATCCTGTCATGTCATCTCGACTTTTGTAAATTTTTCACTGCCGTAATCTAGATTTTGTCTGTCTTTTCTACAAATATTTTCATGGAAATTATGAGCATTCCTCCTTGGTGCCTCGACTGCATGCATTTAGGCATGATACTAGATTGGCTGATAGGTCTCACCATTTTATTTTTGAACTATCTAGATGTAACCATTTGTTTTATTCTAATAGTTTCTTTTCTTGCTATTTTATTATGTGAAACTTTCTTTCCATTTTTTTTTCATCCCTGCCACCTGCACTCTTCAGAAATTTAAACACAATGTCAATCACCATCTTCTGTCTTCCAGAATGATATTCTTTTCTTGTCCTCTTTCACACCCACTAACCCTTTTGCCTCCTAGTGGCATTATTGCCTTGCTTGGGGTGAAATGATTAAAAAAAAAAAGGGAATTAAAAATGTGACTGTCATCCTTTTTTTTCTCTCTCTCTCTCTCTCTCTCTCTGAAATATATATATATATCCATGTGTGTTTCTCTCTTTGCATTTGTGTCTCTCTCTTTATATATGTGTGTGTGTGTGTCTCTCTTTTTATATGTGTGTGTGTCTCTCTTTTTATATGTGTGTGTGTCTCTCTTTTTATGTGTGTGTGTGTGTCTCTCTTTTTATATGTGTGTGTGTGTCTCTCTTTTTATATGTGTGTGTGTGTCTCTCTTTTTATATGTGTGTGTGTCTCTCTTTTTATATGTGTGTGTGTGTCTCTCTTTTTATGTGTGTGTCTCTCTCTTTATATGTGTGTGTCTCTCTCTTTATATGTGTGTGTCTCTCTCTTTATATGTGTGTGTCTCTCTCTTTATATGTGTGTGTCTCTCTCTTTATATGTGTGTGTCTCTCTCTTTTTATGTGTGCGTCTCTCTCTTTTTATGTGTGTGTGTGTCTCTCTTTTTATATATGTGTGTGTGTGTCTCTCTCTGTCTTTTTTGTGTGTGTGTCTCTCTCTGTCTTTTTATGTGTGTGTGTCTCTCTCTGTCTTTTTATGTGTGTGTGTCTCTCTCTGTCTTTTTGTGTGTGTGTCTCTCTCTGTCTTTTTATGTGTGTGTGTGTCTCTCTCTGTCTTTTTATGTGTGTGTGTCTCTCTCTGTCTTTTTATGTGTGTGTGTCTCTCTCTGTCTTTTTATGTGTGTGTGTCTCTCTCTTTTTATGTGTGTGTGTCTCTCTCTTCTTATGTGTGTGTGTCTCTGTCTTTTTATGTGTGTGTGTCTCTGTCTTTTTATGTGTGTGTGTCTCTGTCTTTTTATGTGTGTGTGTCTCTGTCTTTTTATGTGTGTGTGTCTCTGTCTTTTTATGTGTGTGTGTCTCTGTCTTTTTATGTGTGTGTGTCTCTGTCTTTTTATGTGTGTGTGTCTCTGTCTTTTTATGTGTGTGTGTCTCTGTCTTTTTATGTGTGTGTGTCTCTGTCTTTTTATGTGTGTGTGTCTCTGTCTTTTTATGTGTGTGTGTCTCTGTCTTTTTATGTGTGTGTGTCTCTCTCTGTCTTTTTATATGTGTGTGTGTCTCTCTCTGTCTTTTTATATGTGTGTGTGTCTCTCTCTGTCTTTTTATGTGTGTGTGTCTCTCTCTGTCTTTTTATGTGTGTGTGTCTCTCTCTGTCTTTTTATGTGTGTGTGTCTCTCTCTGTCTTTTTATGTGTGTGTGTCTCTCTCTGTCTTTTTATGTGTGTGTGTCTCTCTCTGTCTTTTTATGTGTGTGTGTCTCTCTCTGTCTTTTTATGTGTGTGTGTCTCTCTCTGTCTTTTTATGTGTGTGTGTCTCTCTCTGTCTTTTTATGTGTGTGTGTCTCTCTCTGTCTTTTTATGTGTGTGTGTGTGTGTCTCTCTCTCTTATGTGTGTGTGTGTCTCTCTCTCTTATGTGTGTGTGTGTCTCTCTCTCTTATGTGTGTGTGTGTCTCTCTTATGTGTGTGTGTCTCTCTCTCTTATGTGTGTGTGTCTCTCTCTCTTATGTGTGTGTGTCTCTCTCTCTTATGTGTGTGTCTCTCTCTCTTATGTGTGTGTGTCTCTCTCTCTTTTGTGTGTGTGTCTCTCTCTTTTATGTGTGTGTCTCTCTCTTTTGTGTGTGTGTCTCTCTCTTTTATGTGTGTGTCTCTCACTCTTATGTGTGTGTGTCTCTCTCTCTTATGTGTGTGTGTGTCTCTCTCTTTTATGTGTGTGTGTGTCTCTCTCTCTCTCTTTTATGTGTGTGTGTGTCTCTCTCTCTCTCTTTTATGTGTGTGTGTGTCTCTCTCTCTCTTTTATGTGTGTGTGTGTCTCTCTCTTTTATGTGTGTGTGTGTCTCTCTCTCTCTTATGTGTGTGTGTGTCTCTCTCTCTTTTATGTGTGTGTGTGTCTCTCTCTCTCTCTTATGTGTGTGTCTCTCTTGTGTGTGTGTGTCTCTCTCTCTTATGTGTGTGTGTCTCTCTCTCTTATGTGTGTGTGTCTCTCTCTCTTATGTGTGTGTGTCTCTCTCTCTTATGTGTGTGTGTGTGTGTCTCTCTCTCTCTTATGTGTGTGTGTGTCTCTCTCTCTCTCTTATGTGTGTGTGTGTGTGTGTGTCTCTCTCTCTTATGTGTGTGTGTCTCTCTCTCTTATGTGTGTGTGTGTCTCTCTCTTATGTGTGTGTGTGTGTCTCTCTCTTATGTGTGTGTGTGTGTCTCTCTCTTATGTGTGTGTGTGTCTCTCTCTTATGTGTGTGTGTGTCTCTCTCTATGTGTGTGTGTGTCTCTCTCTCTTATTTGTGTGTGCGTCTCTTTTATATGTGTGTGTGCGTGCGTCTCTCTCTTATATGTGTGCGTGCGTCCTTCTCTCTCTCTTATGTGTGTGTGTGTCTCTCTCTCTCTCTTATGTGTGTGTGTGTCTCTCTCTCTCTTATGTGTGTGTGTCTCTCTCTCTTATGTGTGTGTGTCTCTCTCTCTTATGTGTGTGTGTCTCTCTCTCTCTTATGTGTGTGTGTCTCTCTCTCTTATGTGTGTGTCTCTCTCTTATGTGTGTGTGTGTCTCTCTCTCTCTCTCTCTTATGTGTGTGTGTGTCTCTCTCTCTTATTTGTGTGTGCGTCTCTTTTATATGTGTGTGTGCGTGCGTCTCTCTCTTATATGTGTGCGTGCGTCCCTCTCTTTTTATGTGTGCGTGCGTCTCTCTCTTATGTGTGTGTGCATCTCTCTCTCTCTCTCTCTTTTTATATGTGCGTGTGTTTCTCTCTCTTTTTATGTGTGTGTGTGTCACTTTGTGTGTGTCGCTTTTTTATGTGTGTGTGTCTGTGTCGCTTTTTTATA
>OZ010615.1:19788812-19826015 GCA_963932145.1 Acanthosepion lycidas | reverse complement strand
ATTTCTGTCTTCCATCATGCTTATTAATAAATATGGTTGTATTTATGTATATATAATAATATCCAAGATAAACTTTGTCCACTCTGTTGTCGAATGAAAACCAGCAGTAGTGTTTCTCACACATCTAAAATTATCCAAAGCAAATTTGCTTAGAATAGAATATCTGACTTTTGTGCACTTTGAAATATAATGAAATGAGAGAGAAAGGGAAAAATAAAGTGGATAAATATTTGTGAAAAAACTTGAGTACTGAACTGCAGTTTGGATGGCGGTTCGTTATAAAATAAACTTAACATTATCTACTTTTGGTTAAAAAGAGAAAACGAAGCATGAGATTTTCATGATTCACTTAGTCGTTCCGGGACTCTACATATTATGATCGGTGGCAATATTTACCGATCAGACTTTAATTTGTAGTAAGTATATGACTCTTTTTTTTTTTTTTTTTTTTTTTTTTTTTTTTTTTTTACAAAGGTGTCTAATTGTCAAATTGTACTTTTTGGATTGAGAAAAATGCTGGAATTATTTTCAGTTTTGCTGTTTTTATCTTTGTTTTTTAATCATTCTGTTTTGGTCAAAAATATTTTGTAAAATGACATACAAAATGGTTAAGGAAGGTAAATAATTATTTATTAAGAATGACCTTTTTAAAAAATTTTTTGGGTAGAACTAAAAGCAACAGGAATGAGGCTAAGTAAAAAAAACAAAAAACAAAAAACTGAGCAAATATTACAAAAATAATATAATTATGTTAAAAAAAATCTTCGATTAGAAATGTTGTAAAGAAATAAAAAAAAAAATCTTGGTATTATCAATGTTGAGAGAAAATGTTAAATTCTTGTGAGATATTTTTTTCTTTTTTTTTTTTTTTTTTTTTAAGTAAAAAGCCAATTTACACTATTAACATTATTCGGACTATTGTTCTCATCTTTATCACCATATTTATCACAACGTTTCGGCCATTGTATGCTCCAGCCTTCTTCAGTATCTGTCTATATTTCAGAGATGAGGTATTATGTACACTATTTTCATTATTCGGACTATTGTCCTCATCTTTGTCACCATATTTATTATGTTTCCGCCGTTCAGTATCTGTCTATATTTCTGAGATGATGTATTATGTACACTATTTACATTATTCGGACTATTGTTCTCATCTTTGTTGACATATTTATTACAACATTTCGGCTGTTGTACACTCTGGCTTTACTTCAGGTAGTTGGAATGTTGGACTGAACCCTTCATTTCGCTCACTGGGGTAGACTGTTTTAGTTCCACGTGCCATATCTAATGGATGTCACCTATCAGTTATCACCTGTTTAATTTCCTCTCAAAATTCTCTACTGCTTTAACCAGGTATTGAACTCAAACTCTTTGGTGCATAGAACTAGAACAGTCTATCCCAGTGAGCAAAATAAAGGGTTCAGTTTGACATTCCAACCATCTGAAGAAGGCCGGAGCGTACAACAGCTGAAATGTAATAAATATGGTGACAAAGATGAGGACAATAGTCAGAATAATGTAAGTAGTGTACATCATACCTCATCTCAGAAATATAGACAGATGCAAAAGCCAATTTGTTTTATAATCATTAGAATAAAGAAGTAAATAGGTTCAACTATTGCCCTGTTCACTCTCCTCCTCTTTTGGACAAAAGTAGTTTTATCTCTTATTTCCTGTTTAGAATTAGATTTTCAGTTCTTTTACTCACAGTGACCCCTTGCATTTTAGTGGCATTATCACCTTGCTTGGGGTGAATTGATTTAAAAAAAAAAAAACAATTTCACATTACGGGCTGTGGAGTGTAAAGTCTTTCTTTTTTTAATTTTTTTTTTTTTTTTTTTTCAAATGAATCTTTAAAATTATTTCTTCTCCCAGTTGAATTTGAACCTAGTCAAATGTCTCCAGACTCGCAATATAGCTTAATCTTGAGTTTTAACATTTTTGTATGATTTATATTTCCCCAACTTCAGACACAAATTTAAGATGAGAAAAGCACAAAAGATGCTAAGAACACCTTATCTTGAAATCTGAGATATAAGTTTATGAAAACTAAGGATAGTTAAAAAAAAAAAAAAAGAAAAGTGAAATAAGGGATGAATAGGAATTTCATCAACATTGAAGTTGAGTGTAATTTAAAAAAGATGTCATTAAATACATTTATTTATATCTAAATATAGTAGTCTTTCTCCCTGACTGCTGCAAGATTTCCCAAGTTCTGTCAAAATAGTGGTTTTAGCAATGGGCTTCATCTTACCATCCTGTCTCAGAACCTGTTACAAGAGTAGTCTTTTTCTTAGACTACTTGCTGCAGCAAACGTAAAGAGCCTTGTCAGCACTGCTATTTTACACACACGCTAGTGGGTGAAAAAAAAATGCATTATCAATTCTATTTCCCTCACTGATATCTTAGACCCACCCCATGCATCCACTAATATATATATATATATATATATATATATACACACACACACTATTTACAATTTTTGAACTGTCATCCTCGTTGCCATATTTATCACATCATTTCTCCAGCCTTCTTCAGGTGGTTGGAATGTTGAACTGAACCCTTTATTTTGCTCGCTGGGGTAGGCTGTTCTAATTCCATGTGCCATGTCTAATGGATGTCATCTCCTGTTAATTCCCTTCTCCAAGTTCTCCACCACCTTAACCGGGTATTGAACTCACACTCTTTGGGCCCTGTTACTGGATCTAACACCTTTATCCACTGTGCCATGTGTCTTTGAGTTTATATATATATATATATATAGATATATATATATTTTTTATTAATTCAATATATTTTTATTACTTGAAATATGAATTTTATTGGTTACCCATATTTAAGTAGACTCTGTATTCATTAAACAGTATTTTATTTCGTCTAAAGGCCAAAACACACAATAAAATCTTATTAAAAAAAAACAAAAAAAACACACCTTCTGACAGGATTCAGACCTGATACCATTAAAATCAAATGGATCATTGCTTGATCATGACACTCTTCATGGCCAAGTTGGTTAAAGCATATTGATTAAAATGTTTTTTTTTTTTCTGCAAAAAGGGATGCAAGTTCCAATACTGTCAGAGGGTGCATTTTACTTCAATGACATTTTCTCAAATGTTCAGGCCCATAAATGAAATAAAATCTTGTTTAAAAAAATAAACTGACCATATACTCAAATATAGGTATCCACTAAAAATAATGTTTAATATGTGTGTGTGTGTGTGTGTGTGTGTGTATGTGTATATATATATATATATATATATATATATATATATAAAATGTGCACAGACACACACACATACATACATACATACATACAGGGTGCAATTTTATATTTTTAATTTCATGCATGTGTGTTGTTTTAGATGTTGTCAACTGCACAGTATAGTAGGGTCAGTTGGGCACCATCTGTGAGAAAAAGACCACCATGACATAATTCACTTTGCCAGAAATTTGAAAACAAATTTGCTGTACTGCTTGGCATTCCAGCTGGAAGCTCAAATACAAACATTTCAGAGTGTTAGGGTGTCAATCTAAGGACAGTGCAAAGGATTTGGAAAGAGTTGGATGAGTCTAATGGTGATTACAAAGGTACAACAGCTCAAAAATCTCACTCTGATTGTTTTGGTAAGAAAAGGACTCTTGAATTTGTTGAGGGCCTCAGACTCAACACGGTGGCCTACATCAAATGCTTTGAGAAAGTAGTGCTGCCCTGGGTCAAGAGGGTGGCTTCTGGAAGGCCCTGTGTCTGTCAACAGGACTCTGCACCATACCACACAAGCAGGAAAACTCGGTTATGGCTGTCAGACAATTTCTGAAACAATATCACCCTTACATCTGGCCACTTAACTCCCTAGACTGCAACCCCCTTGATTATTATGTGTGTGGTGCTGTTGAGCAAGATACCAACAAAACTCCTTGTAAGAGTAAAGATGAACTGAAGACAAGGATTATGGCAGCATTCACCATCTTCAACAAGGAGACTGTCCAGAAGAGTTGCAGGAGATTCTGAAGTCATGTGGAAGCTGTGGTTGAAGCCAATGGCAATTTTATTGAATAAATTTACCTTTTCCTATTTAAAGATATTTTTGTGTAATTTTGGTAAATATATCTGTTAAAATGAGATTTTAGTTTCATTTTTGTTTAATTTAGACAACAATTTATCCATTCTACCCTGTATACACCCAACTCTTTTCAAATCCTCTGCACTGTCCTCAGATTGACACCTAAACACTGTAAAATGTTTGTATTGTATCTACAGGCCAAATGCAAAGCAATACAGCATACCGTTTCCAAATTTCTGGCAGAGTGAATTATATCATGGTGGTCTTTTTCTCAGACAGTGCCCAACTGACCCTACTATACTGTGCAGTTGACAAAATCAGAAAAAAACAATACATGGGCACAAAATTAAAAATATAAAATGGTGCTAATTTACCCATCATACCCTCTGTGTGTGTGTATATATATATATATATATATATATATATATATATGTGTGTGTGTGTATGCACATACATACATAAACACACACACTTACTTGAAATACAGGCGTACAAGTTTTTACCCAAAACTTTGTGAAATTCTTTGAATTTTTAGGTCATATTTTATATGTGAACTAATGTTAAACTTTTTTTCTTTTAAAAAAAAAAAAAAAAAAACCTTATGAAAAATTATTTTTCTTTAGTAGGAGAATCTTGAGTTTGTCTGATAGTTACAGAATTTGAACATAACTGGTTTTCGTTAAACAGTGTGGAATCTGACATATTGGTGAGATATATTTTGTCAGCCGTTTTTCCCAATACTTTGGAATCAAAAACTGGAGAATTTTGCAGAATTCAAGCCAAAAGATGCCACAATCCAGCCAAGTGGAAATGAAGAATGTGCACTTGTCAGACATCATGGCAACATTTTCAGGGAGACTATCAGGAAGCATATAAAGTTCCATTTAAATTAATTTGTATATTTTAAGGTCTTAGAATTGGTAAAAAGAAATTGGTTACATTGAATTTAATAAAGAAAACAGATATTTTCACTTTCTGTCTTCACTCTATTTTTGCCAAATATTTCTGCTCTCTCTCTCTCTGTCAAATATTTCCACTCTCTCTCTCTCTCTCTGTCAAATATTTCCACTCTCTCTCTCTCTCTCTGTCAAATATTTCCACTCTCTCTCTCTCTCTCTCTGTCAAATATTTCCACTCTCTCTCTCTCTCTCTCTCTCTCTCTGTCAAATATTTCCACTCTCTCTCTCTCTCTCTGTGTCAAATATTTCCACTCTCTCTCTCTCTCTCTGTGTCAAATATTTCCACTCTCTCTCTCTCTCTCTGTGTCAAATATTTCCACTCTCTCTCTCTCTCTATGTCAAATATTTCCACTCTCTCTCTCTATGTCAAATATTTCCACTCTCTCTCTCTGTGTCAAATATTTCCACTCTCTCTCTCTGTGTCAAATATTTCCACTCTCTCTCTCTGTGTCAAATATTTCCACTCTCTCTCTCTGTGTCAAATATTTCCACTCTCTCTCTGTGTCAAATATTTCCACTCTCTCTCTGTGTCAAATATTTCCACTCTCTCTCTCTGTGTCAAATATTTCCACTCTCTCTCTCTCTGTGTCAAATATTTCCACTCTCTCTCTCTGTGTGTCAAATATTTCCACTCTCTCTCTCTGTGTGTCAAATATTTCCACTCTCTCTCTCTGTGTGTCAAATATTTCCACTCTCTCTCTCTCTGTGTCAAATATTTCCACTCTCTCTCTCTCTGTGTCAAATATTTCCGCTCTCTCTCTCTCTCTCTGTCACATAGTTCTTGCTCTCTCCATTTCGCTCTCTCTCTTGCATATTCCTGCACTCTCTCTCTCTCTTGCATATTCCTGCACTCTCTCTCTCTTGCATATTCCTGCACTCTCTCTCTCTCTTGCATATTCCTGCACTCTCTCTCTCTTGCATATTCCTGCACTCTCTCTCTCTTGCATATTCCTGCACTCTCTCTCTCTTGCATATTCCTGCACTCTCTCTCTCTTGCATATTCCTGCACTCTCTCTCTCTTGCATATTCCTGCACTCTCTCTCTCTTGCATATTCCTGCACTCTCTCTCTCTCTTGCATATTCCTGCACTCTCTCTCTCTCTTGCATATTCCTGCACTCTCTCTCTCTCTTGCATATTCCTGCTCTCTCTCTCTCTCTTGCATATTCCTGCTCTCTCTCTCTTGATCATATTCTTGCTCTCTCTCTCTCTCATATTCTCGTTCTCTCACTCTCGCATATTCCCGCTCTCTCTCTCGCATATTCCTGCGCTCTCTCTCTCGCATATTCACGCTCTCTCTCTCTCTCTCTCTCTCGCATATTCCTGCTCTCTCGCGCATATTCCCGCTCTCTCTTTATTTTGTTTTAATACAAAAATGTGGCACAAGGCCAAAAGTGGGGAATAGGGAAAAGCTGGTCTTCAGTCTTCTCTTAAAACTTAGCTGAGCATGATTACTGATCCAAACAAAGCACACAGTATTCCTTACACCAAAATAACACATCATGGAAAAGGAAAGAGTAATCAGAAGGACAGTAGATAGCAATTGACATTGCATTTAAATTTTTACAGACTAAAGTTGGTTGGAAAGGATGGAGTCAGAAAGGAGTACTGCAAATGGGAAGTATGAGAAAAGAAACTGTTAGCATAAAATTTACGGTTACATCCAGCCAGCTCAATTGTAAATTGATTAGATGTTGATGTCAGTCTTGTACTGCATTTAAATTCTTGAAGTCTATGTACCAAAGAGGAAAGCTCATCAGAACAATTACCATGAAAATACTTATAGAAAAGGAAGAGGGAAGCTATATTATGGCTTAAATTCATAAAGTCTAGGTACCAAAGAGGAAAGTTCATCAGAACAATTGCGATGAATATATTTATAGAAAAGGCAGAGGGAAGCAATTTTACATTGGTAGGGTAGTGACTGAAACCAAGACCAATCTGTTGCAGAAAGTTGGCTGGAAAGTATGGAGTCAGAAGAGAGTTCCACAAGCAAGAAGTGTGAGAAAAGAAACTGTTAGTATAAAACTAACCAATTCTACTGTATATTGATGAGACCTCTTTGCCAGTCTAGTACTGACCTTATATTCATAAAGTCTAGGTACCAAAGCGAAGATCTCATCAGAACAATTACCGTGAAAGTATATGTAGAAAAGGCACTGAAATTCTTGATTTGCGAGTTCAACCTCTGGGTTGGGCATTGTATGTTTGAACTCAGTGGAAATAGGGTGTCCAATAGCTGACCAGTACTAAAAATAAGAACTAAACTAGGTAGGGAAATAGGAAGAGACTACTCTCTGTAGATTGAATAAAGTGTTCAGTTTGGAGTTCTCGCTAAGTTACCCAGATCCACATATACTTGAAGACCGGAGTGCACAGTGGATAAAATACTGTGATAAAAACAAAGATCATGACAGTAGTCTAGATATAAGGAGTGCAAATATCTCAGAAATTCAGATGCAAATTGAACTAATTTTTGGTAATAGGTATTTATACCTTTTTGTATTTATTCCACCAAAAAGTTTTTTTTTTTATTTTTTTATTTTTAATGTACTTTTCTGCAGAAAAATATATCTGGACAGGCTTAAATGTTTTTGCTCATGAATTCCTTCTTTGGGATTCTAATCTAAATTCTCCAACCTGAATATTAAGCCAAGACTCTAGTGAAACTGAGATGCAGGAGAAATCTGTTATTCTTAGAAGAATTCTGAAAATAACCTATGAAGATAGAATAACAAGGCAGTTGTCCAATGTGCACCCACATGAAATGTTCATTACTGAGAACATTAAATATGAAGAGAGAACTTGAATTCCTTGGTTAATCAGAAAGAGAGAAAAAAATGCCATAAGTCTGGGAAAATTGGAAGACAAATAAGAAAATAGATGTCTGTGAAAGAACTCAAAAACCCAAAGACCTCATTGATGCTGCAAGAGATCATTTGATACAGAGAGACATGGTTGTCCAAGCATGCAATATGCAAGGCAAATGATGGTTATATATATATATATATATATATATATATATATATATATATAGTAGAATGCTTGACAACTGGACTAAGGAGGCCTTCCAGATATAAGAAATTCGTTAGAAAGTCCGGATATGAGGAATTATATTTAGATCAAAATAAAAGAACTGAAATCAGGTTTAACATTTATTTTCAATGTTTTATAGTAAACAAAATAAGCTAATGGTGAGTGAAATATAAGAGTTGATTTTAAGGAAAAAGAAATAAATTATGTAATTTTAATGAAAATTGTTTAAGTATGCCCTGTATGCAAAACAAACAGTGGAATTAGGATTTTTTAATCACTGTTGCATGATGATTCTTTCTCTTCTAATGTCATTCTCAACTTTTTCCGCATTTCATTTTGCTTTTGTTTGAGAAATTTTTTTAAGTGAAAGACACTTTCTAATTCTGCATGTTTTATTGTAATCATTATACCTGAATGCTGGCTTTCTTTCCATAAAACTGACAACCTTTTCAATAGCTTTTACAATTTCAGTCCAGATTCATCATGCATTTTGTCACTACCTTGTTGCAGATGTGTCTCGTTGCCATCCTTTCCTCTTATTCCCATCATCTTTTGCACCAATACAAGCCATTAGGGTGAAATAAGCATAAGCAAATATCCAAAGTAAATGTCCTCAAAAACAGAAATTTCCAATCGGTCACATATCACCCTAATAGTTCAAATATACACATGAAAATCATGTCCAAATATGAGGGAGTCAACTCTCTGTGTGTGTGTGTGTGTGTGTATATATATATATATATATATACATATATATATATATATATATATATACACACATAATGTCTGTCTTTGATGTAGTTTTTAACGTCAAAAACCGACATTATTTTTGCACCAACCTTATATATATATAAACAAATAAATTAAGTTTTATGGTATAGTGGAAATTTTATGGTTAAAGATAGTACTTGAAAGGGGTTGATTGTTTCCGTGAAATGAACGTTTCATTTTCTTCATTAATCACATTTCTGAAAAAAACATAGTAGTCCAACAAAAAATATAGTTCTATTAATTTTAAGTTTTGTTCTCATGTCTGTCCCATTTCAAATTGAAGCAAATCTTCATCTTTGGGTGATATACGGATGGCATCAGGGTTAGAATTCTCACAAAGCAAGGAGGTTTCTGTCTGATGGAGGATCTGTTGTCATAATGATTTGAGGCAAGGTTTTACAAGGCTGGATACTCTTTCTGACACCCAACTCAGACACTCGTAGTAGTCCAAGTACATAGTGTTTTATTGATACACCATCTCTAGGAAGGTTGCAATTCAAGGCCTGGGTCACCATCCTAGCATTGTGTTTATATAAGTTTTTTATTTACTGGACATAATTTTAATGATTATTTGCTTGCCTGCATATGCACACCAGCACATGTGTACACACATGCTTATAGTTGGCCATTTAATTTATCCACTAATATATATATATATATATATATATATAATTTAAAAATGTGATTCCTCTGCTACATAAGAGTTCTCATGTTTCAAAAACAAGAGCTGAAAACTTCAATATAATTATTAGAATTAAATTGAATTAAAGTACCAAGCTCTGTTCAAAAATTGCTTGAAGATGAAACAGAGCTTGGTACTTTAATTCAATTTAATTCTAATAATTGAAGTTTCCAGCTCTTGTTTTTGAAACATAAGAACTCTTATTTAGTGGTGGAATCATATTTTTTTAAAATAATTATAATTTAGGCTCTTTCTTTTGTATCAAGCACTGTTTTTTAAAAATAAAAACCAAAGTAAAGAACTTCGGATTATTTACCTAACGAGTTCTTTCCTATTTTCTATATATTTTCATATATATATATATATATATATATATATATATATACACACATACACACAACCTGAAGATTATGTTCAAGCATGAAACAGACTATTGGAGCTTGGTGTTGACCTCAGTGTCTATTTTTATATTTATATAGGCTCTATCTTTGATATTGAGCACTTTTACCCATGAATATACCATAGCTTAAAACTATATATATTGTTAAACATACAAGGAAACTATCTAAACTCCATCTGCAACATCATTGTAAAAATTACAACTATAATAGCCTCATCCATATATAATAAAAAGATTAAAATTAATAAAATGCCAACACTCAATAATATCAACTAGGAACATGGTCACAATGTACTGACCATGTTTAGAAAATAAATTAAAAAAATTCCCTCATTATGTATCCTAGAAATTTTGACTGTATGATTCTAAGCACTAGTGTCTTTTTAGTTCCAATTTCTTTAAAACTTCCTTGTTACACACATGTGCCATCCATGTTATTCTCAGGATCCTTATGTAGAATTACATTTCTGTTGCTTCAAATCTCTTTATCTTTGAGGTAATTGACCCACATTCATTGCCAGAGAAAGAGGATTGATATGCAGTTTATGCTCTTTTCTTTATTTCTAACAAAATTTTCCTGTTTCTTACTACTTTGCTGAGCTTCTGATAAACATCATCACTGCTACCTCAAGTCTCCTCTTCATTTGTGTGGAAATTGTCTAACATTCACTGCCATATAGGATGATTGATATATTCAACATTTTTTTTTCTTTGTTTCTAATGAAATTTTCCTGTTTCATGACACTTTGTATCATGATATTTTGTTTCTGTAGTGATGGATAAAAACTAAATCTTACCACTTTGTGCTATTTGTTGAAAATGAAAATCAAGATCTGATTAACTTTAGTAAGGCCTTGAAATGTGGTCATTTTTGCACTTTTTTGCCTACTAATAAAAAAAATGATACTTGAGACGTCAGCAGGATTCTTCATTCTTCTCAGCTGTAGAAGGTAGTTTCATGTTGGAAATGGAATTCTGACCCCATTCTCATACAATCAAAGTTAAGCAACATCAAGCCCTAGATGAGTGACCACTTGGGCATACAAGGTGCTGTCAGCTTGAGTGGTGTAATGGATAATGGTCATATCACATTGAAACACCCTATACGATCACTGAATTTAAGCAACATTCTGACCCCACTTTTGATTTGCACCACCAACATTTTTGACTTTGGATTTGTGAGACTGATTTATGACCTTTGAAATTATGACCCTGGATTTTATGATTTTTTGGAATTGAACCTCTGAATTGCTATTTACCACATGTACAGAAATACATAGTGAATTTGTTCCTCAAAAAGGATTACTCTTGTGAGGATCAAATACATTTTGTTTCTAGGCGACTTTTTAAATATGCAATAGACTTGAGTGGTGAAAGAGTTCTTTTTTTTTTTTTTGTTATATATATTTATATATTAAATGCTGCCTCCTTCCCCCACTGGATAAATTTCTGATATGAATTGAGTCATGTGTTTTTATTTATTTATTTTTATATATATATATATATATAGAGAGAGAGAGAGCATAAAATGCTGTTTTGTCATCTTTTTGTATTTCAAGGAATGCAATGATCACAAGTATGATGCCTTGTGATTTCCTATAGAGGCATTCATTTAGGATTTTTCTCACCCCCCCCACCTCTGTCTCATTTCCTGTGGGCTGTTCCAGGATGTTTACAAAGTCAGGAAGCAAAAAGACCAACACTTTGAAAAAAAGCATAGTATAATATTAACTAGAGGGAAATATTTCAAATAATGTTTTTTTTTTGTTTTTTTTTTGTTTTTTATGGCACACACACACACACACATATATATATATATATATATATATATATATATATATATATACATACATATAAATAATGGACTATTCTGTTTCGATCATGGTGGAAAGACAAGACATATCAGATATTACTTGGTTTAAGTGAAAAAAAATGTGTTTAACGACTTCTTCTAATCGCTCATAAATAATAGACTGTTCCATTTTGATTGGGCAAAAAGATAAGACATCAAAGACACTTCTTGGTTTCAGTCAGAAAACAAAAAGAATGGAAGATAGAAGAGTTTAACAGTTGTTTCGGTGAAATGCAAAAAGTTGTCAGTTCAAAATCTTTTCATTTGTACCCCCTTACTTCTAAGATTGATATTTGATTGTTATTGCAATATTTTGGCAAGATTGTTAAGCTTAAATATTTAATGTGGTAATAAGGGAATTTCTATGGATATTTGATTACCATAGAACTTGCCATGAGCTTATTCACTCATTAACTGAAGAATTAAGAGAGATTAGAAGTTTTAACTAGGAAAACAGTGCAATTTTTGCAAGGTAAAACTTGTGTGTGTGTGTGTGTGTGTGTAATCTTATCTACCATTTCAAAGAATACAAGCCAAAATAATTCAGTTTAACAAAGTCTGTGAAAATAGACCTTGATTTTTGGAAATCAGGATTTAAGATCATATTTTATTGTACTACTATAAAATAGGTCCTCCATCTATGAGTTAAATAGTAGCACAGACTAGATTCTTCAGTCTTGGTTGGCAACCAGTTTAGGAGGAGGTCAATACGTATTTACAAAATTGTACAAAAAAGTTCTGGAGAAAGGTTGTTTAGCTTTCAGCTTGACTTCATGCAAAATAAAATGTTTCTGTCTGTGTGCACCAGATAGAGAGGGAAGGAGAGAATATATGCTGATAAGAAAGAGGATGTTTGTTCAGGAGACAAAGTAAGATGAATACTGACTGGTATCTTTGGCATATGTATTCAGCAATTGGAAGCAGAATGTCAACATTTCTTACCCCCAATAAAAGAATACTACTTAGGACGAGAGACTCTCACTTCTTTGTGGGTGGAGAAAGTAGTTTTTCTTTGCGAGTTTCAGACATGGAATGCTAATGTGTTTTGATTCACACTCACAACATTTATGACTTTGACGTTGCAACACTGATTTATGATATTTTGAATTATAACTCCGTATTGTGAAAAGATAGCAGATCTAACAGTCAAGAGATTTCAGATCAGCTATTTTTTCACAATTTACAAAAACTAAAAGTATTAAGAAAACCTACCTACCTCAGTTAAACAAAGAAATAACTTTTGTTTTTACAATGATGTTCACCCTGTACAAGTCCCGAGAGCCACTCAAGGTAGAAGGTTACAGTTTAAGAGGTGCAGTTTATGGTATATGTGGGGAAGATAACGGCTAGCCCTAGACTTTAACAGGTTAAGATTGCAGTGATCAGAGAAGCATCATCTTGGGAGCTGGTTCTACAAAGCAGCAGTTCCGGGGAAGAAGCTGCTTGAGTGGCATTTACATCTTAACAAATACATACCAAAAATGACAGCCATATATCTCAATAAGGTTTTGTGACCACCATCCTTCTGTGGCATACAAGGAAAAGGTTTATTCAGTTTTAGATGTGTAGGAGGGAGAGTCTGGTATTTGATTGAAATTTACTGTAAATTAAATGAATAGGTTAGCTTGAATAATTGAAGTTTTATCTGTTAAGGTCAGAGAGATGCACATGGTGATACTTCTCTGTAAACGAATTAATACACATAAATCTATGTATGTGTGTGTGTGTACACATATATAGAGTTGTATTTAGCACTCACAAAAGCAGTCTCTTGAAATTTCACTCTCTCGCTCTCACACGCAGACAGTCTCTCTCGCTCTCACACGCGCGCAGTCTCTCTCGCTCTCACACGCGCGCAGTCTCTCTCTCTCTCTCTCACGCGCGCAGTCTCTCTCTCTCTCTCTCTCTCACGCGCGCAGTCTCTCTCTCTCTCACGCGCGCAGTCTCTCTCTCCCTTTCACATACACACAGTCTTTATGTTGCTCACACGGACACAGTCTCTCTGTCACTTGCTCATGTACACACACAGTCTCTCTCGCACACATTCTCTCTCACACTATCACATGCACAAACTGACTTTCTCTTGCAATCTTTCGCACACACTTTCTCACTCAGTCTCTCTCTCACATACACACTCTCTCTATCTTGCAATCTCTCACATACACACTCTCTCTATCTTGCAATCTCTCACATACACACTCTCTCTATCTTGCAATCTCTCACATACACACTCTCTCTATCTTGCAATCTCTCACATACACACTCTCTCTATCTTGCAATCTCTCACATACACACTCTCTCTATCTTGCAATCTCTCACACACACTCTCTCTATCTTGCAATCTCTCACACACACTCTCTCTATCTTGCAATCTCTCACACACACTCTCTCTATCTTGCAATCTCTCACACACACTCTCTCTATCTTGCAATCTCTCACACACACTCTCTCTATCTTGCAATCTCTCACACACACTCTCTCTATCTTGCAATCTCTCACACACACTCTCTCTATCTTGCAATCTCTCTCTCTCTCTCACACACACGCACACACACACACTCTTTCTCTTGCAATCTGTCTCACACACACACACACACACACTCTTTCTCTTGCAATCTGTCTCACACACACACACACACACACACACACACACTCTCTTTCTCTCTCTTCTTAAAGTTTTTGTCTCATAGACATTTATTCACTAACTCTGTCTGGCTAGATGTCTCTCTTTATTTTAAGCTTGCCCTATCTCTTATGTTTCTCTTCCTCTTCCTCATGACCGATGTGTGTCTCTGACTGGCTGACTCTCTTTCCAAAGTATAATTTCACTGTATTTAATTTCACTCAACTACATTTTCAGTATACTTACTAAGTAGATAAAAAAAAAAGTGTAATATGATCCACATTTTCATTTTGGCCTTTGTCTGGGAATCCTAGATTTGAAGCAACAGTGTATGAATTTTTTTAGAAAACTTATAGTGGATAAATAATCATGAGCATGTTTAAGCCAAAAGAGCATTGGATATTCTGTTGTCAGGTCCATCTGTTAATAAGATTGGCTACCTGTCCAACACAATGTCACACTTCATTCTCAGTATATTTATCATAGAGATAAATGAAAAAAAAAAAAAACACTGTTCTAAATTACATCATTTTCCATTTAAAAAAAAAAAAAAAAAAAAAAAAGGTCACATACACTGTTTTCATCTTTATTTTTGTTCTCAAAATCTCTTGGTTACTGACTCAGCAGTGATACATTTGCATAATATCTTTTGATTACTGGTTATCTCCCTTTTGTGGAAATGAGTGGGCAGTAATTGAACAGTACTAAATGAAAAAAGAAAAAAAAAAAAAAAATCTAGATATCCCAAGACATGGGCAGTGGAACGAGAACTGTCTACCACCATAATAAAGGGTTCAGTTCAGTATTCCCTGTAGTCTACCCAGATTGATATTCACCTGAAGAAGGCCACAGTGGCTGAAACGTTGTGATAACAGCAACAAAAATAAACAATATTCACAAATAGTGTAAATAACAATTCCTCGTCTCGGAAATTCAGGTAAAAAAATAAAAACTGACATTTATAAATACTTGAATGTCGGTCAGATGACAGTGTTTTAATGCTGGCAATATACTTTTAACATATTAAATTTTGCCATTTTTTGTTATCCATACTTCATTTCACAGAGGTTGATGACTACCCCATACTGAGAGTTTAGACAATGAAATCAGGCAAGGCTGATCATATATAGAGGTAAAGGGGTAGTTCAGAAATCCCTGTAGGTTACCCAAATGAATATACATCTGAGGCTACAATGGCTGAAACATTGTAACACAACAAAGATGAGGACAGTCTATATTTCTGAGATGAGGTATTATGTACATTATTTACATTGTCCTCATCTTTGTCGCCATATTTATCACAACATTTCGGCCGTTGTACACTCTGGCCTTTTTCAGGTGGTTGGAATGTTGAACTGAACCCTTTTATTTCGCTCACTTGGTTAGACTATTCTAATTCCACTTGCCATGTTTGATGGATGTTAGCTATTAATTATCTCCTGTTAATTTTCCCTCTGAAAGTTCTCCACTGCCAGAGTGTGAGTTCAATACCCGGTTAAGGCAGTGGAGAACTTTCAGAGGGAAAATTAACAGGAGATAATTAATAGCTGAAATCCATCAAACATGGCAAGTGGAATTAGAACAGTCTAACCCAGTGAGCGAAATAAAAGGGTTCAGTTCAACATTCCAACCACCTGAAGAAGGCCAGAGCGTACAACAGCCGAAATGTTGTGATAAATATGGCGACAAAGATGAGGACAACAGTCCGAGTAATGAAAATAAAGACGAGGACAAATTACAAAATTTATATTCAGAATATAAATCCTGTAAATTGTTAATTTTCAGATTAATTAAGTTTTTACCACATGGTGAGACTCGGCTTAGTCAGCTTTAATATGGCAAAAAATGCAAATCGAATTTACTTTTTACATTAGATCAGGTTATTTTTTTTACTTACTTTTGTTAAAAAGAAGGTTAATATTTACTTCGCTAAATTTTTTTTTTTTTTTTTTTTTTTTTTTTTTACTGACTTTAGAGATAGGGAAAGTTTAACCTTTGTACCTGCAAAAAAAAAAAAAAAACTTCCAAAAAATGGTATGTCAAGAGGAAAGTTATTCCCTTGACACCACTATTATTGTATACATTTTTGACTAACTTGCCAATATTTCTTTTTAAAAAGCGACGATTGGAATTTTAACAAAACCCAAACATGAAAATTTTAATTTATAGATTTTCTTGATTCATGAGAATTGACAACAAATGTATTAAACCTTTATTTATTTATTAGATTGAATAAAAATTTGATTTCAAAGTTATTTAAAAAATGGTATATAATAAGTATTGCATTGTAATTGGTTGACATGTCTTGATAATTTTGTAATTTTCTTTTATAAATTTTCAAATAAAAATATTTCTTTTCAAATTTCTTTATAAAATGATAAATAATAAATCTTTATAAAAGGTAAATAATAAATATTGCATTGTCCTTTCTTTTGCTTTTAATTCTTTCATCCCAAGCAAGGCAGTAAAGCCACTAAGACACAAGGTGGGGGGAGTACTGAGTATGAAAGAATAAGAAAAAAGGGAAACATTATTAAGGAGCAAGAACAATAGAAGAGTAATCAAGAAAACTGTAGATAATGATTGACATTGCATTTAAATTTTTTTCTAATCATTTCACCCCATACAAGACAGTAAAGCCACTAAGACAGAAGGGGTTACTGAGTGTGAAAGAATAAGGAAAAAAGAGAAACATTAGTAAGGAGCAAGAACAATAGAAGAAGAGTAATCAAGAAGACAGTAGATAATGATTGACATTGCATTTAAATTTTGGAAGATTAAGGTTGGCTGGAAAGCATGGAGCTGGAAGAGTTCCACAAGTAAGAAGAATGAGAAAAGAAACTGGTAGCATAGAACTTAGTTACATTTAGCCAATACAATTGTAAATTGATGAGACCTCATTTGTCAATCTTGTACTGCACTTAAATTCATAAAGTCTAGGTACCATAGTGAAGTGTTCATTGAAACAATTACCATGAAAGCATTTGGTTTACATATTTTTATAATCTTTTAAATAAACATTGCTGATGGAGTCAAAAGTGTATACAGTAATAGTGGTATCAAGGAAATAACTTTCCTTTTGACACACCATTTTTTGTGGGCACATGGGTTAAACTTTGCCAAGACATGAATGTTTAATTTGCTAAATTTGAAATAACATTAATTAAAAATTTTTTATTTTTAATTTAGTTTCAGTGCTGGTCGATTCTCCTCCAGCAGGAAAAATGATACTGCAGGAACATCAGGTGAATCTCCCTCAAAATTTTCCAAAGCCAGCTGCATCCCTCAAGCAACCAATCCAAACAGAGATGGGGCTTCATCACTTCACGCTCGACTATCATCACGAGCCCACCAGGATAGCACATCGGGCAAAATCGATTCTTCATCCTCTGGCGATCATAAACAGAACCGCTTAACCAGTGACCCAAATATCTCTTCTCCACGTCGAAAAGTCACTGAAGACTCAGCTGCTAAAAGGGATTCTTCACACATTGGTCAAAGATCTTTGGGCCGCGGAACATCTGAAAGTCCATCTAGATCTTCACAAGATTCTGATGGCGGTTCTCCTTCGAACATTCCTCTACGGGCATCATACAGGAGAGGTTTAGAAGGGGATAAAAATAGCGACCTTGGGGGTAGCCGCATGCTGCGAAGTAGCGGCCGTCTCAAAACTAGCTCTGGAAGGGTTGGCATCAGTTCTTCAGAGTCTGTAGATAATGCTCCTACAAGAATTCCAAAAGATTCAAAATTGTCTTCTCAGAAGGGTCTATCAACTGATTCAGAGGTCACTACTACTATAAATGCTCCCTCTTTTCTGCCAAATAAAAGTGAAAAGTTTCTCAAAGACAAAACATCCCCAGATGGTTTCAAGGAACCATCACCTACCACAGATTCTCCCCAAGAAGTCGAATGTTCAAATTTGATGATTAATTTAAAAAAGGGAAATAAAAGTGAAGACATAGCAAAAGCACCGTCGCCACCAAAAACAATGGATATCACTTCCACAAAACAAGCATTTGATCGGTGCGGTATTAAATACAATTCTTGTAGGTCGCGAATTCCCACTCCAAACTCACCGTCTGGTTCTCGTAAGGGATCAGAATCACCTGTACGCCAAAAGCTTTCATCTCATAGCTTTTCGGGTTCCAGAACGACAGAATCGGGCAATGCAAACAACGATGAGACAGATTCTTCTAAGAATAATGTTGAGAGTCGGGCGGATAGAATTGCACGTTATAAAGATCTTCGACGAAGGGAACTGGCTTCAAAGATGAAATCAAAGTTAGATCCTGAAACTGAACCAGAAACATTTGCCAGTACAAAGAATTTGGATGCAGATAAAAGTAAGATTGTTAAAGAAGCTGAAGTTGCATCTTCAACAGCCGTTAAAGCAAGTGCTACTCGCTCTGCCACAGCTGATTCTACAAAGATCATATGTGGCATGAAGGTGTCAAAGAACATTGCAGAAAGAGCAAAGAAACGACAAGAACGAATGCTGCGAAACAGTCAGCATCTATCAGCTGAACTTATTGGAAGGCGTGCTAAAATAAGTGCTGTGTGTTTACGAACAGAAACACCAGAAGGCAGTGATCCTCAAATGACAATCCCTGATAGAAAAGCTGATTCTTCAACATTTGACATGCAGTTTGCCACTTCACAAAGTAAGTCACAGCTTCAGCCATCTCCTTTGCAAGACATGGAATCTTTAAGTCCAAGCTCGTTGTCACTTAGTGATAATGATAAAGACTCTATGTACCAACAATTAACATCAGAATCATCGGATGTTAGCCCAGAGGATAAAAGATTAAGTTTAACCGAATTGGAGTCTCTCCCAGAGATCACATCCTCGGACGAGTTAAATTTAAATATAGATGAGGAAATGGCTGTCAGTGAGAAGTTGTGTTTCTCACAATTAAGTCCGCCTCTTGAGGTTGTTTCTAATCTAGAAAAAACTGTACCCCGGGAAGGTAAACATACTGTTGTTGAAGAGAAATCTTTGAATCTGTCAATTGATCAAGAGAATAAATTGCCAGTTACCTCCCCTTATAACATTTTGTCCTCTTTGGACAAAAGAGTTGAAAAAGTCAAATCCCCTCTTGCCAGTAGTAACCATGATTCTGGGAATTCCAATATTTTTCCTGGTAGTAACAAAAGAGATGCTACCAATGTGGAAACTGGTAGTTGTGATTTCCTTTCAAAATCCTCAATTAAAATCTCTCAAGCAAAAGACGTTTCCTCCAGCTATGCCACTTCTGGTACCAAGTCAACATTTCAAATGTCGAAACCTAATGATAAACATGTTGATGTAGTTCCTGACATACAAGCAGAGGAACAATTTCCTATGCCTCCCGAGAAAGTGCGTCCCAGACCACCTCCCAGCACGGTTCTTTACACAAAGAAGCTTTTAGAATCTGGTAACGTGAAAAAGGACCAAAAACGAATAGACTATGACTTACAGAAAGAACTTGACTGGCTTGAACACAGAAAATACCAATATGCTGATGAAAGCAATGTAGAGAAAGAGAAAAAGCTTTCGGTTCTAGAAATGGTAAAGGCAGCAGAAGGTAAGACAGATAGTGAAGAAGAGAAACCTCGAAGACCACTTGGTCGGACGATGAGTGAAGCTAGAGGAAAAGATGCAGCCCAGTCCAGAAGGGAGATCCTTGCTACTAGAATATCCAGCTTGGGACGTACCCGGTCATTTGGTATGGGCCCAGTCAAAAGACCAGATACTTCAACCAGTCTTGACCAACAGAAAACTGTTTTGTCTCCAATTAAGGATAATAATCTTGATGAGCTGTTAATGAAGAATGTTGCTTATCTGGACGATGAAAATCTACCAAAGGAACCACTAGTAAGGAGTTTACATCCAGGGGAGAGTTTAAAGCTAAGGAAATCTTTGAGGAAGAAGAAAGTAGCCAAACTCTCAAGCTTGCCAGAGAAAGGAATGTCTGAAGACAATAGGTAGGTTCTTTTTGTTTAATTTTTATGAAATTCTATTGTCTTTTTTTTTTTTTTTTTTTAATCTGAATGTCCAGATTCCAAACAATAATAACACAAAAATAAAGAAAATATGGTCTCATGCCTGTTAAATAAATCATTTGTATTTACATACAAATGAATTCAAGAGAGTTAAAAAGGGGTAAAAATAGTCTTTATTTGACTTAACATCTACAGTTTAGAAAACACTTTTGATCATTAGTGTAGATTCACTGACTGTTCAAGTTTTTGTTGTTGGAGATGATTTGTTTGAAGTCAGCAACACGTTTCTTTCAGCACACGCTGGTGGTTGGGGAGCTATGAAGCTACATTTTCTCTTTTGTTTGAATGGCTTCGAGACAGTTGCATCTCTGCTGCTAAAAGTCAAGATTATTTTTTTTTGGTGGGGGCAGTTTTTGTGGGATTTTCCTTTTCAAAGGTTTTTTTTCTATCTATACCCACTAAACTTGATCAATGAGAATTTTTTTTCTTAACTCCACATGTTTTTTTTTAAGTTGTTATACATTTATTTTTCTTTAACTCAAGAAAAATAAATCCTCATTTTATATAAAAACATTGTCAAAAAAGGTGGTAAAAATGTGTAAATTCTTTGCAGTGATTAGTCTTTAGTTGTATTAGTCTTTAGGTAGTTGGTCCACAGAAAATCTGCGGTTTAAAAAAGAATTTGATTATCAGTGAAGATTCACTGACCGTCTGAGCGGTTGTCGCTGGAGATGATTTATTTGAAGTCAGTGTTTCTTTCAGCATTTCCTGGGGGGGAAGGAAAAAGCTATGTAGCCACATTTTGTGTTTGAACAGCTTAGAGATAGTTGCATCTTTGCTCCTGAAAGTCAAAATCTGTGGGGTTTTATGAGAAATTATTCCTTAAAGTAGGCTCAAGAAAAATAGAGTAAATGGTGAATATAAAAAATAATGGTAAAAATACAGTAAAATGGTAAATAATAAATATTGCATTGTAGTTGGTTCACATAGTTTTATAATCTTGTTAAATCACAAAAAATCAGTTTTAGTCTGTATATTCCAAACAATAATAAAAATAAAGAAACATTTGTATGCCTGTTACATAAATAATTTGTATTTGCAAATACATGTATATGAATTCAAAAGTATTAAAAAGATAGAAAAAAATAAATAAATAGATTTTAGTTGAGTTAAAGTCTTTGGGTAAGTGGTCCATAGAAAAAGCTACAGTTTAGAAAAGACTGTGATCATTGGCAAAGATTCACTGACCATCTAAGCTGTTATCATTGGAGATGATTTGTTTGAAGTCACTGACACGTTTTTTTTCAGCATGTGCTAGAGGGAAGGAAAAAGCTTTTGTGTTTGAACAGCTTAGAGACAACTGCATCTCTGCTCTTGAAAGTCAAAATCTATTTTATGAGAAATTTTCCCCAAAAGTAAGCTAGAGAAAAATAGGGTTTTCTCTGATTGGTCAATTATTTTATATGATAATGTTAATTTATAACCAAAAGATACTTTGATTCAAACGGTGTATGTTGTATTATGGAATCTTTTTGGCATGCTTGTAAATATTTTCTGTTATTGGGTAGAAAATAAAATTTGTTTTTTTTTTAATATGGTATGTATGTGGATATGTTATAAATACGGTTTATTTCCGATAAATTCTTGTAAATGATATCATAAAAATATGTATGTTTTCAATTAACTTATTGTCTGTTACAGGTAACACTTGAAAAAAAAAATATACCAGGTGTAACAGCAAAATTGTCCAATTATTAGATGAAGCTTTGAATCATTGTTGCTTAGAAATGATTAAAGATATCTTACTGGAATTCGCCAAGTTTTTATAACACAATTGCATTTAGCTCAATGTTGAAATGATGATCCCTCTTCCTGTTGTGAGCTCCTGATCAAATTTTCCTGTCTACTGTTCCCTCTTTTTTAAACTTATTCACCATTCTCTTGACGGTTCTTGAATTAACTTTGAAGATGGAAGCCAGAGTATGAATGTTGGTACCGTTGGTACCGTTGGTACCGTTGGTACCGTTGGTACCGTGACTGAAGGCTTGAACAGTCTTTTTCCTCTCACTATTGCTCACTTGGGAAGACAGTGGAGCTGACACAAAACAATTTTATTCTGTTCTCTTTTTAGCTGAATAACTCAAAGGATTTTTCAGTGATACTTACAACAAATGGTATCAAGATGGCTAGATGTCTCTTATCTGAAAACCTGGAAAAAGGAAACTCAATTAGTTTAGTAGTTTTTTAGGTATTAAACACTTGGTGATGGGAAATTTTGCTGTTACACCTTGTGTGTGTGTGTGTGTGTGTGTGTGTATATATATAAATATATGAATTAATTTATATATATATATATATATATATATAGTGAAAAACATACCACTACAGAGCAAAAAGCCTTCAGTTTTGAACTGAAATTTGCTGTTATACCCAGTATGCCTTCATGAAATCTAATCACAAATTTATCACATGGTGCCACAGCCTCACCAACCAGATGTTGATGTGGTTTCTGTAGCAAATTGGTTGGCGTTGACTTATTTCTTGTTGAAGACATTACTTTTTACATACATTTTTATTTTTAAATACATTTTTTCTCTTTTTAGTGGGTTCTTTTTGTTTCATTCTTGTAAACAATATTGGAAAAATATGTCTCTCTTCAATTAACTTGTTGTTCTTGACAGACAATATTTAGAAAGAAAAAAAAAAAAGAAAGACAATATATGCGTTAGACTCCACAAAACCTAATTGTAAATTTATTACTTCTCTGACTTTTCTTCACTCTCTTATTGAGTGTGGAGCCACAGCCTCACCAATTCAGGTGTTACTCATATAGTTTCCATAGTGAATAGGTTGGAGTTGACTGATGTTTCTTCTATTTTTCATGAAAAGATAGTTCTTTGTTTATTCCAATACACCCAGGTTCAGAACGCAAACACCTATAGAATCCCTTTAACAAGTCATTTTATCAAAAACTTTTTTCCAATTTGTGAAATATAAACTTTTTAAGTCCTGGTGAAAAGTTGCGAGCAGTCCTACATCAAAGAAGGTACAGAAAGAGGATTAAAGGGAGGTAACCTCAGATTCAAAGTCAGAACATCATTAATGATAACTCTCTCCTCCAATTTGCAGACCTTAGTTACTATATTCTTAATACTTGATATAATACAAAAATATCACAATGATAAAATCGATCAATAATTATAACTATTTATACTGAGACACATACATACACAGATGTACTCGAGGACACATGGCACAGTTGGTTAAATTCAGTGACAGGGCCCAAAGAGTGAGTTCAATACTAAATTATTTTGTAAAGATAATGATTTTCTGATACAAGTCATACTAATTAAAGTGCATTCATAACGTTCAAGGGTATTTGAACATAAGTATTTGCACATAAGTATATATAATGAACACAGCTGGAATTGAAACTCAGATCACCGGTTTCTAATTCTGAGACATTACATCACCTGCACATCCAAGAATATAGCAGCTGGTATTCTCAAGTAGTCATCCACCTAGGGACTGACCAGGCTTGATGTTGCTTAACTTTGGTGATCGTACAAAAACCAGTGTTGCAACATGATATGGCTGTAAGCCTAATGTTTATTCAGAGATTTTCAATATATAATGCTTTATCTATGATTAACGGAGAAAACATTGGGTTAGATGCCTTGACAAAGATGGAGAGTTGGAAAATATTTGTATTAAAATAAATGCATTTTTCATCATTCGGGTATATCAAATATAAGATATAAGTAAATATAAGATATATATATATAAGTCTATAAGACTCATGAATCTGGAGAACTGTATTTGCATTTTGATATTAAATTCAGATAAGAATTGTTCATATGAAGTTGTTCAATTATTTTAATTAACGAAAAATATTAATGTTTTGGTAATAATTTATTATTAAAAATAACAACTAAAAACACTAAATTGAACTAGTTACTGTATTTGCTGGCATTAAAGACTATTTTTTGCCATAAATATGTTTTGTTTTAATAAATTTGTTTCTTGTCAAAATGCAATATACAATGAAATTACACCGTAATCTGTATGTGCACCAACACTAAAAACACACACACACACATATATATATATATATATATATATATATATATATATATAGTTAATATATATGTATATACACACATGCATGCATGTGTGTGTGTGTGTGTATATACACACACACACTCTTTTTTATATATATATATACACACACACACACACACAGAGTTATATATATATTATAAAAGGCTCAAACACTAATATTCCATGGTTATAATTTATTAGATTGGAATTGTGATCATGATCCAATTCATCAGACCTACAAATTCAAAAAGTGTGTGTGTGTATGTATATATATATATATATATATTAGTTTATGAAAAACTAGGTAATCCGTATGGGTAAACCTAAGGAGGATAAAATCCAGAGCAAATAATTTAAATAAAAACAGACCACTTTAAGGTTCCATGTAATAAATTATTTCACCACAGCCCTTTTAAAAGGACTGCGGATCATCAGACTTTACTTTCTTTTCATTTTTTGTTTGGAAGTAAAGTCTGATGATCCGCAGTCCTTTTAAAAGGGCTGTGGTGAAATAATTTATTACATGGAACCTTAAAGTGGTCTGTTTTTATTTAAAAATATATATATAATTTCTGTGTGTGTGTTTAGTCAGCAAATTCTCTTTTTTTTTTTTTTTTTTTTTTTTTTTGTCTGATATTAAATAAATTACAAACATCATGTCTTATGTTTAGCACAAAATCTGTTCATATTCATAGATATATTGTGTGTCTTATAATCAAATGTTGCAAAAAAAAGCTTTTTATTTTTGCACTAAAAAAAGCTCCATCCTGAGATTGGGATAGGGAAAGTTGTCTTTCAAAAGCTAAGCAGAGTATTATGGAACAGAAAAATTTTGTTAGAAACAAAGAAGACTACTGAACTGTTATGTAATATCAGTCCTCCTATATATGGCAGTGAATGCTGGACCATCTCCTCACAGATGAAGAAGAGACTTGAAATAAAGAAAAGAGGTACTGGACTGTTATGTGATATCAGTCTTCCTGCATGACAGTAAATGCTGGACAATCTCATCACAGATGAAGAGGAGACTTGAAGGAACAGTAATGTGGATCTACAGAAGGATGCTGAGAATACCATGGACTGAACATGTGAGCAGTGACAAAGTTTTAAAGAAAAAGGGAAAGAAATGAACATTTATATTTAACATCATGAAAAGAGTCGAAATTTCTAGGGAACATAATGAGGAAAGAGGACTTGGAAAAATTTGATACTCCCAGGAGAGCTTGTAGGCCAAAAGAGGAAAACAATGTAGCAGGTTTAGGAGAGCTAACAAAAAGACAAAACTTATTAAGAGCTATAAAGGACAGAAAATTGAGGAGAGCCATGATCATTAACGTCCCGAAGGAACACGATCCACAGAAGAAATATTATATTGCTTATGTACGTAGATATGTATGTATGTATATATATATATATATATATAGAAATGCATTGTATGGGAAATAACCTCTTGCTAAATTAAGAGTTATTCCCCTTTAATTACCTCAAATGTGTGATAAACTTGACAAGCAGTAATGGTGTGGTACGTCGGAATAAAATTTTTCATGGTAAGATAAAATACTATTATTATTGAAAGAGATAAATTTTAATTTATTTCAGTCCTCAGATGGTGGGACTATTATTTTAGTCTTTTGGGGACATTTTTTTATCGTGCTTGATGGAGAAGGTTCCTAAGTACAGAATATATTATCCATTTCACCCTTTATAACCCACAAGTCTGACCTTCACTGTAAAATTTGAGGGTCAGATTGGGGTTAGAGAGGGGGGTTATTGTTTAAGTAAAAGAGAATCCTATATGATACAATATATGCTAATATTTTTCCCCCCGACCCGTTTCCAAAGCTAGAATCTCCAAATTTTTAAACATGGTGTCTTGTTGAGAATACTTGTTAAGTTTTGTTTATAAAGAAAAAAAGACATCAACTTTACATATCTTTTTCTAATAGTTTGGTGTTTGTAAAATCCTTTTTTTTTTTTTTTTTTTTTTTTTTTTGAATGAATTCCTGGCATGAGGAGTTATCATTATTTACATTATTTATATTTGGACTATTGTCCTCATCTTTGTTGTTATTATCACCTGATCGCCTTCTGTCTGAATTTCTGGAATGAGGAGTTATCATTATTTACATTATTTATATTTGGACTATTGTCTTCATCTTTGTTGTTATTATCACCTGATCGCCTTCTGTCTGAATTTCTGGAATGAGGAGTTATCATTATTTACATTATTTATATTTGGACTATTGTCCTCATCTTTGTTGTTATTATCACCTGATCGCCTTCTGTCTGAATTTCTGGAATGAGGAGTTATCATTATTTACATTATTTATATTTGGACTATTGTCCTCATCTTTGTTGTTATTATCACCTGATCATCTTCTGACTGAATTTCTGGGACAAGGAGTTATTATTTACATTATTTATATTCTGACTAATGTCCTTATATTTGCTGTACTACTCTATGTAGGGATTGAACTCACTATTACCTACATACTGCTCAGCTATTGCTATTCCTGTTTCCACTCAAGTCTGTAATACTCATACCTGGCTCAGGCATTGTCTGTCAAATGTTGGTTATCCCGCTAGACTTAGCTAAACAATAAATGATTCCAGAGGGCGCTCATTAAGCCTATAAAAATGCATGCATTTTTCTCCGTAGTCTCTTTTTTCCTTTTTATTACAGCTTCTGACTATAAGATCTAATTGCATGTGGGGGTGGAAATGTGTCCCTTGACTGGGGAATGTTCATTTTCATAGTTTTTTTTTTTTCTCTTGACTTTTTTACTCTTTGATCGATATGTTTATCATGTGGACCAACACAAATTTTGCACACACACAAAAATGTGCATTCTCTAGTTTAAATGTTTTATATAATTGTCTGTAAATGTTTTGTTTCTTTATTGTAATCGTAATTCCTTCTATCAGTATATGAAATTATTAGGTTGGTGCAAAAATAATGACGTAATAATGTCATTTTTTGACGTTAAAAAATACGTCAAAAAACGACATTATTACGTCATTATTTTTGCACCAACCTAATAGTTCTCGTTTGTTTTGTGTTACTCATTTTTTACCTGGACTCGCATTGAGTCCACCAATATTGTTTATAGAATAAAGTTTTCAAGGAGCCTATAAATAATTACTCTCTAAAGTGTTGATTCCCACAACATGACTAAATATTTACCCGAACATCCCACAGCAATTTCTTTTTTGGGTTGTTTTTCTTTTCTTTTCTTTTTTTCTTCCCTGGATGAATTTCAACAGGAAAATATCTCAAAATATAACAGTCCAGATGATGGAAAAAGTTCAGTCTTGTAGATTACACCTACATGGACATGTCCATCTGAAACAAGATTTTAGAACAGGATTCTGAACATAATTCCCCTGGCAACACTAATTGGGATAATCTATAATAATTGAGATAATCTATTAAGGGTTTAAACTCTCTGCAGTAAGGTATAATAATTATTTACTTATGTTGGCCTTTGTCTGGAACAAGGTCATAGTATTGAGCACTTAAAAGAAATTAACTCACTAAGCCTACTAATTGGTCAGATCATAGTGCAGAAAGCACTTAAATGCGTAATAGTAGAAAGAAATTGAGAACTTTTGATTTGAAATCGTTTAGTTAATAGTTATTTTTCACCTATATTCCAAGGAAAGGCATGTCAGTTAAATAAGCATAGTATTTATTATACTGCATAGTGTTGACAAAAACAGTGGGACTTTCTGACATATATAATAAGAAGACTTGGAGAATTTGACACTCATAGAACATGTTGAGGGAAAATAGGGAACGATTTACTATACAAGCAAATGGGTGACAAAAGGAATTGAGAGGGATAGTTAAAATGCACATTGCTAAGAGATACAAAGACAGGAAGTTGTGGTGAGCGATGATCACCTGTCTTAAGGGATATGACACAGAAGAAGAATTGAAAGCACTAATAAAGTCAGCTAGTGTATGTAATTATCCAAGTCTAATACAGTTATATCTTAATGGTTCTGTAGACTGAAATCAAAAAGAGATTATTGAGATACATAATGAGGAAAGAGGGCTTGGAAAATGTGACACACAGAAAGTAAAAGGAAATACTGAGTGACTCACCTAACAAGCTTGTGTTAATGGATGGTAGAACAGGAATTGAGAGGGCTAGTAAAAAGACAATCTTTATTAACAGGAAAGGAAGTTGTGAAGAGCCATGATTGCATATATCCTGAAGGGCCACAGCACATAGAAGCACTGAGAGCAAGCTTGCACAGCATCATCCTCGATTACTTTCTTTTTACTCCCTTTTTTTTTTTACTCTTATTTATTTAGCATGTTCTTGGCAGGATCAAGACAATTATAAATAAAACAATGCAGGGAAATTTCAGTTCATGTCTTCTGATATGGTATTATTAATGACATCATTTGTCATCATCAGAATTTAAACTTTGTTTTCAGATTTCATTTCTTCAATTTGCCATGATAGATTGCTAATTAATACCATCTAACTTCGATAGGCTTCTTTTAAATTAATTAGCAGTTAATTAGCAGCTGGATTTGACGCTAATCCATGTACTTGAGATTGAAGAACTTCTTAATTTTGTTATCTTGATGTAATTAATGGTCTCTTGATTTTATTGGTCCTCAAAACAAATTAATACAAATACTGGCCACTGATCTTGAAAATGATTCCCAATCAGTTAAGTGGGGTTAGAAATGGCTTGTAAATTTTACCACCTCCAAAACAAAACTGCTATCTTTTAATCACCATAGGAATCATTTTTACCCTCCATCAGCATGGCTGATGCTAACCTTCAGAAGAGCAACTCATTGTGTCTTCTTGGTCTCATGTTTTCTACTGAAATATAGTAGAGTGATTATAGTGTATCAACAGCTTGGTCTACTTCTAGGAAAGTTTTCCTAGGTCCACTGACCTAGAGTGGTAGGACCTGTTAGGGTCCCAACTATGAGCAAATAGTTAATCTCCAAACTGGGATCAAAAACACTATGAAAACATAAAAATAGATTTTTATAGTAAAAAAAAAATATTACCAACAATACATTTGACTCTCAACAAAAACCCTCTTTACAAAAATAGATTGAGGAAACCTGATCTATAAATTGACTTCTTACAAAGAATATGTATACTATTCATATGAACCTATCCTAGAAATTTTGTCAGTATTAAATAACCTGATGAGGTTGATATACCATAAAACAATAAAAAAAATACAAAATCTAGGAAAGTTGGTTCACTGTGTCTTGCCAGACAATTTTTCTCATCGGAATCCATCTTGCACAAGTATAAATTTACCATTTGACTGTGCATTGAATACTGCTACCATATCTAGCCTGGTTCTCTGACTATATATCTGGAGATTCTTGATAAAATCCAAAGAAGGATCTGTTATGCAATGATCCTGACCTGGACTCTCGACATCAATTACTTTCCAACCACCATGATGTGGTTTCTCTCTGTCTTTTCTATAAATAATTTCATGGCAGATGTTCCAATGAACTCTAATTCTTGGTATCCTAACTGTATGAATTTAAGTATACTACTAGATTTCTAATTAGGTCTTGTCATTTTAAAGTCAAAATAGGTAAATGAAACCATCAGCACAGCTTTTGTCGTAATTTTGTTCAAAATAGCTGAAAATTAGGAAGTTTGAGTATTGAAAGAACAGAAGACTAGCGAAAACAAAGAAGAGGTTTATTAAATGCTCATACATAGAATGGAAAATCTCAAGTAAATCAAATACTACTCAAATCCTACTTTAATGTGGTTACTTGACATAATTATAAGTAGGAGAAGTCCATTGTCACCATAGGAAGGAACAGCAGGAAGTATGCTGAGTTCTACTCTACAACAAAGAGGCTGTAGTAAATAGCTGAGAATTAGGGAGACTGTAGTTAGAGTATTAAAGGAATAGAAAACTAGTTAGGGAAAACAGAAGAAAAGGTTTATTAAATACTCATACATAGAATGGAAGAAACTTCCGTAAATCAAATACGCTTCAAATCCTACTCTAATGTGGCTACTTGCCATATTTATAAGTAGGAGCAGTCCATTGTCACCATAGTAGGGAGGAGCAGGAAGTATGCTATGAAGTCCTAATTTACAAAAATTCTAATAGTTTTTTTTCTCGCATTTCTCACCTGTAGAACTCTCTTCCAATTTCTTGCTTCTCTGCCATCTACAATCTACAAAAATGTAAATGCAACGTCAATCTTGAAGCCTCTTCTTTCATTGTCTTTTCTCCTCACTAAAATTTTCTTATTGTCTTTCACTTCCAGTAATCCCTTGTCATAGTGGCATTATTGCCTTTTTTTTTTTTTTTTTTTTTTTTTTTGATGAAATGATTACAAAAAAAAAAGACATCTCTGATTTTGTAAATCTGGCAATTCACATTGACAGGTACTCCTCAAATAAAAATCAGTTTATGAAGGTTATTGTTTCTCAAGTGTCAGAATCTATTTTCTTTTGTTTGAGTTCTTAGCTTGATAACTTGAAATAAAGACTGGGACATATGGACAGTTTTAGGGAAGAGAAACGAAAACTGACCAGAAAGGAGATAATTGTAAAGGCTGTAATAGTAGGAGACTTAATCAAATTCTCTGCCAATAGCTTGCAACATGAGCTTTACTAATCATTACCTATATTGGTAGATGCTGAGTAGATATTTAGATATAAGTTTGTAGGAATACAAAAATAAATACAAGGTGCGATGCATAAATTGTCACCATTTTATATTGTTAATTTTGCACGTGCGTGTTTGTTTGTTTTTGATTTTGTCAACTGCACAGTATAGTAGGGTCAGTTGGGCACCGTCTGTAAGAAAAAGAGCACCATGATGCAATTCACTCTGCCAGGAATCACCAATGTGAACATTTCAGAGTGTTTGGGTGTCAATCTAAGGACAATGCAGAGAATTCAGAAAGAGTTGGATGAGTCTAATGGTGATTACAAAGGTACAGCAGCTCAGAAAACTCACTCTTTTCTTATCAGAAAACAACTCCCAAAATTGTTGGTGAGGGCCTCAGACTCAACATGGAGGCTTACATCAAATTCCTTGAGGAGGTAGTGGTGCCTTGGGTCAGGAGGGTGGCTGCTGGAAGATCCTATATCTGGCAACTGAACTCTGCCACACAAGCAGAAGAAACCAGTCATGGCTGTCAGACAATTTCTGTGACCACATCACCCCTTACATCTGGCCACTGAACTCCCTTGACTGCAAACCCCTTGATTATTTTTTGTGAGACACAGTTGAGTGAGAGACCAATAAAACTTGTAAGGCCAAAGATGAACTGAAGGCAAGGATTATGGCAGCATTCACCAACTTAAACCAGAAGGCCGTCCAGAAGAGTTGCAGGAGATTCCAAAGTTGTCAGGAGGCTGTGGTTGAAGCCAATGAGAATTTTATTGAATAAATTTATTCTTTAGTATTTCAAGATATTTTTGTGTAATTTTGGTAAATATATCTGTTAAAATAATCGGTGTTTTTTTGTTTTTTTTTCATTCAAGTGCAATTTAGACAACAATGTATCCATCGTACCCTTTATCTGCTCTTATATAGCAATATTTATAAAGTTTGTAGGGATACAAAAATAAATATCTCCCTTTACACATCAAGTGTCATGTGACAACCCAGCACAATAAGCCAACCAAGACACTCACTTTGCAGCAGGCAATCAAGAGAGACCTCTTTCTTCATCTCTTTCACAACTCAAAAGATATTGGCTCAACATGGCTGTTTCTAGTGAAACACTCGAATAATTCAAATAACAGGCTTTTTCATTCCATCATCATTTCCATTTGTCTTTTATTCCCAAAACATGTCAGTTTAATTGGCAACATGGACAACTTCGTTTTCGTTTTTTTTTGTTTTAGTACTTTCTGTTAACACTTTAGCTTGTGTTTGTATATAAATGTTATATGAAGTCTTCTTGTTTTTAGTATTTCAAGATATTTTTGTGTAATTTGGGTAAATATATCTGTTAAAATGAGACATCGGTGTTATTTTCATTTTTGCATAATATTTTTACACCATTCTCTTTTAGTGTCAGTCCAGTCAACTGACACTATGAATACTAAGAATTTTTGGAGTCCTTATAAACTGATATCAGTTTGACATACAGTGGAGGAGAAAATGTGGCTTGAACTTACTCGCAATGGCTTGTAAGAATAGCTTGGTAAAACTTATAGAAGCAAGCATGGATAGTAGATGTTTTTGAAGATTTAGCTTTGTTTGACACAAAACCATAATATTTGGGCCCCCATTGAAGATCATTCATGATTTGATATAAACTTGCTGTTTTTATTTCTTTTTCTCTTTCTTTTTTTCTCTCCTTTCTCTTTTCTCTCCTGTTTCTCTCCTCTCTCTCTCTCCCCTCTCCTGTTTCTCTCCTCTCTCTCTCCCCTCTCCTGTTTCTCTCCTCTCTCTCTCCCCTCTCCTGTTTCTCTCCTCTCTCTCTCCCCTCTCCTGTTTCTCTCCTCTCTCTCTCCCCTCTCCTGTTTCTCTCCTCTCTCTCTCCCCTCTCCTGTTTCTCTCCTCTCTCTCTCCCCTCTCCTGTTTCTCTCCTCTCTCTCTCCCCTCTCCTGTTTCTCTCCTCTCTCTCTCCCCTCTCCTGTTTCTCTCCTCTCTCTCTCCCCTCTCCTGTTTCTCTCCTCTCTCTCTCCCCTCTCCTGTTTCTCTCCTCTCTCTCTCCCCTCTCCTGTTTCTCTCCTCTCTCTCTCCCCTCTCCTGTTTCTCTCCTCTCTCCCCTCTCCTGTTTCTCTCCCCTCTCCTGTTTCTCTCCCCTCTCCTGTTTCTCTCCCCTCTCCTGTTTCTCTCCCCTCTCCTGTTTCTCTCCCCTCTCCTGTTTCTCTCCCCTCTCCTGTTTCTCTCTCTCTCCTGTTTCTCTCTCTCTCCTGTTTCTCTCCTCTCTCCTGTTTCTCTCCTCTCTCTCCTCTCTCCTGTTTCTCTCCTCTCTCTCTCCTCTCCTGTTTCTCTCCTCTCTCTCTCTCTCCTCTCCTGTTTCTCTCCTCTCTCTCTCTCCTCTCCTGTTTCTCTCCTCTCTCTCTCTCCTCTCCTGTTTCTCTCCTCTCTCTCTCTCCTCTCCTGTTTCTCTCCTCTCTCTCTCTCCTCTCCTGTTTCTCTCCTCTCTCTCTCTCTTCTCTCTCTCCTCTCTCTCTCCTACTGTTTCTCTCCTCTCTCTCTCTCTTCTCTCTCTCCTCTCTCTCTCTCTCCTCTCCTCTCCTGTTTCTCTCCTTTCTCCTCTCCTCTCTCTCTCCTTTTTCTCCCCTCTTCTCCACCTTTCTCTCTTTTCTCTCCTTAAAGAAAAGAGAAAGGAGAGAAAAGAGATTTTCTCTCCTTTCTCTTTTCTCTCCTCTCTCTCTCCTGTTTCTCTTCTCTCTCTCCTGTTTCTCTCCTCTCTCTCTCTCCTGTTTCTCTCCTCTCTCTCTCTCCTCTCTCTCTCTCTCCTGTTTCTCTTCTCTCTCTCCTGTTTCTCTTCTCTCTCTCCTGTTTCTCTTCTCTCTCTCCTGTTTCTCTTCTCTCTCTCCTGTTTCTCTTCTCTCTCTCCTGTTTCTCTTCTCTCTCTCCTGTTTCTCTTCTCTCTCTCCTGTTTCTCTTCTCTCTCTCCTGTTTCTCTTCTCTCTCTCCTGTTTCTCTTCTCTCTCTCCTCTCTCTCTCTCCTCTCCTGTTTCTCTCCTCTCTCTCTCTCTCCTCTCCTGTTTCTCTCCTCTCTCTCTCTCCTCTCCTGTTTCTCTCCTCTCTCTCTCTCCTCTCCTGTTTCTCTCCTCTCTCTCTCTCCTCTCCTGTTTCTCTCCTCTCTCTCCTCTCCTGTTTCTCTCCTCTCCTGTTTCTCACCTCTCTCCTCTCCTGTTTCTCACCTCTCTCCTCTCCTGTTTCTCACCTCTCTCCTCTCCTGTTTCTCTCCTCTCTCTCCCTCTCTCCTCTCCTGTTTCTCTCCCCTCTCTCTCTCTCCTCTCCTGTTTCTCTCCCCTCTCTCTCTCCCCTCTCTCTCTCTTCTCTCTCTCTCCTCTCCTCTCCTGTTTCTCTCCTTTCTCCTCTCTCTCTCCTTTTTCTCCCCTCTTCTCCACCTTTCTCTCTTTTCTCTCCTTAAAGAAAAGAGAAAGGAGAGAAAAGAGATTTTCTCTCCTTTCTCTTTTCTCTCCTTTCTCTTTTCTCTCCTTTCTCTTTTCTCTCCTTTCTCTTTTCTCTCCTTTCTCTTTTCTCTCCTTTCTCTTTTCTCTCCTTTTTCTCTCCTATCGCCTTTTTTCTTCTTTCCTTTCTCAACATGCACTCAAGGCAAATAAAGTTAGAAACATGAAAGTAAAAAGCGGCAGATATTTACATAGCTTATTTTGACACAACAATGAGAGGGGCACGAGAGAGTTGGCAAGGACAACAATGAGAGGGGCACAAGAGAGTACGAAAGGACAACAATGAGAGAGGTATGAGAGAGAGACACACACACACAAGAGGGATGGTATGAATATTAATAAGGGAAGACTCAAGAGAAGCCAGAGGGCAATAATAAAAGCCAATAGAAAACATCCAAGATAGAAAATTGATGCAAAAGAAGGAATAAGAAATTAAGTAGATAGAGAAAGAGAGAAATGGTTTAGAGAAAGGTAAGGACAAGAAAATGACAGATTGATTAAGGAAGTGGAAAAAAATGGAAGCTTAAGGTGAGAAAGAGAGGTGGTGGTGGGGCGAGATAGCATCAATGCTATCTGCAATTAACTTACCTGAGTCAGTTTCCAGGTAGAAGTGCTTGGCTTTGAAAGCCTTTTTCTTGACTAATTTCTTACAGTAATCTTCCTTCCTTCCTTTCAGGCCTGACTCATACCTACAAATTATAGATAAGACACACCAGATAAATACTGCTCCCACTTACCAATTCCAGCAGCCTGTCTCCTCTTTCATTTGTACAATAAAGCTTTTATGCTTTCTGAGTTCTAAAACAGGTTTCCATGTCTTGGGTGCTGTCCAAAACTCATTATTCTTACGCACATACTTTCTCTCCAACACAGCATCTTACTCTCACACCCTTCTTATAAAAGTGACCTTTAGCCATTTGTTTGGCAAAGTTCCCATGGCTGCCAATAACAAGATCAGTACTTGTTGAAGCTTGTTACCATATACTCATTTACACCAGAAAAAAAAAAGACAATTAAAGAAGCCTGATTCTTCACTTGATAGATATTAGTACTTTTGCAATGATGCAACGTGAAATGCAAATTCTGCATGAAAGACATCATTATTGAGTTTATTGTAAGAAGCCATCTTCTTCAAACTTGTATCTTTTTAGACTCTATGGCACTACTGGCCGGTTTGTAAAACAAAATAGGGAAAATTTTAATGTTTTTGATCTTCCTCAATCCATGACATTTTTTAGAATTTGAAAACATGAATTTCTATTTTTTTTTTTTATCATTTTAAAAGTAGGACCTAATCCCTGATGTAAACTATCAAATTGATAACTTTTTTTATTTATAAATGTCAAGTTTAAAACTGTTTACATCATTGATGACTGTATACTGCTGATGCTTTTTTCTCAATTCACAATAGTAGTCAGTGAGCTCTTGCTACGTTATCCGTAGTAGTAGTAGTGTTGGTTGAATTTCTTAGATGAAGCCTTGTCATTATTATTCATTTTTGACTAGTTTTTTTCTTTCATATTTCTTGCTTCTCTACACCTAGTAGTAGTAGTAGTGTTAAGTTGGGTGAATTTTTTACATGAAGCCTTGTCATTATGATTCATTTTTGACTCGTCTTTCTTTCATCTGATTTCTCTTCCTTCTTTACACCTAGTAGTAGTAGTAGTGTTAAGTTGGGTGAATACCTTAGATAAGCCTTGTCATTATTATTCATTTTTGTACTCGTCTTTCATTTTATTTCTCTTGCTTTTTTGCACCTAGTAGTAGTAGTAGTAGTATGAAGTTCTGAGATGAATCCTTGTTATTGTTCTTTTTATCACAACTTCCAGGATTATTCTTGATCACCATTGAAACAAAACAGCAATTCTCAAATACCATATGATACTGATATAGAAAAAAAAAAAAAAAAAAAAAAGAGAAAAGGCAATGGAGAAAAGGACTGCTTAAATTTAGCCCATGTTTGTCAATTGGTGTCAAAGGTGTAAAAATCTTATTACAGATGTCAAAGCCCTTCATTCTACAAACAAAGCATGTCCTATTCTTGGGGTCTGATATTAAATTGCAAAAATAAATTACATGGTTATACTTCATATGTTTATGGTACAGCGGAATGTTGAGAAATTGAGAGAGAATGAGGATTTTGTTAGAAAGCAATTACGAATGATGATGACTGTGTACAAATTCATAACCATCCTGTTTTATCCTTTTGTTTTCTTTTTTCTTGAGATTTAAAAAATGGCGTTTTATTTTTAGGTACAAATATAACAGTTAAGGGATTTACTTAAAATGCATTGACAAGGGAGTCAGTTAAAGGAAGGAGAAAATAAAATAAGCATTTTTAGAATGAGGAGTCATTATTTGCACTATTACACGTGGAATATTGCCCTCATGTTTGTTGTTTTTTTTGTTTTTTTTGGGGGGGTGGGGGGCTTTTGTACCCTCCAGTCTTCATCAGGTCTATATATTGATCTATGAAACCTACAGGGAATTCTGAACTGAACCTTTTCTTTAATCTCTAGGGGTGGACTGTTCTCATTCCTGTGCCCATGTCTAGGGATATCTCATCTAGTTCATATTTTTAGTACTGCTCAGTTA
>OZ010615.1:19771312-19783812 GCA_963932145.1 Acanthosepion lycidas | reverse complement strand
AGGTTGGTGCAAAAATAATGACGTAATAATGTCGTTTTTTGACATTAAAAAATACATCAAAAAACGACACTATTACGTCATTATTTTTGCACCAACCTAATACAAAAGAAATCTTACTGGAAATAAATATATGAATAACAAAAATAAATATAAGGTTGGTGCAAAAATAATGACGTAATAATGTCGTTTTTTGACGTTAAAAAATACATCCAAAAACGACATTATTACGTCATTATTTTTGCACCAACCTAATACATGCCCTTTTTTGCAGCCTTTTCTTCTAGTATTGATTGTTCAAACTCTGTGGCCAGCACCTTATTCATACTCTTTTTCAGGACTTATGTAACTGAGTGAAAGAGATATTAGAATGGTGAAAGATGCCTTCCAAAAAGCTAAGCAAAGTATTTTAAGAAACAAGAAAACAAAGAAAAGAGTATTGAATTGTAATATCAGTCCGCCTATATGGTAGTGAATTCTGGACAATCTCCACACAAATGAAGAGACTTGAGGCAATAGAAATCTGGTTCTACAGAAGGATACTGAGAATACCATGGACTGAGCAACAACAAAGTTTTATAAAAAATGGAAACAAAAAGGACACTTATACATTATATCAGAAAGAGATAGTAAGTGCCAAGAAAATTTCAACTGAGGATAGATGGTTTGAAAAATTTGACACCCACAGGACATGTTGCGGGCAAGAGAGAAAAGAGAAGTAATTGACCTAACAAACTTGTTTAAATGGCTTGCAGAACAAGAATTAGGAGGAGAGAGTCTAAAGATAAAATTTACTAAGAGTTACAGAGGACAGGAAGTTGTGCAAAGCCATGATCATTAAGGTCCTGAAGGGACAGATTACTCCAATTAATATCTTCCTTTTATATATATATATATATATATAATTTTAATAAAGGTGCAATTAATTTACAAATTCATGAATTATTCATACAAAAAACAAACACAAAGGTTAATGATTTAATTGGCGAGAAATCCATCTTCGTGAACAATTCAAATAATATACAAAAACCCCGAACCTGTTTATGAATGAAAAGATCCTTGTTTTATAAATTTCAGTTGCATATGGTCTTATTATTTTTACAAGCTTTCGTCTGTTCGTATCTATGTGATAAGTATCTATGTGATAAGTATCTATGTGATAAGTATCTATGTGATAAGTATCTATGTGATAAGTATCTATGTGATAAGTATCTATGTGATAAGTATCTATGTGATAAGTATCTATGTGATAAGTATCTATGTGATAAGTATCTATGTGATAAGTATCTATGTGATAAGTATCTATGTGATAAGTATCTATGTGATAAGTATCTATGTGATAAGTATCTATGTGATAAGTATCTATGTGATAAGTATCTATGTGATAAGTATCTATGTGATAAGTATCTATGTGATAAGTATCTATGTGATAAGTATCTATGTGATAAGTATCTATGTGATAAGTATCTATGTGATAAGTATCTATGTGATAAGTATCTATGTGATAAGTATCTATGTGATAAGTATCTATGTGATAAGTATCTATGTGATAAGTATCTATGTGATAAGTATCTATGTGATAAGTATCTATGTGATAAGTATCTATGTGATAAGTATCTATGTGATAAGTATCTATGTGATAAGTATCTATGTGATAAGTATCTATGTGATAAGTATCTATGTGATAAGTATCTATGTGATAAGTATCTATGTGATAAGTATCTATGTGATAAGTATCTATGTGATAAGTATCTATGTGATAAGTATCTATGTGATAAGTATCTATGTGATAAGTATCTATGTGATAAGTATCTATGTGATAAGTATCTATGTGATAAGTATCTATGTGATAAGTATCTATGTGATAAGTATCTATGTGATAAGTATCTATGTGATAAGTATCTATGTGATAAGTATCTATGTGATAAGTATCTATGTGATAAGTATCTATGTGATAAGTATCTATGTGATAAGTATCTATGTGATAAGTATCTATGTGATAAGTATCTATGTGATAAGTATCTATGTGATAAGTATCTATGTGATAAGTATCTATGTGATAAGTATCTATGTGATAAGTATCTATGTGATAAGTATCTATGTGATAAGTATCTATGTGATAAGTATCTATGTGATAAGTATCTATGTGATAAGTATCTATGTGATAAGTATCTATGTGATAAGTATCTATGTGATAAGTATCTATGTGATAAGTATCTATGTGATAAGTATCTATGTGATAAGTATCTATGTGATAAGTATCTATGTGATAAGTATCTATGTGATAAGTATCTATGTGATAAGTATCTATGTGATAAGTATCTATGTGATAAGTATCTATGTGATAAGTATCTATGTGATAAGTATCTATGTGATAAGTATCTATGTGATAAGTATCTATGTGATAAGTATCTATGTGATAAGTATCTATGTGATAAGTATCTATGTGATAAGTATCTATGTGATAAGTATCTATGTGATAAGTATCTATGTGATAAGTATCTATGTGATAAGTATCTATGTGATAAGTATCTATGTGATAAGTATCTATGTGATAAGTATCTATGTGATAAGTATCTATGTGATAAGTATCTATGTGATAAGTATCTATGTGATAAGTATCTATGTGATAAGTATCTATGTGATAAGTATCTATGTGATAAGTATCTATGTGATAAGTATCTATGTGATAAGTATCTATGTGATAAGTATCTATGTGATAAGTATCTATGTGATAAGTATCTATGTGATAAGTATCTATGTGATAAGTATCTATGTGATAAGTATCTATGTGATAAGTATCTATGTGATAAGTATCTATGTGATAAGTATCTATGTGATAAGTATCTATGTGATAAGTATCTATGTGATAAGTATCTATGTGATAAGTATCTATGTGATAAGTATCTATGTGATAAGTATCTATGTGATAAGTATCTATGTGATAAGTATCTATGTGATAAGTATCTATGTGATAAGTATCTATGTGATAAGTATCTATGTGATAAGTATCTATGTGATAAGTATCTATGTGATAAGTGAATTATTATATATCAGAGCAATGTTGAGTAAATTAATGAACGGGAAAAAATTTTATATGATCCATTTTGTTCTTTAAGATTTACCAGCCTAAAGTAACAATTTTTTTGTTGATGGAATTAAATGTGCATGCGGGGAGAGGGTGGGGGTATATAAAACTGCAAGTGTTGCTTACAATTCGGTACAGATAGGAAATGCAGAGAATGTTGAAATTTTATACTTTTAAATGTCTGTATAAAAAATGGAGAAAATCCTCTCAAATTTTATTTGAACTCACAGATTGTGTTCTTTAGTTTGGACTTTTTCTGCTTTTTTTATAGAAATTAAGCTGTTTCATTACTCTATTTTAATGAAAATTAATTGCATCTGACATATAAACTGTCATGAATCTGATATGTTTATAATTTTTATTTTAAATTAGATTTGCCTTATATTAAGCAAATTAATAACTAAGTGGGAAAAGTTTTCTGTGACGCTTTTCATTCTCGAGAACCAGAAGAGGCCAAAGTAATGTTTTTGTTGATGGAATTACATATGCACAGGGAGGTGAATATAAAAAAAAGATTATAAGAACAAAAAAAAAAAAAAGGACCTTTTACATAACAATACACTCAATGCATTAATTGCTCCCCATAATGTGTCTGACCATAATTTTTATTTTAAAAAAGCTGTTTTTTTTTTTTAAAGAAATCAGTTTATTAAGATGAAAGTGTATAGAAAGTGCTTTGATTGCTACATTATCTACAGTAAATTTGCATCCAGTTTCTTACAACATTTCACCTTTCTTGGCAGATCTGTTATCACAACGTGGGGGACTTAATAACAGAAGTGATAAAAACATAAACAAAATCATAAGGATAAGACACAAAAAAATTAAATTGGCTTGACCCCAAACACACTCAGATACATAAAAAAAAAATTAAATTGTCTTGACACCAGACATACTCAGATACATAAAAAAATTAAATTGGGTTGACCCCAGACTCACTCAGACACAAAATAAAATTAAATTGGCTTGACCTCCACCAAAGGGAAATAAGCACTCTCTGTATGCCTTCAAAACCTACTGTGGGTGAGAGACCTTGAAAAAGAATCTATTGAAAAGAGGGAAGTGATACTTTTGAGTACTGCAGAGTGTTGAAGGCAAAAAAAAAAAAAAATAGTTATCATTTCCAATATATACAAAGGAGAAATGACATTAAACTAGAAATAGAAAGTTGTCAATGTGTTTTCAGTGATGACTGTTCATCATGTCAGCTGTTAATCTATTCTCCTCATTTGTCGATCAGAAGGAATTTGAGAGAATTCTCTTAATGTAGCCCACAGCTGGAGAATCTTTCATGTCCAGTCATGGGTTTTAATGGATATTGAAAGCAGATGTTTAATTAGTCCTAGTGGTATTGTATATATGAGTTAAAAAGTGCCTGCCAAAAGTATAAACCATATATATATATATAAGCCTACATTGTGATCTTTCTGTATTTATAATTGGGGAGAGGCCTCTTCCATAACAGGTTGGCAAACTTTTGGGTAAGTGATGGGGAGGGCAGAATGTGTGTGTGTGTGTGTGTGTTTTGTTCAACTTGCCAACCAATACAAGTAAGTCATATTTATATATATATATATATATATATATACACACACACACACACACCTATAATTGATAACAGAAGCAATTGGTTTATACCAATGGCTTCCCATACTTAATACTTCGTGTTTTCACTCCCGCATGGTCATGTGTGACGTCAGGAGCAGCTATGCGATTTTCGCTTCCGCGTCTCTTATACACAAGTTAGTCATTGCTTTGAAATTTTTCATGCAACAAAAACAAACTATCATTATTGTTTCATCCATGTATTGTTTGATATATTGAAATGTAATTGTCATCTTGGATAATGGCTTATGTAAGGTGAAAGCTTAGATTGGATTTAAACATGTATCAGTATGGTGATTTCCTTTAGTCTTTCAACGATACTGTTATTAAACTTAGACAATATGAAAGGAACTTACTTAAAATAGACAAAACTTGTCTATATTATTTAATGAAACATGCATCAATATATATATATATATATATATATATATATATATATATAAGCTTAATGGTCAGAGTTAAATCAGACCAAGCAACAGTAGTATTAAAAATTCCGCAATACATGTGTGAAAAAAATAAAAGTAAAAATAACATAAAATAACATGTAGAGTCTTTAACTTTAATGTACCCTCTGGCAGGATTTGAACCTGCATCCCCATGCTTTTGACCACTTGGCTATGAAAAATCACACACACACACACACAAAATGAAAAATAAAAATTGACCAGATATCTGAGTGAGTGCTCCTGCACTGTCAAGGCAAATAGAAATTTGCTTGCTTGTAAAGCTCTCCATAGTCAAGTGGTTAAAGCACACTGTTTAGACTGTTTTCACATGCAAAGGGGATGCATGTTTACATTATACCAAAAATAACATTTGAATTAATAATAATAATATATACACAAGGGGAGAATTAATAAAAGTAAAAGGTTTTTCACTTAGCTGATTGATGTTACCTTCAGCAGCCTGATTCTCTGGATTTGTAGACTGACCCTCTAGGAATCGCTTTGTCTACTCATTGGAGTGTATCAGTAATTGCCTGTTTATACTTCTTTCTTTTTTTGGGGGGTCTCCAATGTGTGTGTATTTGTGCAGGTGTTTTTGTACATTAAATAATTCATCACCAATGAGGTTGTGCAATTTGTTTTTAAACTCGTGTCAAGGCTCAACAGTGAGTGGTAATCCACTTTTGGTCTGATTTGACTCTTTTAAAGATAAATTATTGCAGCAGGAATTTGTCAAATACTTTCTCTTTTTTTCATCCCATGTGCATCAGAATGTGCAAGATATTTTAATGTATTCTGTCTTTCTTGACAACGTATCTTCTTTGAAGATGTGAGAATGTAAGTAACAGCCAAACATGTTGCAGTTGATATGTTTGAAGGGGGGTTGCATTTTGGCCTGGTTTTCATATCAAACGTGTCATTCTCGCTGTATGACCTCGAATTCCAATTCAGGACCTTTTTATGTCAGAGATTTTGGGTTGGGTAGATGTAAGTCAGTACACCTCTACCCTGATATGAGATTTGTCAAAATTTGATCCTGTCTTTGAAAATTAACACTCTGTTTATTTTTGCACTTGATGCTGGCACCGTTTTGTGAAAGCTGAACATTTTGATGAACAATGAAGGTCTGTGAAAGAACTCAATAGTTTGGTAAATCTTTTTAAGACTGCTGGGTGATTTCATTTTTAATGTTTCTGGTTGCCTCTGTAATATTAAACAAAGATTTTTTTTTTTAAATTTATCAACTCTGTCACTCTTATTTAGAAATAACCTTTTATTTTTGTTCTTTACATTTAAAAAAAATCTTTTTTTTTATCCATTTCATCCCAAGCAAGGCAATAAAGCCACTAGGATGCAAGGTGTGAAAGAGAATGAGAAGACTATAATAAGGAGAAAGGACACCAGAAGAACAGGATTTAAGAAGACAGAAGATGGCGATTGGTGTTATATTTAAATTGATGAATAGGCTGTTTTGCCGGTCCCGGTAAGATAGACACGAAGGCTGTTTTGCCGGTCCCGGTAAGATAGACACGAAGGCTGTTTTGCCGGTCCCGGTAAGATAGACACGAAGGCTGTTTTGCCGGTCCCGGTAAGATAGACACGAAGGCTGTTTTGCCAGTCCCGGTAAGATAGACACGAAGGCTGTTTTGCCGGTCCCGGTAAGATAGACACGAAGGCTGTTTTGCCGGTCCCGGTAAGATAGACACGAAGGCTGTTTTGCCGGTCCCGGTAAGATAGACACGAAGGCTGTTTTGCCGGTCCCGGTAAGATAGACACGAAGGCTGTTTTGCCGGTCCCGGTAAGATAGACACGAAGGCTGTTTTGCCGGTCCCGGTAAGATAGACACGAAGGCTGTTTTGCCGGTCCCGGTAAGATAGACACGAAGGCTGTTTTGCCGGTCCCGGTAAGATAGACACGAAGGCTGTTTTGCCGGTCCCGGTAAGATAGACACGAAGGCTGTTTTGCCGGTCCCGGTAAGATAGACACGAAGGCTGTTTTGCCGGTCCCAGTAAGATAGACACGAAGGCTGTTTTGCCAGTAAATATAAATAATGTTTTAGAATTAAGAATATATTATATTTGAGATCGTAAGTGCAATGGTAGTGTGAGCTGTGTAGGCAGGACTTGAACAACATGGATTCTCTTATCGTGGACTATTGTCATCAGTGGGCGTGTCTGAAGTGAATTGGCAAGAGAACCATGCCCAATGGCAAGTTTGGGATTTGCAGAGACTGTTAAGTCTGAAATCCTTAAAATATTCAAAGACTTCTATATTTCTTTTAATAATTGATGATGAATAAATGATTTTAACTTGTGGTTTTACAATTGATGGTGGTAAAGATTTTAACTTGTGGTTTTAATAATTGATGGTGGAAATAAATAAACTTCTGTGCAAAATCTGCATGTTATTTTTAACTTTAACTGCCTTCTTAATAATAAAGATATTTACCAGCAAAATAGCCTCTTCCTTAAATTTATGAGAATTTTAAGTGACATGGAAGCAAGAAATCAGAAGGGTGTTCCACAAGCAAGAAAGGATAGTATTAAAATAGAACATGTGGCTGTATCTCAGTATTTCAACAGTAAAAACGTGGGACCTAGTAGTCAATCTAGTAACATAAATTCATAGATGAGGCATCAATAAGGAAATGTCATCAGAAGAATTGCCATGAAAATATTTGTAGAAATGACTGAAGAAAGCAGCATCATCATGATGGTGAAAAAATGACTAAAGTCAAGATGCCTAATCATGAGCGATTACATTGCAGACCCTTCTTTGAATTTTGTCAGAAATCTCAAGATATACAGCAGGAAAACCAGACCAGATAAGATGCGGTAGACTTATGAAAGTGAATGATAAATTTTAATTGAAGATTATTCAATGGAAGAATTAAATCAGTTTGAATTCCAGTCAAGTTCATTACTGATGACACGAATATAAGAATTATGAAAAAGGCAGATATTATTTAAGAGATACTTATTGCTTGAATTGTTTATTTTGGTGGTGTGTTTAGTATAGAATTATTTTTTTTTATACTATTTATATTTGGACTATTGTCCTCATCTTTGTTATTGTTATCACAGATTTTCAACCATTAGATCAATATACACCTAAAGAAGGTTTCTTCAGGTGTATATTGATCTATGGGATAATAGCCTAGCATATTAAATCATAGTTTCATGAATATGGTGACATAGTGGTTGTGAGTTCAGTTACTGGGATGGGCAGTATATACTTGGACTTTGTGGATATGGTTAAGCAATAACTGAGAAGTACTAAAAGTAAGAACTAGATGGGATGTCCCTAGACATGGGCAGTGGAATGAGAATGGTCTAACACCCGTAGATTAAATTAAGGATTCATTTCAGAGATCTCTGTAGGTGGCCCAGATTGGCAGATACCTGAGGAAGGCCAGAGGGCACAAAGACTGAAACATGATATAAAGTAAAAAAAATGATGCAGAAAACAAAAAAATATATTAAAAAAAAAAAAAAATTTAAATTAGTAAAATAAATAAATAAATATAAATAAGCAACTGAAATAGAACGAATGTACACAGATGCATACAATAAATATGTGATAGGAAAATGAACAGGTAGGAAACGTATCTTAATCCAATATGTTTTACTTTCTTAAAGCTTTGTCAGAGATGAAGATGGAAAGGATAAAAAGCAGAGATGCAGATTGATATGTTGCGTTTGGTTATTTTTTATTGGTCACATGTAATGAAGTAACAGATAACATTCAAATATGTGTGGCAAACATTCTCCATGCTAAAGTGTGTAAAAGTTAGTAAGATACAGTAAGGTGTAAGAGAGAGTGGAGGCACAGTGGAGTAGTGGATAGCAGCTTGGATTGTGGAATCAGAGAGCTGAGATTGAATTCAGGTTGAATCCATTACATTCACTTATGTGCTAATACCCTTGGGAAAGGTATTAATCCTTTTCTTCTACCGCCAGCTATGGGTAAATGGCAAGAAAGACTGGGTTCATATAGCCTTGGATGGTAACTGGTCAAGGAGAAGGACAACTCTGAATTCAAAACCTGCAGAGGGTCGTTTAAACCTTGTGGCACATAGGGCACCAGGTCTCTGTATTCGGCCCTTCAAAAAGTGTGGTTGGTTTTTGCACAAAACCTTCACCGCTATAATCAAATCATATGTACTGGTGTCTGTGCTGTCGGTTCCGAGGAACTGAGCTGCTTGACCCTCATATGTTGAATATGATGAGAGAGTTCACTGTACATATATACATATCCACACACACACACACACACATACACACGCACACAAAATAATATTTTACATTTTGTGTAGGTATTGATAAAATAGTGCTCAATGTATAATAATACTGATATAATTGATATCTGTCTCTATCTCTGAGATGAGGTATTGTAATTATTTGCATTGTATGGACTGTTGTACTCATCTTTGTCATATTCACAACATTTCAGCTGTTGTGTGCTCCGGCCTTCTTCAGCTGATAGGAAATTTGAACTGAACCCTTTATCTCATCTCTTTATCTCTAGTTCTATGTGCCATGCCTCCTCTAGATGTCTCAGTTATCTCCTTTTAACTCAACTCTCCAGGTTTTTGTTCACCACTGTATTAGCCAGGTATTGAACTGACAACTCTTTGGGTCGAGTCACTGGATCCAACAAACGCTTTTATCCACTGGACCATATTGTGAATATGACAAAAATGAGGACAACAATCCAAGCAATGTAAATATATAATTTATATTAATAATAAATTAATCGTTAGGTGCCGTTTGAAAAGTTTTCAATTTGCACCTGACGATTGCAATGGATATGAAACTCAAATGTATGTTTATCACACACATACACACACACATATATATATATATATATATATATATATATATATATGATCTTTAAGAAAAGGATCATATTTTATTCATAAAAAAGGATACAAAAGTATCACAGTGATTAAAAGTTTAGGTACCTTTCGGACAACACATCTTCAGAAAAAATAATATCGTCAGCAATTAAAACTAAGTAGTTGAAAAGAAAAATTATTTTCAACAACTGGTGTTAAAATATACCAAAAGTAAAGTGGAAGGGGACAAGAAAAAGAAAACACAGTTTTAGGTTAAATTAGTTAAAGGCTAAATTTAGTTTGGTGTTGGATTGGCGAATGGCTCTCCAAACAAGGAAAACTTGTGTTGACAAAAAGGTACCTAAAATTTTAATTGCTGTGGTACTTTTGTATCCATTTTTATGAATAAAATATGATCCCTTTCTTGAAGATCATTTTATCCTGGTGTGGCAATAATAATAATATATATATGTATGTATGTATGTATGAATGAATGAATGAGAGAGAGAATGCACTTTGTGTGTTTTACAGGGTGTATCATAAATAGCTTGGGAGCAGGTTCCTCACCAAAGCAAGGACAAAAGTCCATATATACATATGTCTGCAAATCCTTCCTTTTGAGTTATTAAGTTTAAAGAAAGTTTACAGTAGATGGTGCGGTATTGCCATGTAGACTAGGTTACATTTGTTATTTGTGTACATTTGTGGCTAGTCTGTCTTCACTGTTTAACATGTGTAGAAGGCTGTTAACTGAGAAGTGTTCTATTTAACAATGGCAAGATAGACCATATTGTGAGCAGGCAGATATGATTTTTATATACGGCCATGAGAATTGTAATGGATGTGAGGCTGCAAGGCTGTATCAGATTGCTTTTCCCAATCGAAGGCAGCTGAGTCATCCAAACTTTGTTGTTCTTGATTGTCACATTGCTGAGACAGAATCCATGGCACCACAAACTATGGATCAAGGAAGACTGAAATTCACTTGTATGCTTGACCATGAAGATCACATTCTACAGGCCACTAGAGATGATCCAAGTATCAGCACACGTCAAGTGGCCCTAAAATATCGTACATCTCATATTACGGCATGGAGGGTGCTTCAAGAGCAGCTCCTGTATCTTTATAATTTGAAACATGTGCAGGGTCTTTAATTTGAATTTGAATGCTTTGCTTGGCAATACTCTTCTAACACTCAACCCTCTTTTGGAGTACCTACACCTGAATTCCCCAGTAGGACAGAGGTTCTACCAAGTGATATGAGTGATATATGCATAACCCCATGACTTGTCTCCAACATTATTTCTAAATTAGACTCCCATAAGGCAAACAAAGGTAACAGTATCCCAGCTGTCATCCTAAAGAAATATGCTCCTGAGCTGGCTCCAGTTCTCTACAAACTCTACAACTATTGCTTTCCAGCTTGTTGGAAGTTTTCCTCTGTAGTTCCTGTTTTTTAGAACTCTGGAGAACCTTCTGACTCCTTTTAGCTATCGGCCTATTAGTCTCCTACCGCTTTTCAGTAAAGTATTCGAGGCTCTAATGCTGAAGTGGTTAACCATCTTACCTCTCATGACCTACTCTCTGACATACAATATGGCTTCTGTTTTGCCAGGTCTAACACTGATATGCTAATGACTATCACTGAATATATATATCAAGCTCTTGATAATAACGGTGAACCTCAAGCTGTGGCTCTAGACATCCCAAAGGCATTTGACAGGGTTTGGCACATTGGTCTTCTATGTAAGCTCCAGGGCGACAGTATTATTGGATGATTGTTTGACTTAATCTAACCATTTTCATATCGTGAAATGAATGTTGTTTTGATACTTTCACACGAATATGGGTGTACCCAAGGCTTTATTCTGGGTCATACGCTGTTTCTGATCTTCAATGATCTTCCTGATGTCATCAGTTACCAAGTAGTCATTTATTCCTGTCTCAATAGCAAATCTGTCAGAGCTGACAAAGTTAACCTGGCCACTACTCTTGAAAAGGACTTCTAATCAGTTGTTAACTGGGACAGGAAATGGCTCGTAAATTTGAATCCCTCCAAAACAAAACTGGTCTCGTTTAACCACCACAGAGAAACTTTCTTGCTCACCATCAGCATGGCTGATACTAGACTCATGAAGAGCAACACACTGCACCTTCTTGGCCTCATGTTTTCAACTGACTTGAAGTGGAATGACTAAATTAAATCAGTGGCTGCATCATCTACTGCAAGGAAAGCTGGATCACTGTGTCATGCCAGAAGGTTTTCCTCATCAGTCCATCTTGTACATTTACAAATCTATCTTTTGTCTGTGGATTGAATACTGTTGCCATATCTGGTCTGGTGCTCCTGCTATTCATCTTGAGCTTTTTGAAAAAATCCAAAGGATCTGCAATATAATTGATCATGACCGGGCATCTTGACTTCTGTCATTTTCTCACAGATGTGACATGGCTTCTCTCCATCTTTTCTAGAGATATTTTCACGGCTATTGCTCTGATGACCTTTTTTCACCCTGGTGCCTGAACT
>OZ010615.1:19761312-19768812 GCA_963932145.1 Acanthosepion lycidas | reverse complement strand
TTTTTGTGTGTGTGTTTGCGTTTTGAATTATAGACAAGAAAGAGGTACTCAAGAAAAAAAAATCTTTTCAAAACTCTAGCAATGAAAAAGAAATTGTCAAAATTTTCAAATAGCACCCCCACCGCCTTGCCCACAATTATTGGCATTCACCTGGGCCGCATCCTTGGGTAAAAATGCGTCTTCACCTCATTCATCAGTCATGTTCCAATTCGTTTTTCTTTTCTTTTCATTTTTTTTTTTTGTGCAACAAATGAGGACTTGTATTTAGTATTACATAATAATCTTGTTTTACAAGTTTATTTTGTTTAGACTGACGGCTTTGATCAAGGGGTATTAAGATTTGTTTGTATGCTTTTTGAACAAAAGTAAACCTTTTTATTTTAAATTTGAATTTTTAAAAAATAGTCATAAATATTTTGAAATCTTCACCTGGTTTGAAATTGATAAATGCACATTTATTTTGTTTTTTGTTGTAGGTATATTCAATACTTTGCTAAAAAGAATGATGAAAAAAGACACTAAACTTGATTAAACATTTTTTTTTTTTTTTTTTTTTTTTTAATCGTCTGTGTATTATTGAAAGGAAAGACCAAAGTATTTTTTTTAATATTTTTTAAAAATTTACTCATGAAAGTTAAACAAGGGATTTAGGTAGAAGAAATAGCAAAAAAGACAAACTACTTACTCCAAAGGACAGGAAATTGTGGAGAGCCATAATCGTCCACGTCCAGAAAGTACACGGCACATACAAAAAATAAGATTTAATGAAACTTAATTTGAAGCTTCAGATCGCTTTTCTTACAATTCTCCTAAAAGAAAAATTATGGATAATTCTGTTGTTAAGGTAATTTTTTTTTATTATTTATTTTTGTTTTGAATTTTTTTATTCCTTGGATACCATATATTTCTTTATTATCCAAAAGCATACAATCAAATATAACAAAAGTAAAAAAAAAAAAAAAGAATATGAAAAATATATAAATTACTGTGGGTAATGACCTCGGATTGTGAGAGGCCACCAACACTTCAGCAGGGCGTGGAACTGATTTCTTGTATCCATTTGATTCTCCAGCTGATTTTTGGTTGTTCTCTCTATAATGGGAACGATATTTTTATTCAGCACTTGAGAATTTCCCTACATTGACGTTATCATTTTTTTTAATGCTTTGTAATGTTTCTCATAGTTCAAAGAATGTGTTATTACTTCAACAGGCGATATTGTTAGTTCATTTGAAATAGTTGCTGTATTTTTAAAAATAAATTCTGAAATTCTTTTGAAAAAATATTCAGGATTTAATTTAAATAAATACAAATATAAAATTTGTCACTTTGTAGTTTGATGTTATATTCAGCGCTTAGACTCTAGAGTTTTGTAGACAAACCTTTCCTTTTTGTAATCGTTTGGTCTACTCCTCAAGAGGTTTAAGGAATTGATTGCAAATTTTCTAATTTTTGTTATTTTTATATACTAAGGTAAAAACTAAATTATGTCATTATTTATTGATGTTAGGTTGATTTTTCTTTCTCTTTGTGTGTGTGTCAAATGTTTTAATTATCTCTCTCTTCCATTATTTTATTAACTCTTACCTACTCCCTTTTTTTTTTCTCTATGTGTATAGATACATATACACACGCACACACAAGGTGACAGATTTTATTGCGTAAGTCAATACTTTTTTCTTTTTAACCAATTCACCCCAAGCAAGGCGATAATGCTACTAAGATGCAAGCGTTTACAGGGGGTAAAAGAAAATGAGAAAACTTTATAAGGAACTGGAAACACAATCCTGAACAGGAAACATGAGATAAACCTTTATTCCTGTTCAAATTACCAAACTGTACTAGTAAAATTTTCAGGATAAGAACACTTAAGAAATTTTAGCAGATATTGGTATCTGAAATAAATTACCTTTTTTACAAAATAAATCCATTAATTCTATAGAATACACACACACACACACACACACACACACACACACACACACACACACACACATGGTGACAGATTTTATTATGCAAGTCAGTGCTTCAGTATCTGTCTATATTTCTGAGATGAGGTATTATGTACACTATTTACATTATTCGGACAATTGTTCTCATCTTTGTCGCCATATTTATTACAAGGTTTTGGCCGTTGCACGCTCTGGCCTTCTTCAGTATCTGTCTATATTTCAGAGATGAGGTATTATGAACGCTATTTACATTATTCGGACTATTGTCTTCATCTTTATAACAATGTTTTGGCCGTTGTACACTCTGGCCTTCTTCAGGTGGTTGGAATGTCAAACTTAACCCTTTATTTCACTCACTGGGGTAGACTGTTCTCGTTCCATGTCTAATGGATGTCCGTTATCTCCTGTTAATTCCCCTCTCAAAGTTCTCCACCACCTTAACTTGAGGACACATGTCACTGTGGATAAAGGCGTTAGTTAGATTCAGTGACAGGACTCAAAGAGTGCGAGTTCAATACCTGGTTAAGGCGGTGGAGAACTTTGAGATGGGAATTAACAGGAGATAACTGATAACTGACATACAATGGCCGAAACGTGATAAACATGGCGACAAAGATGAGGACAATAGTCCAAATAATGTAAATAAGTCAATGCTTATATAATAAAATTATTAACCAAAATTAGTGGTAAAATTTTAAAGGATAATACCAATAATATATCATGATTTTCGCCTTATGATGTCAATACTTATGAAGAAATTATTTTGCAGATGTCTGGTTTTATTATGTGATCATACGAAGTGTAACAATTTTTTATTATTTATAATTTGATCTATTTGATAAACAGTCTCCCATTAACCTGAATATATCATCATTATTATTTTAGATATTAATACAGAGTCACATTGACATTCTGTAACCTTCTTCTGTCTTTGTCATTCATTTTTGTTAATTTTCTTTTTTTTTTTCCTGTTTCAACTTTAACATTACTTTCTGTTTTTACTTATGTCCTCATACACATCTTTTGTAATGATGAACCAAAAATCTTTTATTGAATTAATATCTGAAAAGTTCTGGTGTCTGTGAAATCTCTTTTAATAAAAAGAAATTACTGTTGAGAAATCAGTATTCTTGTTTTTTGTTGCCCAATTTGCATAAAGGCGTCTAAAATTCTTGGATATTTATTTTTAATCATTTCACTCGAAGCAAGGTAATAATGCCACTAAAACGCAAGGGTTTACTGGGGATATAAAAGAGAATGAGAAGACTTTAGAAGGAACGGGAAACCCCCTATCCTAAACAGGAAACATCTGATGAAGATCTAGTCCTGTTCAAAAGATTGTGGAGGAGTATGAATCGGGTGATAGGTGGACTGTATTTATTTACATTAATTCCCATTCAGACTAATATCCTCATCTTTGCTATTAGGTTGGTGCAAAAATAATGACGTAATAATGTCGTTTTTTGACGTTAAAAAATACGTCAAAAAACGACATTATTACGTCATTATTTTTGCACCAACCTAATATTTTCAGAACATTTTGGCTTTTGCACTCTTAGACCTTTTTCAGGTGTCTGTTAATATGGGTAACTTTCAGGGAATTTCTAACTGAATCTTTTCTTTAATCTATAGGGAGTAGGGAATTTTTTTTTCTGTCTTTCCTCTATACCAACTGAAGAAGGTCAGAGGGCACAATGAATGAAATGTTGTAATAATAACAACAAAGATGAGGATATTAGCCCAAAAGTGAATAATATAAATAATTAAAGGGATTAATTTGTTTGCTTTCATGTTTTAGCCAATTTTCTTAATATTGTGTTTTTTTTGTTTTTGTTTTTTTCTTCTCTTTCTTTCATTCATCTTAGCTTGTTAAAATACTTTCATGTTGGTCAATTCACTTTTTATGTTTATCACACTTTTGATATATTTCTTTTTCAAATCCTATTTTATGATATTAAGTCCAATGTTTTCTTATTTTGCCAATATTTTTCATTTTTCTTCTGATCATTCTTTGCTTTGTAGTCAACATTTTTGCACTTTCAAATGTCATATTTCCATCAATAACTTTACATGGTTTCTCTCTTATGATTAAATCTTTCTAACAATCGAGAGCAACTTCCATATACCTGAAGTTAAAATATAAACACCAATAATTATGGTAAGGGTAATATTAGCCGTTTACTTATAACAAAACATCTGGCTTTTATTGACCGAATAGCCAGTGCTACTTTGTTGAAATTTATAAAATCTTTCTCGTAAAACAATTTATCAGGAGAATAGGTTTCTCAAGTCCACTAGCTGTTATTGCTCTTTCTAGTATTGACGGGAGTTTCCTTCCTAACCTTTTGTTTGAGACACTAAATCAAAACCTTACTAAGAGCAACAAAGAATAGGAATTTGTGGAGAGCCTTGATCACCCACATCCTGAAGAAGAATATACTGTGTGCCCTCTCCACTATATATGGACAAACTAACTAATGACATGATGCATATACAAAGGAAGTTGAATAATAATGGTAACATTAGCTGCTTCCCTATAAGGAAACATTTGACATTTCATGAGTGAGCAGCTTGTATTAATGTCAGATGAAATTTATAAAATCTTTCTCTTAAAACAATTTATCAGGAGAATGGGTTTCTCAAGTCCACTAGCTGTTATTGCTCTTTCTAATATTGATGGAGGTTTCCTTCCTAGCCTTTTGTTTGAAGTGGTGTGGAATTTTGTTTTTTTACAGATATATTTTTTAGTTATATCTGAAAGACAAACTTTTGGAGCGTGTAGTCGCAACGTTAAGGTTGAATTTTTTGAAAATTTAAGAGTGCATTTTTTAATAACATGGTAATTTGAGAATTTTTTTGTTGTGGGAGTTTACCAGTCAATTATTTGTATCCGTTAACAATGACACATTTAAAAAAAAACATATTTCAATACGCATTTAATTTTTTTGTCTCAGATGCTACCTGGATTTTACTAAAAACAAAATAATTTCCATGCCCGAGGATGACTGAATGTTCAGTTGAAAGTACTTGCATATTAAAAATGACCTTATACAGCTTATAGTTATTAAAATCAAGGATCATAACATTCATCGAGTGATTTGTAGGTTAATACAACTTTAAAAATTTGTTTGCGAAATGATTTCACCATTTTATATCATTAACTTTACTAATCTACTCTTTGTATGAATGATTCATTCAAACATAAATTGAACTGCACCACATATTTGATAGATACTAGCAGTAGAGCTCGGCGTTGCCCGGAGATGTAACAGTAAGAGATAGATCAAGTATCGACCATCATAAAGACTGAAAAATAAAATTGACAAAGATTATTGTTTAAGGTTGATGGACACGCATGTCTTAATTAGTTTTATTTTTTTTTTTACGAATTGGTCAAACCCAAACTCAAACAAAAACATTGTTTTCAATCGTTATGAGTCTACTGATTGAATAGAATTTTATTATAAACAATTGTCTTGTAAATGGAATTTTTAAAGCATTCTGAATGTAAAAATAAAGAAAAAAGTGTGCAAGACAAGAAGAAATACTACCTGCTAAAAAAAAGTGAAGTTTTGTTGAAATCGGTTGAAAAATATAGGAAATCCAATCCCATATACAAATGAACACACACACACACAACCTGGGTTTTATAATAAGTATAACTCGATATGAGTTGTCCCCCTTTCATTCTGGCGACAGTGATGCCTCTTAATCGTGTTTTCAAATTGATTTTGTGCAAAAACAATTGTTTTTCCAATTTTTGGTGCTGTCAGAACCACCGTAAGGTAATTTTATATAGTCCTGTGAAGTTTTGTTGAAATCGGTTGAAAAATGTAGGAAATCCGATCCAATATATAAATGAACAGACACACACACACACAACCTGGGTTTTTATAATAAGTGTGATTATATGTGTGTGTGTGTGAGAGAGAGAGAGAAGATGAGGAATTTTAGAAACTTAAGGCATGCAATAGCTTCCTCAGGGAATGAAAAAAACATTACAGAAAAGATTTTCTGGTTGAGTGATACTGAAACATGTAGGAGGAATAATGGATTATTTGATAGATGAACTTTCAACTGTACTTTTGGATATAAAACAGAGCACACACATGTTTGTATTTTTACAAGACTTTGATATAAAAAGATTGTTTCACAAAAAAAGTAAATTGACTAGGGAATAAATTGACTAGAAGATAACGTTTTTAAGGCAAGCAGTCTTTGAAATTGAAGTGCTCTATATCAAGAAATACAGCATTAACACGAACAAATAAAATTAAATGTTTGTACTCTGAGTATGATTTCTGTAAATAAATTTAATCTTACTGTCAACTCCCTGGACAAATGTTTGTTCTTATTTGATATGTATGTAGATCTAAATCTGTTTGTTCCCATTTGATATGTATTATAGTCATCATCATGTGTTTGTTTTTTGTCATTGATGTAGAACTGGGATTAATCTTGCACATAGCAAGGTGGGTCCTGCCTGACTGGATCCATGTCATAGTAATTTGAGGCAAGATTTTACAAGACCAGATGGTCTTCCTGACACCCAGCTCGCACTGATAGTAGTCCAAGTGTACTGAGTAATTTATTGAGACACCATCTCTACAAAGGTTACCATTCAAGGCTTGAGAGCCTATACTAGTTATATATATATATATATATATATATATATATATATATATATATATATACACACACACACACACACTGTTGGCTCTGCCACCCTTTGGCAGGTTTTATTTTTCATCCTGTGGAATAAAATGTCACATTCCTCACCAACTTCTTTAGATACAAACCACTTGTCAATGTGGCAGTTTGTAGTAGGTTACATGTAACCATTACAAGACCTGACCTGAAAATTTAATATGCAAATCTGAATTCATTTGTTCACATCTGTTATGTATGCAAATTTGAATTTGCTTGTTCACATTTGTTATGCATGCAAATGTAAATTTGTTTGCATTTTAGATGTATGCAAATGTAAATTTGTTTGCTTTTTAGATTTATGCAAATTTAAATTTGTTTGCCTTTTAGATGTATGCAAATTTAAATTTGTTTGCATTTATATATATATATATATATATATATATATATATATATATATGCAAATTTAAATTTGTTTGCATTTGATATATTAGGTTGGTGCAAAAAAAAAAAATGTCGTTTTCTCATATGTTACTATGTGAGAAAACGACATTTTTGCACCAACCCAATATATATGCAAATGTAAATTTGTTTGCCTTTTAGATGTATGCAAATTTAAATTTGTTTGCATTTTTATATATATATATATATATATATATATTATATATATGCAAATTTAAATTTGTTTGCATTTGATAGGTTGGTGCAAAAATAACGTCGTTTTCTCATATATGTTACTATGTGAGAAAACGACATTATTTTTGCACCAACCTAATATATATATATATATATATATATATATGTAAATTTGTTTGCATTTTAGATGTATGCAAATTTAAATTTGTTTGCATTTTATACATATGCAAATCATATTGCTTCTCCCAATTTCTCATATTTCTTC
>OZ010615.1:19703812-19756312 GCA_963932145.1 Acanthosepion lycidas | reverse complement strand
AAAGCCTCAAAGTGTTGACTTCTATCTTAACTTTTATATTTACACATGCTCTATCTCTGATATTGAGCACTTTATCCCATAAATATAGCACATCTTAAGACTATATTTCTTCATATATATATATATATATATATATATATATGTGTATTTAGGCAGGAAATTCTCTTTTAGGCATGTCTGATTGAATACAAACATTATGTCTACCTAGGTTACACCATACCTGCCCACTCATTGGTAAGTGTCAAAAAGAATATGTCTTGTGGAAATTAGTAAAAATAATTTAGTCACCAATAACAAGAACAATAAAGTGTTCCTAAGATCTACTGAAAGAAACTTTAAAAAGTACTACTACAGTGTAACCCGGATATAAGAGAGTTGTCGGGACCAGAGAAGAAGTCTCTTATATCCGGGTTTGGTCTATTATATATCCATTAACACAGGCTCTAATTTGGGACCAGAGAAAATCTCTCTTATACCCGGGTTACACTGAACAATCACATAAGTAGCTTTTAGAATGAGAAGTATGACACTAACTTATCTAAATATGTTTATCTTTATTAAACAGGAAGATAGAACGGATGCCATTCTAAAATGGGAAATACTAAAAAAAATTGTTGTGAATACAAAGCTGGCAGCAAGTTCTGTATTTTATGTATGGAGGAGAAATTAGCAATAGGTACGTTCAGCAAACCAAAAATTTTATTAAATCAGAGGTAAGAAATCCTTAATAGATTCAGTTAGAGGAAAGTCTGGTTATTAGAATAAAGGTGGATGTTGTCGATTTTTTTTTTTTTTTTTTTATTTTTTTTTTTTTATTTTTTTTAGTCACATGTTTTATATCTTTTTAAGCTTATGCTAATTTTAGGTTTTAGCTGTAATCTTATCAATAAATTTGTTCCACTTTAATTCCTCCTGAGCCAGCTCACCCTGATGATCCCATGTGGTGAAACCTAGGTAGGTAGTATCTGGCTCATTAGGATTTATTTATTTTACTTTTGCTCTACTTAGTGTATTGAGCACTCTTCATTTTAACTTATTACTCGTTTTTTTTTTTTTTCTTTGTACCAGAGATTTAAGGTACTGGACGATTTCTTTTGCCCTGTTCTGAGGTTTCTGGTCCCTTTTTTTTTTTTTTTTTTTTTTTTTTTTTCAGTTTTCCTTGGATGAAAATTGTGCTATCAAAGATTTTTTCACCCACCAAGTTTAAATAAACTTATATTTTATATATATAGTAAGTATTAATGGATTAATTTGAATATGATATTTTTATTATTCAAAGTAATTATAGTGGACACTTCTTATTTGAAATAGACACCCCATTTCTGTTTATTTAAACAGTGTGTATTATGGCTATTGGTCTATCCTGCTATTCTTTCCCGCAGAGAGAACACATTTTCCTTACTAAGATTTCTTGGGAGAGACAACCAATAATACACACAGTTTAATAAATAGAAATGGAGTATCTATTTCAAATAAGAAGTGGTCACAGTAATAAAGGTTGAAGTAATCTATGTAATACTAAAAGTCTGTGAATCATGTGTATGGCTATCAGGCACATAATAATGATTTAAGTTTCTTTCCACCTCTCTCCTGCTCTCTCTCTCTTCACACCTCTCTCCTGCTCTCTCTCTCTTCACACCTCTCTCCTGCTCTCTCTCTCTTCACACCTCTCTCCCTCTCTCTCTCTCTTCACACCTCTCTCCCTCTCTCTCTCTCTTCACACCTCTCTCCCTCTCTTCACACCTCTCTCCCTCTCTTCACACCTCTCTCCCTCTCTTCACACCTCTCTCCCTCTCTTCACACCTCTCTCCCTCTTCACACCTCTCTCCCTCTTCACACCTCTCTCTCTTCACACCTCTCTCCCTCTTTCTTTGTGATTGCATGCGTGCTTACTTAGATTGCAGCTTTCTTTAAACAATATTTTAAATATTAAAAATATTTTTGCCATATCTAAAAAATATTTTCAAGTGAATATGATTTAAAAATATGAGTTGTTTATATAGTAAGTATTTTTATTTGAACTTTCTTTTTTAATGTTGGAATCAACTTGAGTGTTTTATAACTTGAACTGTCACTGACCCAACAGTTCATAGGTAGACTAGTATATAAACAGCCTCACAATGGCAGACATTATCTGCAATGTGCATAGCCTAAGATCACATTATTTACTATATTTTTGTTTTGGTCTGATATATTGTATAATGTCCAATCTTTGTGATTGCATTGATGAGGAAGGTGAATTTTTCCAAGAAAATTTTTTCATGCCTTAGGTTATGCAGTTTTCCTCCCCCCTATAAATGGATGTAGGTTTGAATCCTGCTTTATTAATTAGGTTCAGTAATTTTTAACCTCATTTCAAACACAAATGCTCAATATCAGAGGTAGGGTATGTAGATATAAAAGTAGACACTCAGGTCAACAGCAAGTGGTGACAGTCTATTTCATGCTTGAACGCAATCTTCAGGCTATCTGAAAATTATGTTCAAAAGCATCAAACAGACTGTCACCACTCGGTGTTGATCTCAGTGTCCGTTTATATATGAGGTTAAGTCAAAAAATTATCTGCACTTTTTCCATAACATATCTTTAGGCAAGAGTGTTGATAATTTTCCCTTGTGTATGTATGTATAATATATATATATATATATATATATACACACACACACACACTTTTCTCTTGTTGAATTAACAATAATCTCCCTCATTTTTATATATATATATATATATATATATATATATATAAAGGTGGTACTTGCTTGGAAAAACCTTGGGTATTTCAGCTTGTAATAGAACAAACCAGTACCCAAGGAAAAATGAGAGATAAAAAAAGAAAGAACTAAGATAATGAAATTGAGGCAAAAACAATGGTCCAGGGTTCAAGTTCAGTCCAAAGAAAAAAAAAAAACTCCAAAACGAGTAAAAGCAACTATGTAAAGTGCTCAATGCATGAAGTAGAGCAAACCTAATATAAACCAAAAGAGCCAGGCAAATCTACCTACCAGGTTTTTACATATATATATATATATATATATATATAAAAAGTAACAAAATGACGTATATTAACCATTAACAATTTCTTTCCTTAAAACGTTTTTTCCTTCTTATATTTCCCAATTTTCAGGTAATTTCAGGTCACCTTGCTGGCAATCCAGCAAGAGATACCAAAATTCCCCGAAATTAATTATAACATAAAATTCACTTTTTGGCTTCAGACACTGTTTTGCCAGTCGGATGAAGTTACATTATTTTTGTATCCGGCCAGTTAATTTTGTACACATGTCGGTTGGCAATGGATCTTAGAGAAGCCTTTTTTTTATAAGCACCAATTTTAAGGAAATTTACCAAAACCTTCCCTTCTCTCATTTTTTTTTTTTTCTTTTTCTTGCACAGTTATATCAAATTTCAGACTGTGAAAGAAACTGTACTGACCCTCGTCCTTTGGGATGATGATGATGATAACCCCAGGGTTGTTCTGTATCTCTGATCTTGAAACAGCTGGGAAGAAAGTAGTACTACTTACATAAGATGAATTTGTTTTATAGCTGTTCTTTTATTATCAGGTAATTCAGATCGCTGCCATTATCTCATGCCAAAATTGAATCCAAAATAATTTGCAATTAAAGAACTGAAAAATAGATTTTCTTTTTATCCCCAACATCTTTCTTAAATAATACTTTCAATCTGTAGGCCAGGAGATGTTAATTTCACTATTTACAATATCAATAATGTTTTGTCATTGTAGTCTACAGCCATCTTGATGTTTATTAATCCAGGTAACCTTAAGTGAATGTTGAAGTTTACCACTTTTATTTAATCTCCAGGGTTGGACAGTTGCCAGTCCACTGTCCATAATTAGGGATATCTCCTCTTGATCTTTATTTAGTAATGCTCAATTATTGCTTGCTTTGTTTCCATAGAGTCTTAGCTTGTACTATCCAGCTCAGGGATTGAACTCACAAACCAATGCTTTAAATCCATTAGTTTATTGTCCCATGGGCACAACAGCTGAAACGGTGGGGTAATAATAACAAAGATGAAGGTATGTCTGAATGTTAAAGTAAGTTACCAGGGATGAAAGCTCCTTAGATCCAGATCCATGGCCTTGTCACCTTGGAGGAAACTTCTTCTCTGACTGATGATGTCTTCAGGGGTCTAACTGTACACACCACTCTTGGCCAATTGCAAGTTGGTGGGGATATTTAACCTCTAGTTGGAGGTTTTGAATTCAGAGTTGTCTTTCTCCTAGACTGGTTGCCAACCAAGGCTAGGTTCCAGTCTGTCCTGCTATTTACTCATAGCTGAGGGAGACGAGATGGATTCAGATCTTTCTCAAGGGTATTTGCACATAAGTGTATCATATGAACTCTGTTGAAATTCAAGCTTGGCTCTCTTGTTCTACCCTTACTCCACAATGCCTCCACCAGAATGCAAATAATGATAAATCTTCATCTTAGAAATTGAAACAAATTAATTTCCCTGTTAAAAAAAGGCAAAAATATGAATGTCTATGCAAACATGTGTCACCATTAAATATGACATTTTGCTCTGTTTAACCTTTTACACTGCTATTATTGTATACAATTTTGATTGCCTCAGTAATATTTATTTATAAAATTATAAAATATGTCAACCAAACATAATCTAATATTATTTACATTTTTATAAAGATCAATTATTTACTATTTTATAAATTGAAAAATCTTTTTATTCAAAAATTTATAAAATATTACAAAATTATTAAAATATCTAAGCCAGTGTTTCACAACATTTTTCAGTCCATGGACCATTTTTTCTTCAAAAAGTTAAAATGGACCACTGTTACTTTTACTTTTAGGCTGTTCAATTTTCACACTAAAATGCTTAATGAAAAGACAAAGTAGTCTATTTACACTTTAAAAAAAATTTTATTAAACAAATACTGTATATAATATAATTTTTTATATGAATAAAAAAATTTGTTATATATATATCTCCAAGTATAGGATTGGTGTATATGGAATAAATTTCAATAACTAAAAAAATACTATTCTTAAAAGAGTGCTCAATACAGAGTAGAGCAAATATAATTTATTCAAAAATTATAACATAAATATGTTATAAAATCACTACAAAAATAGCCATTTTGTTTCAACACTTCTGGTGTCTTATCAAGTGATGGCCAGAAGTGTTGAAACAAAATGACTATTTTTGTAGTGATTTTATAACATATTTATGTTATAATTTTCAAATAAATTATATATATATATATATATATATATATATATATATATTATGAAATGGGCAAAGTCCAACAATTATTTTACGACATTTTTATGTTTATGCATTCTTTTTTATAGATACAAATATTTAAGTAAATGCTCTGTTTATAAGAATAAATATGAATATTTGTATCTATAAAAAGAATGTATAAACATAAAAATGTCTTAAAATAATTGTCAGACTTTGTCCATTTCATAATGTATGACGTCATTTATTTACATTTGGATACACATCGAGCAGATACGAATGTATATGAGAAAATCATGGAAAATTGTAGTTTAAAAACAGTAAAATTGACCTTGCTAACCGAATGATCCTCTGTAGCCAAATTGGTTAAAGACACGTCAGGCTATATGATGGTTCCGTATAGGATACAGGTTTGATTCCTGTCAGAAGACGTATATTTTCTATGACAATTTCTCAGACATTCAGGCCGGTAAATGATGTTAATACCGTTTATTATAAACAGAGCATTTACTTAAATATTTGTATCTATAAAAAAGAATGTATAAACATAAAAATGTCTTAAATAAAAAATAAAATTAATATAGTACTGCATAATACCTATGTAATTTCAAAATTTTCAAATATAATGGGCATGTGTGTAATTAAACAAAATATTATAATTTTTAATTCTTCAAAGTATGAATAATTTAGAAACATTTTTATGAAATGGCTAAATGTTTTTTATGGCTAGAAATTCTCTAGAAATGATATGTTGACCGATGTTGAGAATTACTAATCTAAAACAATGGCAACGCAATATTTATTATTTACCATTTCAAAATTTTTATTCATAATAAACGATGAACTATAAAACAAGAAAATTTGATTACTTACTCTATTTCCATCATTCAGGCTTTTGTTGTCGTCCTGGTTTTTGTGGCCATATTCATGATGTTTCAGCTGATATATATTCCTGCCTTCTTCAGGAGATATACATTGGAATTTCAAACTGAACCTTTTATTTATTCCATAGGGGTAGATTGTTCTAATTCCATGCACTTATCAGTTTCAGTTAATTCCCTTTAGCAACTCAACTCCCTAAGTTTTTGTTCCCTCTGCTGTAGCCAGGTATTGAACTCGCAACTTTTGGGATCAATCAACCAACATTTGTCCACTGGGCCATATCTCCTCATCTCAGAAATATAGATGAAGAAAATTTGCATAAATATATTATCTATTGAGTTTTTAAAACAATATTGATGAGGGAGTCAAAAGTGTATGCAGTTATAGTGGTGTCAAGAGAATAACTGTTCTTTTGACACACTTGGGTATGAAGGTTAGACATTGCCAAGACTTCATAGTAGTAAGAAATCCTTTTAGTAAGTAAAAGGAGAATAAAAAATTTATTTTTCGCTATTAATTTCATTGATGGCTTTTTTCTTTTCTTTTTTTTTTTTTCTTTTTTTTTTCTTTTTTCTTTTTCTTTTTTTTTCTTTTTCTTTTTTTTTCTTTTTCTTTTTTTTTCTTTTTCTTTTTTTTTCTTTTTCTTTTTTTTTCTTTTTCTTTTTTTTTCTTTTTCTTTTTTTTTCTTTTTCTTTTTTTTTCTTTTTCTTTTTTCTTTTCTTTTTTCTTTTTCTTTTTTCTTTTCTTTTTTCCTTTTTTTCTTTTCCTTTTTTTCTTTTCCTTTTTTTCTTTTCCTTTTTTTCTTTTCCTTTTTTTCTTTTCCTTTTTTTCTTTTCCCTTTTTTCTTTTCCCTTTTTTCTTTTCCCTTTTTTCTTTTCCCTTTTTTTCTTTTCCCTTTTTTTCTTTTTTTCTTTTTCTTTTTTTCTTCTTTTTTAATCATTCCTCAGGCAAAGTGATAAAGCCACTAAGATGCAAAGGGTTACTGAGTGTGAAAGAATCTGAGAAAAATCATTAATAAGGAGAACAGACTTCTTCAGGTGGTTGGAATGTTGAACTGAACCCTTTATTTCACTCACTGGGGTAGACTATTCTAGTTCCACGTGCCATGTCTAATGGATGTCAGTTATCAGTTATCTCCTGTTGACTGACATCCATTAGACATGGCATGTGGAACTAGAACAGTCTACCTCAGTGAGTGAAATAGAAGGTGAGTGAAATTCCAACCACCCGAAGAAAGCTGGAGTGTACAGTGGCCAAAGCATTGTGATAAATATGGTGACAAAGATGAGGATGATAGTCTGAGCAATGTAAATAGTGTACATAATACCTCATCTCAGAAATATACTGAAGGGCTGAAACGTTGTCATAAATATGGCAACAAAGATGAGGACAATAGTCTGAATAATGTAAATAGTGTACATAATAGCTCATCTCAGAAATATAGACAGATACTGAAGGAGAGTGGACAATAAAAGAATGCGATTCAAGGTGACAGATGAGGATCTAGTTTTTTCTCCACTCTTTTTGGCCATCTTTCAGGCAGCTTTCATCCTCACAGAACTTTTCACCGAGCATAATTGTTCTGGGTGCAATTTGCAATTTTCCAGAGAATTAAAACTTGTTTCATTAAGTAAATTTTATTCACTGTAATTTAAAGGTAGAATATATCTGCTGAATATGGCAATTGTGTGTTCAATTCTGGGACTGTATAGTACAGACTTCCACTCAGTGGAATCAGAACTAGCAATAACTGAGCTGTGCTAAAAAGTACTAGTCAGGATATCCCTAGATATGGGCAGATAATTGAGAACAATCTACTTCATAGATTAAATATCTAGTTTAGTTTCAAATTTCACAAAGATTACACCTGAAGAAGGTCAGAGGGCACAACGTCTGTAACATGATGATAAAGATGAGGCCATTAACCTGAATGTAAATAATATGAATCCAAAGAAACATGTTGCCTGGCATGATCTTGATGGACTATTATGATACCTTCTCCCCGAAACTCTTGCGACGCCCACCCCAACTCTTGCATACAGGGGGAGGGGAGACTCTTGCGACGCCCCCTCATCCCGGAACTCTCCTGACGACCTCAGCCATTTGTTTTTTTCTTAATAGTCCTTATTGTACTTTATAATCTTAAATATACTAATTGGTTTCATTTGAAGATTTTATTCAGAATCAATTCTGGTTGTTCATCAGAAATCATCTCAACAATGACTTTCACACATGACCTCCCCCCCCAAAAAAAAAACTAACAAAAAAACAATAGGGTTTCTGAATATTTTTCCATCGTCCAAACAATGTCATCATGGCACTGAAATATGGTCATTTTGAGATATGCTTTATTTCTTAATATACATAAATATGCATATATAATAATTGCCTTTGGTCTCATTTTGACATCAACATTCTCCTACTGAAAAGCTGTGATTGCAACTGCTCCAAGAACCTCCCCACTGCACACATGAAGACAGCACCTATTAATCACCATTCATATGCATAAATAAGTTTGCATTCTTTATGGCATTGATACCACTGCCCCTGATAATTGCAATTTAATCTGTCTGGTGTGAGAACTTTAACAATTACATTATTGTTTTTATATCAATAATCTAATCTCAAGACAAATTAATATATTAAGCTATTTTCTCAATTTCCCCCATACAGACCATAATACTAATTGTATATCAGAATCAATTATAGAGAATTAAAAATAGAAAATTTTAACAACTCTACAAATTCAATCCAGGGAATCAGTTGTAATCATCATGCTGGTTCTTGTATAATCACCAAAGTTAAGCAATGTCAAGCCTGGTCATTACCTAGATAGGTGCTGTAAGCATGGATATGCAGGTGGTGTAATAGATAAAGGCTCAGAGAGTTGAGTTCCAATTCAGATTGAGTTTTTTATATTCACTTATGCACAAATACCTTTGAAATGATATGAATCTACCTCTTCCCTGCCTATTTAATTAGTTAAGGCTTTCATCACTAGACTATTATTACTTCAAAAAAATTTTCTTACATTCTAAAAATAATTTCTGGCTTTAAATAACCTGCAAAGGGTTGATAAACTGTAGAAAATGAATCAATCAATAAAATATTGATTTACTACACAGGCATGTCTTTTAGATTTATTTACATTCTCTGGAATATAAATGTATAGAAACTACTCTGGTGACAAAGTGAGGGATCAGTTCATATAATGATTGTAATGTAGAATTTATCCCCCACTTTATATCTACATTATAATTACTTGTTTGTTGATAAGCCATAGAAAACGAATCAATCAGTCAATGAAATACTGATTAGCTACACAGGCATGTCTTTTAGATTTATTTACATTCTCTGAAATATAAATGTATAGAAACTATTCTGGTCACAAAGTGAGGGATCAGTTCATACATTGATTGTAATATGGAATTGGTTCACCACTTTATATCCACATAATTTCTTGCTTGTTTATCAAATTCTGATTAGGTATTAATCCACCTCTTCTCCCTCCAACTTTGGGTTAATTAGTAAAACTTGTATCACTAAATCATTATTATCCCGAAAATAAAAATGTCTTATAATCTAAAAATATTTTCTGGTTTTAAATAACTTGCAAAGTATTGATAAGTCATAAAAAATGAATGACTCAATCTTAATAGAAAATACATTCCTTGTGTCCAAAAAATACAAAAAAGTTGTACAAATGAATAAAGTCTTTTAAATTAATCCTATAGATTATTGTTGTGTCATAAAGAGAAAAGGTTGACACACATATAGAAAAATAGAAGTAGCTTTATATGGTACATGGTTGAGAAAACAGACTAATTTAATAAACAGTTAATGTTTAACTTCTCTTGCTCAGCAAGAGAGAGTGCTGTTTAAATAGTCTTAGACCAGTCCAGCTACCCCACAACAATTATCCAAAGACTTACTTGGATTTATAAGTGTTTTCTTTATATTGAAAGACAATCTGGTTATTTTTTTTTAATGTTTGGCTTGCACATCTACATTTAGCACTCATCTCCATTACAGAGTCATCTAATTTAATGCTTTGAAGATGACAGTATCATTTGCTAATGCTTTTCTTATTGAGAAATTGTAATAAGCCTTACCATTGGTATTTGTGAAACTAAGTTGTCTTAGTTTCTTCTTGAGGTATTGATGTCACCTTCAAGGTAATTTTAGAGCAATATCTTAGTTCTGTTTCTGGATTGTTGTCTTGGTAATCCCAGGTGCTGTAAGCTTGGATGTGCAGGTGGTGTAATGGATAATGGCTCAGAATTTAGAAACTCTGCTCACCATTCAAAATTTTATGTTTGACAAATGTTTAAGTTGCTTACACAACCCTAACCTAGCAAATAAATCTACGTTACATTATTTACTTTGTTTGGACAGTTGTCCTCTTTTTTATTGTTAGGAATAAAGATGAGGACGACAATGTAAATAGTGCAAATAGTTACAATAGCTCATCTCGGGAATATAGACAGATCCTGAAGAAGACCAGAATGTACAATGGCCGAAACATTGTGAATGACAACAAAGATGAGGACAGCAGTCCGAACAATGTAAATAGTGTAAATAGTTACAATAAATCATCTTGGGAATGTAGACAGATCCTGAAGAAGGCCAGAACGTACAATGGCCGAAACATTGTGAATAACAACAAAGATGAGGACAGCAGTCCGAACAATGTAAATAGTGTAAATAGTTACAATAAATCATTTGGGAATATAGATAGATATCTACTTTAATTCTTAAGGCCAGCCAGAAACAGGTAAAATTTGTTGCATTTTTATTTCATTTGTAAACAGTAAAATGGACAAAACCTTGAACAAAGAGTTTTAAAATGTTAGTTGATGAAGTATATGTGAAATTCCTTTCAGAATGAATTTTTTTCAATAATTTGTGTATTTTATATCCAGAATTTTGAATAATCCAAACATATTTTTAAACCCCATAATTGAGAAAGTATTGTACTTGAATGATTTATTTTACATGTTAATTTTGACCTTTGACATACTATAAACTTCATTATTCTTTTTTTCCTTTTGATGTATTAAATTTCATGTCTTAACTTTCACTGGAATTTTTGAGATAAGTAATTATTATTACTATTCTGACAAGCATTTTCATCTTAGATATACTCATAGAGATAAAGTACATAGTGATTTTCTAAGCATAGCTTAGATGTGGAACAAGGCCAAAAGTATGGGGCACCCAGTGAGGATCAAACTCACTATTCAGTTGTAATTGTTTTAGCGAGACAAGCTTGCTAACCATTACACTGCTTCAAGGTGCCCAAGAGACAAACTACGTAAGTACATGAAATCATTTTTGCACACACTAGGTATATAATATTGTCAATTAGAGAATTTTGTTTTAATTATTTTTCAATTATTTCATCCCAGTCAAGGCAATAAAGCCACTAGGATGCAAAGGGTATTTTTTTCAGGTAGAGGGTTTCAAAATAGAGACAACTTATGCAGATATCTATGGAAGATAACAGTTAAACCTAGACTTTAACAGGTTTGATTGCAATGATCAAGGAAGCAACCTCTTGGGAGTTGGTTCTGCAAGGCAGTGGTTTGTGGGAAGAAACAGCTTGAGTGGAACTTAGATCTCACCAGGGAATAAGATTGGTTTGCTACAATGTGCATGGCATAGTGGGTCCTAGATGTGAAGGTAAGGATTGGTGGAACTAAGAATTGTAGTTCGTCTGAACACTCTCCATGGAAATGGTGATAGAGCAGTGAGAGGCTTGCAGCGTCTCATCTTGTCTGTGAGAAAGAGTTTGCAGAGTGGAAAATAGTCACCCACAAGTATGCAGAGATGCTTTTGGGCTTTATCAAGACTGGAAAGTGAAGACTGTGTAACTCCTGCCAATATATGGCAGCAATACATCATCTTTTACCTAATCTGGCTCTTTTGAAGGCAAAGGGTAGCAGGGAGAGTAAGGTACTTTCTGGAACAGTGCAAGGAACTGACCATTTTCTTTAGCAATGGATTGTATGTATGCATTCCACTTGAGGTCTAGATTGAATTTTCAAGGCCCAGTACGTGTGCTGAAGGTACAGGGTCTCCCTCAGGGAACAACCATTTAGTATGATTGGTGAAAGTTCTGCATCCGATTGATTTAATAAGAGCAAAATAAACGGAGGGGAATCATAAGAACAGGATTTGAGTAGAGAGAAAATGACGATTTACATTGCATTTTAATTTACAAAGATCATAGTTGACAGGAAAGCAGGAAGCCAGAAAAGGCCTCCAAGCAAGAAGTGTAAGAAAAGACATAACTGACATTGAACTTTCAATTTCAACAATGAACCTTTAATTAAATTTTGTGTCTCACACCTTTTTAATAGTTGATGCAAATGTTTTTACTTGATTCAATGACTGCAGTATATTTTAAAGAATAGGATGATTGGATTTATCTTTGTTACCTGATGATATCTTCCTCTTCTGCAATCCTAAAAGGTGGGGAGGGGGGCAATTAGAGAACGAGTTATTAGCAGTGAATTTATTTTCTATTTGTGTGTGTGTGTTTTAATACATATTGGGCATATACATTATGTATACAAAAATATGTATGTGCATGTGTAATTACTTGTATACTGTCTGTGTGTGTGTGTATATATATATATATATATATCTGGAAAGTTTTCTGAAGTGTTTCATTTTCCAATTTGTCATATTTTTCTAAATACTGTTGATATATATTATTTGTTCAGTACTGAGTGGAAAGTGCTCAATATCAGTGATAGAGCTAACATATTCAGTTGTATAGATATTACTTTGTGACCCTGGGTTTCACCCTTTTGTGATCATCAGCTGTTTTTTTTTGTTTTGTTTTTTTAAATGTACTTATTGTGTTTGATTGTTTGGTGGTAGGAGGGGGGAATTTTTTTCTGTGTTTGTTTGGGATGACACTTTCACCCACATAGACACACATACATACAGGTGTATGCATTTTACTTCACACAAAATATATGAGGCTGTTCAAGTTGTCTGAAGATCATGTTGCATGAAACTTGCCATCACTAGAGCTGTTCTTTCATTGAATTTAACATTGATAAGCGTTTTTTGCTTGGTCTAAGCAATCTGGGTTTCAAGTAGGTAAGTGATTTCTGGCCTTTTTTTTCTCTTTATTTTTTCAATATTGTCATTTATTCGAGAGTGTTTCTGGATAACAGTTTAGATTTTGGCAAGCATTCCGTTGGTTCCACCAACAGTTTTTGTTTTTCTTTAATAGTGTGTGTCTGTGTGTGGTTTTATATATATATATTATATTATATTATATTATATATATTATATTATATTATTATATATATATTATATTATATTATATTATTATATATATATTATATATATATATATATTATATAACATATGCAATATATATAACAGGAATAGAAATTCAATTTTTGTATAAGAAGAATTATGTCACATGGTGTTGGTGAAAGTATCATGATTTTAAAGATGCTTAGGTGGGCCATGGCCAGAAAAAGTTTGGGAACCACTTTTGTAGACAAACATGCCAAACACATGCAGCACTTAAGATTTATGTAACTGTGTCATTATTAATAATTTGAATCCCCAGTTTTATTGGGTGGTGTCTGTTCTCATGATGAATTTGGCAAAGTTTAAGTCTAGATATTATCAGTGATAAGAATAGAGTTCAAATGAGTGTTTCTTTCCACTTGGCAACAGTCTTGCTCTTGAAGAATGCTCTGTCTTCCTTCTTGTGTTCTTTCTGACTTTCCTGATTGGTCAAGCAGCTGCTTTCTTTGTTATAAATATGGCCAACAGCCAGATTTCCATTGAGGGTAACAACTGAAAAGTGGTCATCTTTTAATTGAACACATGACTATAAATCTTTGCAGGTGACCTTTAGCCTCACAAGGTTAGTGTTATCATTTTTTATAGGTTTCTTAGAAATTGATGTATTTGTTTTACACAGTTTCAGCGTCAAAATGTTATTGATTAAATTATATGTGCAACCTTAACATTAATAATAAAAAAAAAAAAATGGTGAAGTGACAGAACAACAAATGGAGTTAAGATATGGTTCCCAAAATTTTTTTTTCCCTGGGACGCATTTTCAGAAGAAAAATTTGCTCACACTTCACCAAATTTTATGTGATAAAAAGTACATTTAAAAATAAAAGACAAGGAAGGAATCTTAAATAGAGATAACCATGGATTCGAAATCAGAACTTTATCATTGATAACTCTCTCCTTCAATTTGCACACCCTAGTTACTATATTCTTAATATTTGATATAATGCAAAAATATCACATAATGTTGCCAGCTCTAAGTTTTTGAAACAATAATGTTGCCAGCTATACATTTTTTATTCCATACAAAATAGGCATTTAAAATTCATATAAACTGTATTTGGCATTAAATAACCCACAGTGGTTGATATGCCATAAAACCCAAACAAACAAACAAAAAATATCACAATAATAAAATCAGTCAATAATTTTTTATAACTATTTATATTGGGACTCATGCATGCAATTACAAGTAATCCATGATATTTTAAATTTTTATATCATATTTATTTTTAGTATATGAATTTTTTAAAACTGTTTCTAACTCTTTCATTGTCTTTCAATCATTCTTTTGCATATCTTCTCTTGGCTGGAGTTCACTAGATGTTTTGGTTCAGAGATGAAAGGACATCAAAGACATTAAATTTTAATTTAGCTATTTCATTAATGTTGACATGTAGTAACTATCCAGTTGTTCCCCACCCCCACTAGTGAGCTGTTTCAGACATGAAAGAGAACATGTCTGCATTGCTTGACAGTTAAGACTTGACTCACTGAAAAAACCTTTCTCTAACTATCATTCCCACACTAGCTCAGTCAATCAAAATCAACTTCTGGATTATGTCTTACATCTGACCCTGGAGGTCAGAGCTGAGATACGCATCCTCTAAAAATAATAATCTGCTAAACTATTATTTAACGATTTTACCTCACCTGCTATCCTTTTCCACAACACCTATGAGGCACACCGCACTGTTTGGGAACCACTGAGCTAAGTGAAAGAGTTTTTATTTCCCTGTGCCAGGATACCATATATCAGTCATGGGGTGGGGACATTGTTAGAGATATAGTACAAGGTAATATTAGGTTGGTGCAAAAATAGTGTCGTTTTCTCACATAGTAATATATATTAGAAAACGAAATTATTTTTGCACCAACCTAATAGTAATGTGATGACCGACACGTTGAGAAAAACTCAAGTCATATTTATTTGAGATAGACTTGTAGAAGAAATATTCTACAAATTATTGAATTGTAGTAGTCGAGAGTTAATCTCTGCTGCTGGTGTCATTGGTTTCCTTGCCTTTTGGCTATAGGTTAATTAGCAGAACTTGTATCAATAAAATTATTATTATCTCCCAAAATTTCCAACAATATAAAAATATTTTTGGGCTTTAAATAACTAGCAAAGGGTTGATAAGATGTAAAAAAAAACAAATCACACAGAGAACTTATTCTTCCACCAAGAAATTTTGTTTAGATTAAGATGTCCTCGATAAAGGCATGGTTTTCTTCATTTGGGATTTATATAATAAATCTATTTTTATTTTCCTTGTTTGAAAATGTTTTTTTTTTTTTTTTTTTTTATAATCACCAGCAAGAAAAGAAAATTTGGTTCAGCCAAGAAGTTTTATTTGGTTATTGAGTAGAAAATTTACTTAATAAACCAAACAAACTTTTTGACCAACCCAATATTTAAATATAGGCCAGTGTTTGTTTTTCAAAGTTACAAGCATTTTTTGCCTCTAAGGCTTGTAAATAATGTACCATATATGACTGCTAAGTCAGCTCCAAAGACACTTCTCGGATCTTTCTAACATTATGCAACACATAGTGCTGGAAGTTTTACATCTACCTAATGTATAGCAATATACCTGGAATTTGATAAGTATTAGCCTGCACATTCTTAGTGACCCAAAATATTACCAATTTTTCTCATGCACACACACACACATTGTTCGTGATAACTTTCATTTCTGACAAGTAACTCTTAAATTAAGATAAACTTGAATATTTCAATTATCTGGATTTGTTGGAAACGGTGGAAACCTCAATTTCTGCATAATTTCATTAGATAAAAAAATGAGAGTAAATCAGTTTTATTCAGTTAAGATAAGAGAAGCTAATAAGCAAATTTCTTTTATGTCACGAGATCAACTCTTTTCCAAATTTGGTTAATTCTGATTTTAAATAGAAAAGTGAACACTGATTTCATTTTCCTAAAAATGGAAACTGAAGAGTACAGTTGCAAAGGAAATTTAATGATTAACTCCTAATTTAAATTAATTTAATTAAACTAATTCAAACATGATGGATATGCAGATGTCGTAATGGTAATTAATTCAGAAAATAGAATCTGTGAATAGTGTTCACATTCTTGAATAACCTGTTACATTTACTTTTACACTAATGTCCTTCCTCTCCATCTATAGGTTAAAGAGTAGAGTAAACTGGACACTGTAGCCTTGGGTAGCAACCACTTTAAGGGAAGAAAAACTCTTAATTCAAAACCATGTAGGTCACAAGAAACCACTCTTTCCCAAGATGTCATAACAATTTATCAATATTAAAGAAAAGGAAGCTGTGGATTTCCTATGATCTATATAAAAAAAATAAGTATATTAGCATTAGGGGAGGCACAGTGGAGAAGGGAGGCAGGCATGGTGGAGTAATGGATAGCAGCTTGGATTGAGGAATCAGAGTTCCGAATTCAAATTCCAGTCAGATCCATCGCATTCACTTATGTGCTAATACCCTTTGGAAAGGTATGACTCCTCTTCTCGCTTCTGCTATGGGTAAATAGACTAGGTTCTGTAGCCTTTGATGGCAACTGGTCTACACATGGTACATAACTGACGGATATGAAGAGTATTCCTCTTTTTTTAGTGTCAAGAATCATGGTTCTCCATAGCTTTCTTTTCTTCAATATCTGTAAACTGCATTGATTACATGTTCTTGAGAAAGATAAAGATGTTTCCTATTGCTACCTTTATGATTTTTTAAACCCAAAGTTATTATCCTTCAATGATTACCAACAAAGAGCTCAGTTTGCTGTACTGTTTTACCCATAGCAAGAATAGTGAAGGGAAAAGTTATAGACTCGTGCTTTTTTAAATGGTATTGCTTATGGTCAAGTCATACTGAAAATATCAGCTGTCACTTGATCACTGGAGTTAAGTCCCATCTAAATAATCTTGAAATAGTCACAAACACTTCCAAAACCATTATGGATATACTGAGATCTTCAAACAATAATAGCACTAATATTTCTGAAGCAGGCATTTATAGAATAAATTGCCAAAACTGTTCCTCTCAATATATTGGAGAAACAAGTAGAAGTTTGAAAAAACGCATTTATGAGCTCAAAAGAGACCTCACAAAAAACAACTTAGCTAATGCACTAGTCATACATAGAAATAAATTCAACCATAATTTGGATTTTAAAAATGCTACACTCATAAAAAAAGAAAATAACTCACTCAGAAGGAAAATTCTGGAGAGTGCCGCCATAGTAAACTACCCAAATATTAATCTACGCCCAGGTTTTTTCCCTATTTCACCTTTCTTAACAAAATTAATGCTCTTACAAACAAATATACACAACATTCATAAAATCAAAAGAAAATGGTTGAATACATCAACACAGTTATAATGACAATATTCTCCACACGTGACAATTACTGATGTTATTTTTCAGTTAAAAATATGAAAATAGCCTTTCTCTACATTCCAGTTGCTAGGTACATTCTGTTTTTGTTTTTATTAGTTACTTTGTTCATTTAATTTCATTTTCGTATTTTGCTTTGATAAAGTCCACATTGGACAAAACGCATCAGCAATTACCAGTTTTCCTATTGTCATTTTTATTCACACACACACACACACACACATATATATATATATATATATATATATATGTAGTTTGCGTATGTGTATGATAAATTGTTATTTGTCATATTCTGTATTAACAAATCAAATGTTTCAAATTGAAGGGGAAGTAAATTGAAGCAATAAACACTGAAATTTGAAATATATGTAGCATGTAAATACATTATTAATGATTTTGCTATAGGAATACATTGAAAATGAGGAAGAAAAGGATTGTCAGTGGTCAGGAATGAATGCAAGCATTTCTGATAGAATAGGGCTATTATATGTATAATGGAAATGCATTGATAATGATTTTACTATAGGAAGGCATTAGAAATCAAGAAAGGTATTGTCAATGGTCAGAAATTAAATTGAAGATTCTTAACAGTTTGTATAATTTATTTTGGTTATTCTATCAATTTGTATGACAGTGCAACATCTTTGAGAAATGTATTAGGAATTTTGGCAAAGTTTAATGTTCATACCCACAAAATACGGTGTGTAAATGAAAAAAAAACAAAAAAAAAAGATTTTTCTCATGACACTGCCATTACTCTACGCTCAATTTTAATGGTAATTTTTATTATTTTAAAATACTATTTTTAAACTTTTAATGAAACTCAAACATATGAAAACTGAATTTGTGTTCTCCTTCTTCTAATTTAACAACAAAAGAATTAAACACTATTAATTGGTTGGTTTGCTTAGTGGCATATCAATTCCTTATGGTTCATTTAATGCCAAAATTTAATTTTCTTGGGAGAATTAATTTGTCTTGCTGGTATTTTACTATAAAAATTTATTTTTATGGTGATAACTTATTTACCCATAGCTGGGACCCTAATAGGTGCTACCACCTCAGGTCAAGGTGGACCTGGGAACAACAGCAATTCCACTCTCCTCAAAACCTCCCAATCAATGGTTTTGATGCCGGATGTAGTTTATCATTATACTCAGTACAAATTAAATATGATTGTTTATATAGTAGAATAAATTTATATCTACAATTTTAAGTTTATAAAAATTCCTGAACAAGGAAATTTAAATAAACACATCACAACTAATTAAATTTTGAAAAAAAAATGATTTTTGCAGAGGCATTTCTTTCATTTGATCTTGCCACATAAATTCACTAAAATAGTTTGGGAGCATTTGTACTCCCCCCCCCCCAAGAATTGACAACAAAAATGTTAACACTCTTTATTAGACCGTTTAATTACAAGAATAGTGTTTTTATATATATATATACACACACACAGATATATATATATATATATATATATATACACACATATATATATATATATATATATATATATATATATATATATATATATATTAGAGCATGTTTGTTAAACTTTGCCAAAATTTCTTTGTAACTTTAAAGTTGAAGAAAAAGATTAAGTTTGCCTGTTCCTCTTTTAAGTGGGCGAAGGAATAAATGATTAGATACTAGTGTCTGATTTCACCAAAGATGTCAGTAAGGTGCTTATTATGGATAAAGTCGGGGTGGTGGTAAAGATTAAGAGTGGTGGGAGGGATCTAGGAGCAGGGGAAAAATAGACTGAGGTTCTACAATTTCTCTCCTTTCTCACTCTCCTTGACTAAATAGAACCATCTGTTGGAGAGAGAAAAGTGAAAAGAGGAAGAATTGAAATCTAAAAAGCAAACTTTGGATTTAAAGAATTATGAAACAAAAGAAATGCAAGTAAAAAAGAAAATGGTTATTTATACTGCAAGCAAACAAGCATGCATGTGCTCACAGAATGAATACCAACTGTTTTACGGTATATTGATTCCTCTAGATTGATCATTAGAGATGAGATGTAGTCAGAGATGGCTTAATAGCTGTAGGGTGTAATTTTGTTTTTCTAATGTTTACGCTATACAAGGTCCAAGAGCCACTCAAATTAGGTTACTGAAGAAGTTTGTTGTGTGAATGATAAGAGGTGCAGTTTATGAGGATATGCAGGATAGATAATGGTTAATCCTAGACTTGAACAGATTAAGATTTTTAGGAAAGCATCCTCTTGGGAGTTGGTTACATGAAATAGCAGTTTGCAGAAAGAAATTGTTTGAGTGGATCTTTTCACGATTAAAATAAGAAAGGGGGCTGGTAATGGTTTGCTGTGTTTGTGGTGGGTCTTGGCTGGGAGGATGGGTGAAATTAGGAATTTTTTTTTTTTTACAGTGAGGTGCACCCTCCAAAGGCCTGGGAGGTCACTCTAGGGTTACAGAATAAAAGGCACAGTTTATGCAGATAGGTTGTGACGATAGTGGTTCTCATCTGAACATCTTTTATCAGATAGTTGTGTTAAGTCTTGCAACATTTTGTCTATGGAAAAAAAGGGTTGTATGGTGGGGCAAATCGATTCATCACCCATGATACCGCACAGGTGCTTTTGAACACTGGCAAATGAAAACTAGGCATCTGTCGTCCAGATATGGCAACACTGCTTCATTTTCAGAGAGCCTAGCAAGAGCAGTTGGACACATTTTGGCATAATTAGTGATCATATATACATGTTTCACTTGATTCTGGTGTGAGCTTAAATGCAAACAGAAGTTCAATAGGAGATCCCCCCCCTTGAGAGAATTACCCCCATTCATTGTGATACACATTTTTTGGTTACGGTCTGTATATGACACCATTCGTAGCAAAATTGTGACGAGTTTCATGACAATATTCTCTGATCATTCATTGCTCACTACACCTATGATGACATCCAAGGTTGAATGTATTTGCATATACCCCCAACTCATTATATGCACAGGTTTGTCTTCTCGGCCATGATCACTTTCAACAAAAAAAAATGAAGACAATTGTTTTTCAAAACTCTCTGGTTGGGAAATATCAATACGATTTCTCATTTAGTTGGCTATCTTTCACTTCAGCTAAACTACGATCTTCCTAACTTCACTGGCTTCGGCAATTCTTGATTCCCCACTACCAGTTCTCTTGTCACTGGCCCCTGGGCAGCTCCAACTTCTCTGGTCACCTGCCTACTTCTTTCATGGCTGGACGCAATTTCCTCCCTCTATCTGCTTATATGGATAATCCTGGGAACCAATCCACTTGTCTTTTGAAAGATTTACGACCGCCCCAAAGTCACATGGGTGGTCATATCTTCAAAGGACTACTTTTAAGACTATCTAAAATCATTTATAAAATTTTTGCGTATTCCAATTCGAACTGGAGACCTGAATCCTGAAACACTGAGCCCTAAGTTCACTCAAGATGGACTGGAGATACAATTCCTCAAAAAAAACTCCAATAGCTGAGCGGACTTAAATTCCTTCCTTTTTATCTCCTTATCTTTTAAAGATGTGTGAAAAATCAGATTGTTACATTTAGAATCTCGATTTAAATAAATTTAGGTCAGTATTTGTAGATTTTAAATATTAACTTTTCTGTATATATAACTTAAACAATTAAGTCTAATTAAGTAAGTCATTAAGTAATTATTTAATTAAGTCTAATTAAATACCTTCATGATAGAGATGTGATGTAATATTGTAATTTAATCATGAACTGCTGAAATAAACCTGTGTAGGTATTTAAAAGTACAAATTAACATGTTGATTGCCTGAGGTCAATTATGAAATCTGGCTTCAAGCACCAACTTTATAATAGCCAACTGAGGTAATTCATTTTTTTATGGGCTGATTTATAGCTTTGACTGAAGTCTTAACATTGTTAGTATCCCTGTGAATAAACTCATTGTTGGTGATGAAAATGTAGCAGAAAATGACCAGCACAAGATAGTTGGTATCATAGTTAGTATCATAGTATCATAATAAAAAGTACCAACTATGAGTTATCGTGTGGTTGACAGTCAATTTGTTAAAAAAAAATTTCAAAATATGATCATTATACTTACATTATTTACATTATTTGGACAATTATTCTCATCTTCATTGCCATTCAGTATCTGTCTATATTTCTGAGATGAGGTATTATGTACACTATTTACATTGTTTGGACTATCATCCTCATCTTTGTTGCCATATTTATCAATGATTCAGCCGTTGTACACTCCAGCCTTTATCAGTTGGTTGGAATGTCGAACTGAACCCTTTATCTTGCTCGCTGGGGTAAACTGTTCTAGTTTCACGTGCCATGCCTAATGGATATCAGTTATCTCCTGTTAATTCCCCTCTCCAAGATCTCCACTGCCTTAACCAGGTATTGAACTCACACTCTTTGGGCTCTGTCACTGGATCTAACTAATGCCTTTAATCACTGTGGCATGTGTCCTTGAGGACATCTGTGTATGAATTTCTGGGACTTATAAGCCTAATGTCTTCAGCAACCACTTTTTTACCGGTACTCATATTGCAATTCTCATTGTTATTATCGCTTTTCTCTGGCACTCCTTAGTACTGGTTCCCATATTGTAGTCATTTCTATGCTTGGTTGGCTCAGGAGATTTTTGTTGCCTAGCATATGTGCTGATTCCTTAAGTTTATGAATTTTCCAATGATGTCCTTTTCTAGGATTTCAACCTAATCAGATTGAAATTTGCAACAAAGATGAGGATGATAGTCTGAACAATGTAAATAGTGTTTCAGCCATTGTACACTCTGGCCTTCTTCAGGTAATTGGAATTTCGAACTGAACCCTTAACAGAAAAATCGCAATATGAGCACTGGTAAAAAAAAAATGGATGCTGAGACATTAGGTTTATAAATCCCAAAAATTCATACACAGATGTCATCAAGGACACATATGGGTAAAGACAGATCCAGTGATTAGACCCGAAGAGTTGAGAGTTCAATACCAGACCACAGCACTGGTGAACCAAAACTTGCAGAGTTCAGTTAAAGTGAAGTAACATAGACATCCGGAAGAGGCATGGCAGGTGGAACTAGAACAGTCTACCCTGGTGGATGCAATAAAGGGTTTGGTTTGTAATTCATGAAACACTGTACATCATCAAACATAACCTGAGGATCTTCTGTATATGTTATAGTATGTTGTGCAAATTTGACAAAACTAGAGAAAAAGACTAAAAAATTAGTCTTAGCTATTAATAATTATTATATTATCTAATTATTATTTTTATTTATTTATTTTTATCATTTCACCTCTGATAATTCTTGTGGCCTGTTATGTGCTAGAAAGAAAGACACAGAAAGAAGAAGGTAGGTTGAACAAGTGTATTGAAATAACAGAACATATATACAAAATAAGAGTGTTATTAGTCATCAGACAGAAGTCTCTGTCCAAATTATCAGGTTACACTGCATCTTGACTGCCTCCTTAGGAAGTCTTGCAGGTTAGTATTTATGAAGGAGGAAGAGTTCATTCTAATGTAGATAGGTGACCATAACAGAAACACCTCCATATATCAAGATCTATCAGGTTACACTGTATCCCGACTGCCTCCTTAGGAAGTCTTGCAGGTTAGTATTTATGAAGGAGGAAGAGTTCATTCTAATGTAGATAGGTGACCATAACAGAAACACCTCCATATATCAAGATCTATCAGGTTACACTGTATCCCGACTGCCTCCTTAGGAAGTCTTGCAGGTTGGTATTTATGAAGGAGGAAGAGTTCATTCTAATGTAGATAGGTGACCATAATAATGCTACTAAGGCTCAATGTGGACAGGTAAGGAAGCTAATAATTCTCGTCTGAACATTTTCCGTGGAAATGGTCATAGAGTAGTGTTGAGGCTTGAAGCGTTTTGGCTGCGGAGGAAGGGGTTGTAAAATGAGGAATGATTTATCAACCACAAGGCTGCACAGATGCTTTTGGACACTGGCAAATGAAAAAGGGGATCTGAAATCCAAATATGGCAACACCATTCCATTTCCAGAGTGCATAGTAATACAAGGAAGTGACCATTTTTCCATATATTTAATGGTCATATATACAAATTCCATTCTGGGATGAGCTTAAATCTCCAACACTGGAGTAAAAGAGAATGAGAAAACTTTAAGGAAGAGAAAGAACAATAAAAACAGAAGATTCCAGTACACAGAAAATGGTGATTGGCATTGCATTTACCTTTTAAATTTTTGAAGAACATAGGTGCCAGGGTAGCAAGAAACCAGAAGAGAGTTCCACAGCTGAAAAGTGCAAGAAAAGCTATTAAAGTAGAACTTAGTTTCATCTATCTGGCTCAATAGTAAAAGGGTGTAACTGAGTCATCAATCTAGTTGTCGGCCTAAATTCATTTGTTTGAGATACCCTGGTAGAAAGTTATTTAATATCTATATTTAATTATTACTACTATCTATTAATAGTTTAGTAAATATTAGTACACAAGTTGGTTAAATTTATTATCCTTGGGTTCAATAGACCAGAAAGACATTCCAATGTAAAAATGTTAAAAAAAACAAAAACAAAAAAAAACTTAAATCCATTACCTTGTGTTTTACTCCATATACATCCATCCCAAGCCATAACAATCTGATCACAATTTCAACAATATTCATTTATTTTAAATAAAATATATTTCTTAAATATTATTCACTCACTTTTGACTTACCAGACTTTGAATTAGGACACTTTGTGACCTCTACGTGCTTTGACTGACCTTTCAACCACCTGATGAATATTCATGAAAAAACGTTGATAAACCAATGACATTCTCACCTTTTTATATAAACACGTACAGTAAAATAAATTCTACATTTGCCTTGATGAAGTCCCTTAGAGGAGGAAATAGTTTTTCTTGTATATTTATTTATTCCAAGTAAATGGTAGTATTCTTGAATACAGTATAAAATGACTTATTTAATGACTATTTATTTTCTGAAGTTGCTTTAGCCATACGGATGTCAGTAATGGACTTATTTCAGATTTAATCAAATTTGAGTACAGTTTATAAATGAGCTGTTTATTATAAAAAAAAGGCTTGAAGCGACGGAAATGTGGTTCTACAGAAGGATGCTAAGGTTATCATGGATCGAGCGTGAACAAAAATGAGGTCTTAGAGAGGATGCAAACAAGGAGGAGGCAGCTGAAGTTTTTGGAACATATAATGAGGAAGGAGGGCCTGGAGAATCTGATACTCACGGGTCGAATAGAGGGAAAGAGAGACAAAGCAAAACAATGCATGACATATTTAGCGGGCTTAAGCAAGTGGATGACAGAACGTGGTCTGGAAGAGGTGGCAGAGGGAAGAAACTTATTGAGAGCTGCAAGGGATAGAAGGAGGTGGAGAGCCATGATCACCTATGTCCTGAAAGGACATGGCACACAAAAAGAAAGAATTACAAAAAGTTTGGAGTGGAGTCTGCTTAAAACTGACCCTGGCGGCAATACAGCAGTAATCAGCTTAGAATAATCATAATCATTAAATTTGTTAACCTCATTGAATGGCACATAAGAATTACTTAATTATTTTTTATTTATTTTATTTTTCACAAAAACAAAATGTCTTTAGGTATATGGAGGCTAAGGCTTAACCAGATGTTGTAAACTATCTGTACTTGTCCCTAACCCAAAATCCATAATCTATGTGCGATGTGCCTCCAGGACACTGGCAATTATGGCTCTTCACAACTTCCTATCTTTGTAGCGCTTAATAAATGTGGTCTTTTTGTTATCTTTTCTAAACCCTGTTCTGCCATTCATTTACTCAAGCTTGCTAGGTTATTTGCTTGCAATCTGTCTTGTGAATATCAAATTTTCCAAACCCTCTTTCCGCATTCTGTGCCTTACAAATTTCAACCATCTTTTTCTGATGTTAAGTGTAAGTGTCTTTTTTGTTTCCATTTTCACTAAAACTTTGTCATTGCTCCCATGTTTGGTTCATAGTATTCTCAGCATCCTTCTGTAGACCCACATTTCTCTTGCCTGAAGTCTCTTCTCCATCTGCGATGAGATTATCTAGCATTTAGTGCTATATTGGAGGACTGAAATTGCATAACAATTCAATCCTCTTTTTTTATTTTCTAAGGAATTTTTTCTGTTTCTTAATACCTTGTTTAGCTTTTGGAAGACATCTTTCGCTATCCCAGTACACTTTCCGATTTCAGTGTTGCTCTTTCTATCTTCTGTTAAAACACTTCCCAGATATTTAAATTATTGCATTTGTTTAATTTTGGTATCTCCAATTTGTAATTTGCATGTAGTGAGGCAATTCTGTGAGAATTAGAAGTCCTACCAGGATTCATTATTGGCAGCCACAATTTTAACAATGTAAGATATGCAGATGACACAGTGTTGACAGCAGACATAGGAAGGAAACTATGAGAGCTCCTACAGAATGTAGCAAAGGAAAGCAAGAAGAAAGGACTAAGCATCAATTGAAAGAAGATGGAATGTATGGTTTTCAGCAAAAGAGAACTGTCCAATTCTTTGATAATATATCATTAATGTTTTATGCCATCAAATATGTTACCTTGAATTCAATTTCAGACAGTTTACACCAGTTTTGTATTGATATTTTTGAGAAAGACTTGCAACAAATTTCCCTTTATGCTTTTTTGACATTAGTCATCTGAGCCAGAGTCTTGTCACTTGTATTTCAATGGTAGACAGAAAAGTGTAAGTTATCAAAATGGGCAATTGACACATCCATATTTACCTTATCTGTCCAAAAAATTGCATAACACTAACAAATTAATGTGGTTTAGTGGTAACTTGGACATAATGAATTTGATTTCTAAAGGTGATTATCAGTTCTATGTCATTTTTAGATCATTTTTTATCATGTCATTGAATCTCAAGAAAATTGCCTCCTTGTTGGTCTGATGTATTCATTAAGATCATCAAAAATACTGAAAATAGTTTTTTTTAAATTTCACACTCATCAGTTAATGATATTCAGTTTGGTTATTTTCGTTTTTTCTTTCTTGTCTTTTGTTAAAAATATTTTTCAACTTGAGAGTTTTTTCTTTTTCCTTAAATTTATAGGTCTTTGTTGACATTTTTATATCGCTTTTTGAAAGTTAAGTATTAACAAGTGTGATAGAAAGTTTATCTAGACATCACATTATAATTCTGTTTGTACTTTCATTCCTTAGCACATCCATTACACCCTGCCAACACCTCATAAATAATGAAATATTCCATTTTGATCTTTTAAAAGATGGAAAAGGCATATCAGAAATGTTGTTTAGTGTTAGTGAGAAAAAAAGTAAAAAAAGATGGAGGTGGATAATACTCTCTTGTGTTTAAAGTCTGATTCACTGAAATTAAAAAAAAACTTGTCAATTTTTTTTTTTATCTTTATCCTCTTACCTATTTAAAGACCACCTGTATTCATATTTACGATTTTTTTATTACAATATTTTATAAAATTTTATGAGGCAATAGTGGAATTTCCACAGGCATTTTATTGCCGTCAAACTCACAATAAACTTATTCAATCGTTAAATTAAAAATTGACTCCTCAGAAAAATTAAAATAGCAAAAATGTAAAATTTATTTCTAGTTGTAATTTATTTGTTTTGAATGTATGAAAATTGTCTTCATTTGGTTGGTTGGTTGGTTGGTTGGTCAGTTGGTTGTTTAGCAGCATATCAACACTTATGGGTTATTTAAAGAGGAAATCTAAATATTTTATACATTATTTTATTTGTGAGGAAGATAATTATAGTTTTAGCAATACAAATCTTACTAATTAACTCATAGCTTGGGGGAGAAGCAGTAGATTCATATATTTCCCAAGAGTATTTGTGCATAAGCAAGTATAACAAACACAACTGGAATTGGAACTCTGCTCTTTGATTAACAATTCTGAGCCATTATCCATTATGTCACCTGCACATCCAGGCTTACAGCACTTGGTATTCCCAAGTAGTCACCCATTTAAGTACTGACCAAGCACAATGTGGCTTAACTTTGGTGATTTTAGAGAACCAGTGTTTTAAAATTTAATTTGAATTTTTTTTTTTTTTTCTATCAAAAATAACATCATGTGATTATTATTTCCATTTATATATTAGGCTTTTTTTTTTTTTTTTTTTTATTTATTACTTACTCTCATGGTTCTTTCTCGCTTGCTCCACTCTGGTGAAATCTCAAATTTCTTGCTAATAGAGATTGTTTTTCTGTTTTTTGTTTTTTTGTTTTTGTTTCTTTTTTGTTTTTGTTTTTGTGGTGGTGGTTTAATACTGTTTCATATTGATTAGAGTACTAAACAAATATATTATTACACTTAAGGCTATTGTCCTTATTACAATATTTCGGCCATTATACCCTCTGACCTTTATCAGATGTATATAGATCTGTATAACCTACAAGGAATCTGAACTGAAACCTTTATTTAATCTACAGAGGGTGGGGGATTTGACAGTTATCATTCCACCGTCCATATCTAGTTTAGATGAGACATCCCAAGACATTGGCAGTGGGACAAGAACAGTCTACCCCTGTAGATTAAATAAAGGGTTCAGTTTAATCCCTGGGCTGGGCAGTGTGTACTACTCAGATTCAGTGGAAATAGGGCGAGCAATAATTGAGCAGTATTAAAAATAAGAACTAAACGAGATATCTTTAGACATGCACAGTGGGACAAGAACAGTCTACCCCTGTAGATTAAATAAAGGGTTCAGTCCGGATTCCCTATAGGTTACCATGAATGATATACACCTGATGAAGGACAGAGGGCACAACAGCTGAAACATTGTGATAACAACAAAGATGAGGACAATAGACACAATGCAGTCTAAGATGTTGATCTTGTCTTGGAGCTAATTTTTCATAAGAACACAAGTGAGTTTAGGATCATTATTCTGTTGTCAGTGATGATGGGCAGTGAATTGGAGCTGTCCACCTACATGTATCAGCTTGGTCTTTGACCATTTGATGTGCTGTCCAAACCTTGTTGCCTCTTTGTTGAACACACAGTGTGGCCCATCCGATCCAAGCAGAACAGTGTTGTCTGTATAGTGTAGTACCAAAAAATGGCTTGTCTATTTTGTGTTCTCTTTAACCTAGCAAGTTGAAATTGATTCAATAATTTTCCTTTCACTAAAATTTACCACTTATATATTCTTATTTATACTAACAACAACCAATAGAATACCAAAATTTCTCTTAAAGTCCTAACCAGTCCTACATATAAAATTATTCTCAGAGGTGTCGTAACATTTAAAAATTGACCTATGAATATTTTGGCTTATAATAAACAACAAAAATTACTTAAAAAAATAATTTTTAGTATCACCTCCACAATCTAACCTGCATTATTTACATTATTCAGACTATTGTCCTCATCTTTGTCGCCATATTTATTACAACATTTCGGCCGTTGTACGCTCTGGCCTTCTTCAGGTGGTTGGAATGTCGAACATTCCAACCACCTGAAGAAGGCCGGAATAATGTACATATGTTGTGGAGTGATTTCACAGTCGAGGCTTGTATTTGTACTAAGTCGGTCCTAAATTAGGTTCGACGTACAAAACGTTAGGAAGTTGATATAATAGATATAACGCAGAGTAATCTAGTTGTGGTCGTTGCTACTTTAGTATTCGACTAACTGTCGTCTGACATCGACTGACTCACCAACTGACGTTACTGTTACTACTCCTACTTATTATAGGTGAGAGAGATAGAATAGGTGTGTACCACTATAACAACATAATACTTCATCTCAGAAATATAGACAGAATCTAACCTGCATCTGGAATAACTGACTAAAAATAGTGCATTTAGTAAATAAGTCACTCTCCAAAACATTCACACAAATACAAAAGCCAAAAAGCATCCCGCATTTACCAGAGAACTCCAATCTCTGTCAAGTGAAAAAAAATGGAGAGGAGTTGGATGGTTAAATTAAAGTAAAAAAGAAGACTAAAATAACCAGTCCGATGAGCTAATTTAAAGTAATGGACTAGCTATTAGGTTGGTGCAAAAATAATGACGTAATAATGTCATTTTTTGACGTATTTTTTTGACGTCAAAAAACGACATTATTACGTCATTATTTTTGCACCAACCTAATAAAAAAAAAAAGATAATCCTAGACTAACCTCTTGTGGGTTGGACTGACTTTGAGCAATTTTAGAAGCTGAATATTGTCTTCGATGTCCAAGCACCAAAGAACTCTTCTTTTTTTTTTCATGGTACCGAAGATGTTGAACATAACCTGTTCCATATCCACTCACTAAAAGACTTTGAGAGTATGATTCCTCCCACTTCATGTCCCTCAGGTTCTTGGCTTCTCCTTTGTTCTTGATTCCAGCAAAACAATTCAGTTTCAGTAGCATCACTCTGGAGTTAACTCCACTTATTTTCCTGAAACTGCTACTAGGGGATGTTCTCCGACACTATAAATACTATGCAATAATTTTTTGTAGCCTCTTACTTTTTCTGCTTATATGTCAACATGTAAGTCTCTGGCCAAAAAATGTGTTTCCTATTGGGAAATGTATGAACAAACCACACCCACAACATAAATATGTATGCACATTCATTCACTTCATACCCTTTGGATGAAAAAGGTTTTCACATTATTTTATTACACACATCATTGTCTGTGTCACTTACATACCTTTCTTGTTAATACATTATCATTTGTTTGTACATATATTGGTTCTTGTTTCTTTCCATTTATTCACATACTGAGTCCTCCATTTTTTTTTTTTTGTTGGTATTCCAGGAGACATGTTTTCCCAACAGAAATATACAATGTATGTAACTGCTGCAACAACTTCATAAAAAATGAATCACAAAAACTATATTTTTCATGAAGGCACATTAAGTTCCAATTGAGCCATGAGATGATCACAGAAAAAATGTTTATTACACCATAAATATTGCAAAGTCTTTTTTCTTTTTATTGGACCCTTTGCTCATCATGCAACATAACACTTTTGCTGTATACAACTAAGAAACAATACCTTTTAGTACAACTTCAGGGTGGTTTAAAAAAGAATATTAACTCAAGCCCATTCCCAGAAGTACCGCTCTTTCAGCATAAGAGCTGAGATCATTACCCAGCATCTGGGGCGTCGGCTAAAGCCAAAAGTAGAATTACAAATTAAAAAATTTGAAATTACAAAGTGAGCTTGAGCAATTTTTGCACAGTTACCAAAATCCCACTTTAAATTTGGTTTTGTGTGGCTTACAGCCACATTACATTGAAACTCTGCTTCCTGTATGATCACTGAAGTTAAGCAACATCAACCTTGGTCAGTACCTAGATATGTGGCTGCTTGAAAATACCAGGTGGTGTAATGGATAATGGCTAGGTTCCAATTCCAGTTGGGTTTGTTATATTACGCCAAAAAATACCCTTGGGAAATGTATGGATCCACCTCTTCTCCCTTAGCTATGGGTTAATTAATAAGATTTGTATCACAATCATTATTATCTCTAAAAATAAAATTACATACAAAATATTTAGATTTCAACATTACATAACACAGAGATTGCTTTGCTGCTAAACAAAAATAACAAACGATTAACTTTGTATCAAATTCTATGCGACGTGGGTTCATGGATAAACTCCTCCCAGTAAGAGTTTCTTTTTTTCACCCAATACAAGGTTCAAGTGCCACTCAAAATAAAAGATTATTGGGTAGGATTGTTATAAGGCAGGGGGAAGTTGCGACAGTTTTTGTTTCAACTTATTTTTCTATATTTTTAGCTGCTGAAAACTGCCTAACTCGGTTAAGTGCCATATGGGATATACAGTTGGGCAATCATGTCTCTTTCGATTCATGACTGACTAGTCAGAAGATTTTCCTGCATCAGGTTGCCATTTCTATCTGCTGTAGACTTGTTTCCAACCAAGGCTATAGGATCCATTCTGTCCTGTTATTCAAATCATAGCCATGGGAAGAAGAGATAAAGCTAGTAAAGTGCCATCACGTGATACACACTTGGGTGATCATGTCTCTTTCGATTCATGACTGACTAGGCAGAAGATTTTCCCTCAGTAGGTTGCCATTTCTATCTGCTGTAGAGTTGTTGCCAACCAAGGCTATAGGACCCATTCTGTCCTGTTATTCAAATCATAGCCGAGGGAAGAAGAGATAAAGCTAGTAAAGTGCCATCACGTGATACACACTTGAGCAATCATGTCTCTTTTGATTCATGACTGACTAGGCAGAAGATTTTCCCTCAGTAGGTTGCCATTTCTATCTGCTGTAGAGTTGTTGCCAACCAAGGCTATAGGACCCATTCTGTCCTGTTATTCAAATCATAGCTGATGGAAGAAGAGATAAAGCAAGTAAAATGGCATCACGTGATACACATTTGGGCGATCATGTCTCTTTTGATTCATGACTAAGCAGAAGATTTTCTTGCTATAGGCTGCTGTTTCCTTCTGCAATAGACTTGTTACCAACCAAGGCTATAGTATCCTGTATATGTCTTTCTGGGGGAGAAGAGATGGATTCCTATCTTAAGTGTTTTCACAAATGATCCTTGCCTTTTGTCACTATTCTTGTTAACTCACTTGAGGTGAACAATTTTGACCTTGGCATTGTTTTAAAATGGTGGGTTGGATAAAGTTATAGATTATGATTATTTATTTGACACTTGGCTGGGTGGTTTCAAACTAATATCCATTTGACACCGAGGTAAGATAATATTTATTTTATATTCATATAAAAAAAACATCTGTTTCACTATTTGAAAAGTGAATTATATTATTTGAAATAAAATTAATTGGGCCATGTAGATAATTGTTTCTAACTGCAGATGTGGGTTATGCCAAAAAGAAAAGTTAGGAATTTTTCACCTAACAGGACAAATTATTGAATAAAAAGTCTCAAATACTTTCTAAGTGTAGACATTAAAACATGCCCTGGCTCTGCTACCTACACCCCCTTATGACTAAATGATCATGGATTTGTCCATATTTTTCTGTCTCATATCCAACCAAGGGAGGGTAGAGAGTTATACTTTGAAATGAACCGTAAAACATACCTTTTCCACATTTTTTTAATTCTTTCTCTCTCTTTTTTTTTCTCTCTCTCCCTGTGGATGGTGATTTTTGAAGCATAGCTTAGATGTGGCACAAGGCCAAAAGTATGGGGTACTCTGAGGATCGAACTCGCTATTCAGTCATAATTGATCTAATGAGACAAGCATGCTAACCATTACACCATGTCAAAGTACCCAAATGATTTTCTAAGTGTAGCTTAGATGTGACACAAGGCTGAAAGTACTGAGTACCCAGTGAGCACATACATACATACATACACACACTATATATATATATATATATATATATATATATATATATATATACATACACACACACACACACACACACACACACGTGTGTGCGTGTATATATGCTCTGGCAAGGATGGGGGGGTTCTTTGTATTATGCTCCTTTACCAAGGGTTTAATTGTTCCTGTGCTGTTGAGCACTGTTTATTACAAAAATATTAAATATATATTTTAATCAATTCACTCCGAGCATGGTGAAAAATCTACAAAGACTCAAGGAGTGAAAGAGAATAAGAAAATTTTAGAAGGATCAGGAAGAAGATTAATCCTAAACAGGAAATAAGGGATAAACCCCTACTCCTGTTCAAAAGACCAGGGAGAAGTAGACATATGCTGAAATCATATGTTCCTGCGACCAGACACGACTGTCAGTTTTTGTAAGCACTGAATGTTGTGCACAGTCATCAAGTAGTCTTTTTGTCGTATGGACAAATCTACCCTCTCTGCTAACCCAAGATGTTAGAATAAAAGTGACTGGTGCATGCACGTAATGCATTCATCAGCTAATATCAACCAGGAGATGGGTAGAAGGGAGATTGTGAAATACCCCCATCTGGAAAAAGATGGAATTCTCAAGAACCACCTTAATGAAGGAAAGAGAAAGAAAAATAAAAAAAAAATAAATAAAAAAAAAAGACAAAACACAACCTCCCCAAAACACCAGAATAAAAAAATAAAAATCAACAGTGCTCAACAAGATAGGAACAATTAAAGGTTAGTAAAGGAGCATAGCACAAAGAAAGGGATTGACAATACACGGTCTGTAAAAGGTGCACAAAACTTTGAAATAACAAGAAGAATTGCAAATTAGGAAACGTTATTTCTTAGTGATGAAAGATAATCATAAATTTGCTGAATTGGTTCCTGTTTGCCTCACACACACACACACACACACATATATATATATATATATATATATATATATATATATATATATATATAATAATAATAATAATCTTATAAATATAAATAATCATACTCATCCGGAAAAACCTTAGGTGTTTTGGCTTGTAAATGAACAAACCAATACCCAAGGAAAAATAAGGAATAAAAAAACGAAAGAAGTAAGAACATGTAATTGAGGTGAAAACAATCGTCCAGAATCCAAAGAAAAAAACCTCCAAAACGAGTAAAGCAAAAGTAACTAAGTAAAGTGCGCAATACACTAAGTACAGCAAATCTAACTATGAACCTAAAGAGCCAGGCAAACCTACCTAGGTTTCACCTATGCAGATTATCAGGGTACGCTGGCCAAAGAGGAACATTAGAACAGAATATAAATATCCTACAACATAAAAAACATGACCATGTGACCAAAAAAAAAAAAAAAAAACACAACACACATGGTCACGTTTTTATGTTGTAGGCTATTTATGTTTTGTCCTAATGTTCGTCTTTGGCCAGCGTACCCTGACAATTCATGTAGGTAGGTTTGCCTGGCTCTTTAGGTTCATAGTTATATATATATATATATATATATATATATATATATGGGTCAGCTCAAAAACACCTTGCTAAAGAAGGACAGAAATCGAGCCTGTCAATTGGAAGACAGAAGCTGCAGAAAGAACAAATTGAAGGAGAGCAGTCTGTGGAAAAAACTTTTTTCTTCAAAAAAACCAGAAGGCAAAAGATGAAGAAAGTCTAAAGAAAAGCCAGAGCTTACCATCTTCTGAACCCCTCCTACACTACCATGCAGTGATTGTGGACATCTCTTCAAACATAGGACTCATTTCACGCAAGGAAATGTGAATGAGCACCCCAGTACTCAAATATAAGTTCCGCCAGCAATGATGACTGTTGAATTAATTGTGGATTTTTTTATTTGGAGTTAGTGTTCGAGACCAAATAATGGTTGAAATAAAAGAAGAAAAGTTTTTTTTCCAGATTGACCCTCTCAGGTGAAAAGAAGAAATCTCTTAGCTTTCTAATTTGGCTTTGTATCAAACAAAGCATAGTAAATATCTTTATCTGCATATTTATTAAGGGTGTATATTTTTTACATGCCTCTGTTTTTATAAAGGCATTTTCAGAATGCTTAAGGTTATGATGAACTTTCACTTCCATATTTCTGATTGCACATGTTTTCGCAATATGAATGTGCAACCTTATACCTTATGTTTCTCTGCCTAGAATGCTTTTATTCTTTTTTTTTTTTTTTTCCATAAAGGTTATCTTCTTTCCTAACCTCTTTCTCTTGGCATTAAGTCCATCTGATATTTTTCTTCTCATCAGGCAAATTATCAGCTTTCAGGAAATTTCTTTTTTAATTTAACCCTCTGCAACCTGCACCAGTTTAAAACAGCTTGGAAAAACTGCATTATATTTGTTTCTAAACATAGATGCCCAAAACTTTTCAGATTACAAGAAGAAAAGCAAATTGGGGAAACATTATTTATTAGTGCAGAAAGATGGTTATATGGACAAATCTACCTTTTATGATGGCTTTTAGAGATGGGCAGAGGGGAGTCCATATGGCAAATGATGGAATTGCCAAGTATCACCTTAATGGTGGAAAGAGAAAGAAAAAAAGACAAAACACAACCTCCCCAAAACATTAGAATAAAAAAATGTAATAAACAGTGCTCAGTAGCATAGGACTAATTAAAACTTGTTAAAGGAGCATAATACAAAGAAAGTGCTTGACAATCCTGGGTCTGTAGGATTCCCTCCCCATTTAGATGCACAAAATTTTTCAAATAACAAGAAGAAAAGCAAATTAGGAAGCATTATTTCTTAGTGATGAAAGATGGTCTTAAATTTTCTGAATTGGTCCCTGTTTGCCTTGTGGGTAGGAAGGTGACACTGGACAACTTCTGCTATGCCTCGATCTCTTCCCCATACTAATTCCTTGCCCATGTACTCATCCTGACATGTGGCTGGCAATATTAATGGACAGTGATATTAATATAGACCAGCAGCTGGATACACACTATTTCCAGTTTTGTTTCCACTTGATCCCCAAAAATCCCTCATTCATTCCTTTACTTCCCTGTTCCTCTTTGGTCAAAGTGGATACTGCTGAGAAAACTAAACTTCAAAAGAATGACCTGCTGGTTATTAAGCAGAAACACTTGAGATCAAGATAAAGCCACATCTGTCTATTCTATGTGGATGTCCATAGTATTACACCTCCATATTCCAACTGTAAGGAGGAAGATCCTTTCAGACATCCTTTTCCTAAGAACTGCTACTTAAAATCTTTCTTGAACACCACAATCTTAACTTCAAGTCAAGAGTCATTCATTATATATCCTTATTTCACTTCATACCACCTCTATTTATATTCATATTATACATAACATTCAATCATCTTTTACCTTGAGTGGCTCTTGAGCCTTATATTGAGTGAAATTTAGTTGCAAAAAAATGCTTAATCTTATATTATTACAATGTGTGTAAAAGTTCCCATCTCTCTTGTTTTGAAAACAAGAAACAAAATACACATTTTTGCATGTCAGCTTTCTCAATGGCAAATGGGCCCCTGATGCAGTGGCCTCCCCGAGTGACAGAACGAATTTCAACTCAAGGGTAATTTGCATTTCAAGCCCTGCACTCAGTTTCGAATAAAAATTTCCCAGATAGTTCCATTTAGGTGTTAAGAAATTTGCTATCTGAGGAGACTTTACAATCATACATGCGATCCATTGAAAAGGAATTGTTAGATGAATTTAATACAGAAGCAATTATTGGCAGATTTGAATGATCTTAATTGTTCTATGAGCAGATGTTCTACTCATAGCAGATGGATGTGTCCATGTTTCAATAATAGGGTAGGTAAAGAAGGTTAGTCTTTCTACGCAACATAAATATTGCAAGAATAAGTGATTTTATAGCATCAGTCAACTAGATTCAAAGAATGATGGTCCTAACTGGAAGCCACTTTTAATCATTGATATGAAAAAGTGATTGTATAAACCTGAGCTTATATATTTCTGAATGGATTTGGCACCAAGCATGACATCTGTATCAAAGTCTTAATCTGATGAAGTGATTTAAGAATGTGACTTGTGATCCACATTGAATTAAACAATTAGGATTTGATCATACACACACTATTAGAACCATTAGTGGTGAACTGGACAGGGTGTCAGCTTGCCTGATCTCAAGTAGGCCTCTGATGGAGTGGCCTCCCCTATATCAAATAAAAATGCAATAAAGAAACAAACACTGACAATTGTTTTATTAATAAAAAGGAATAAGAACTTTATAAAGTCATCTGCACACTATCAGTTACTTGAGTCCAATATGAAAGGACATTTTCAAAGTTAAGATCATAATGACAAGGTTAAGAAATTTGATGTTTGAAGAGAATTTGGAATCGTACTTGTTGTTAACCATTGAAAAGGAATTGTTAGATGGACTGAATACAGAAGCAATTATTGGCAGATTTGCAGACTCATCCTGTGAACACAAATGATTGCTCTTAATATAGTGGGCTGCATGCAGTGCACTATTGTTCAGTAAACTATCTAAAAATATCAACAAAAAAAAAATGAATAAAAAATTTAAATTCTAACATTCTGTATTTACATTTAGCATCTACTTCCAGTAATATGTACAGTACATATACATTGTAATTATTAAAAAATACACATTTATGAGGAATAAAGAAAAATCTTATTCGTTATTGATGTGGTTTGCCAAACGCCAATCTTTGTAGTTGCAATGAAAGTCAAATGAAGATACTGGAGACAATAGTACTAAGCCTCAAAAATTGTTTAGTAATAAAAACATATTCTTTATTGGTATCTTTGGCTACCAATCAGTGATTGTGACCACAGTCTTGGCTTGTTTGTAAGAGGTTTTGATGTTTGCTTCCTCTGCCCCACCTGAGGAGCACTCCTTACACTGTGAGGTAGAAATTGTTGTAAATATTTACTGTTGAAGGCATTTATTAATGGGATAGTCTTCATAAGTGCCTTGAGAATGTTTTTCCACTCCTTGGCCAACTGGGATATTTTCTTTTCTCTTTCTCACTGTCTCAATCAATAATCAAAATAATAACCTGTAAATAAATTTACCAAAAGAAATTGCTAATATGTAAATATATACTTATTAAAATAAATTAACATATATATATATATATATATATATACAGTCAAGCATATCTAAATAAAATGATATTTGTTTCTCTCTATACTGTAACTATTTACACTATTCACATTGTTCAGACTGTTGTCCTCATCTTTGTTGCCATATTCACAATGTTTCAGCCATTGTATGCTCCTGCCTTCTTCAGGGTATGTTTATATTTCTGAGATGAGGTATTGTAACTATTTAACTATGTTGTTTGAAGTGTTGTCTTATCTTCATTGTCATATTCACAATGTTTTGACCATTGCATTTTATTTTAATTTGCTTTATCTAAGAGAGAAGAATTATGGACATATCATGTTGAAACATTGGTTCCCATACAATCCTGTCAAAATTTAGTTTGATCATTGTAAATGATATCATCTTTAAGCCAATTGAATTTGGTTCCAGCAAGCTGGAGAATGCTGGAATTGGCCAAACGCATTTTCATAAACAGGCTTAACATGCATTTCTTAATAACAACACAAGTAACAGTCAAAAGTACTTGGATGTTAAAAATAAAAATCACTAATGTACTTTGGAAAGTTTAACTTAAAAAGTTGTACAAACAGACCTTGTCAGTGTTGTTTAATAAAAGCCTGTTTAAAAGAATTCTTGCCGCTTAAATACACTTTTTTATATATATATATAATACAAGTGAAAGGTTTGTCACTTTGCTGATTGATGTTTCTTTCAGAATCCTGACTCCAGAATTTTGGAGATGGACCCTCTGGGAATTACATCAACCCTCTGACGAATGAACGGTGTAATTTCTGGAGAGTCTGTCTACGAAACTCTGGAGTTGGGTTGCTGAAGGTAACATTAATCAGCTAAGTGACTAACCTTTTACTTGTATTAATTCTTTTTATGCTCTATCTCTGATATTGAGAAACTTTATTGCAAGGACTGCTTGCCTTAAATGTCTTTTCTCTCAGTCTCTCATTGACTGACAGAATTTTTTGGCTTCATACTATTTTTGATATTGCAATGTAACAATTGACCTTTTCACTGTGAAAACCATTGCAGTGGCAGCAGAAAGGGTAGATGTGTTATTATTTTAAATATATACTGGAAGTCTACTTACGACCAAGCAAGATCACGTCTAAGACTCACAACTGTTGTATAGCCTGATAGTTATTAATTTCATTCTTTGGAGAAAAGAAAAGTTTAATTTTATTTAAATATACACACACACACACAGAGGGTGCGATGGATTGTCATCTAAATTATGCAAGAATGAAAATAACACTGACATCTCATTTTAACAGATATATTTACCAAAATTACATAAAAATGCTGTGAAATAGTAAAGAATAAATTTATTCAATAAAATCACCATTGGCTTCAACCACGCCCTTCATCCCATAACAATCACAATTTAAACAACATTCATTAATATATATATATATATATATATATATATATATATATATATATATATGCACATTTCATTGAATGACAGAAAAGGTGCCTTTATTTATTTTTTTTATACAATTTCTCATGCAATTCTAATAATTTTTTTCTTTTCAGATGATAAATTATATAAAAACTGTCCAAATGTTATTTTTATTTTATTTTTTTTTTTTATGGAGACCTACTGGACACTATTCATAACATACTTGTTGACAACACAAATATATTAGCATCATCTACATGCAAAAAATGGCTAAAAATAATGGAAGCCTTATTAATAAAAGCAAAAAAACAACACTTAATAATATGAACTATGAATATAGATAGAATATCTTGACCATGTTTTGAAAAATGAAAACACTTTATGAAACATACATGCAACAAACTATTTCTTATTTAACAGTTAAAATATTTAATCCTTGAAAATGGCTAAATGTATAGCTGAAAGTGCTTAGATAAAAAGAACATTCAGACAGTTTTATATAATTTATTACCTGAAAAGAAAAAAAAATTATTAGATCACATGAGAAATTGTGTAAAAAAAAAAAAAAAAAAAAAAAATTAAATAAAAGCACTTTGTCTGTTGTATTCAATGAAATGTGCATGAAAGAAGGATTGCTTCCTAAATACACAAATATATATATATATATATATATATATTGAGTATTTCTTACTTACTTTTTACCAGACTTTGAATTATCACACTTTGCGTCCTGCACATGTTTTAACTGACTTTTCAACCACCTGATGAACATTCCTGAATATTCTCAAATTTAAAAACATTGATAAACCAATGACATCCTTGCTTTTGTATATAAACACATGCAAAATATCAATCCTACATTGCCTTGATAAAATCCCTCAGGGGATGAAACATATCAGCTAAGAATAGTTTTTCCTCTTGTCTTTTTATTCATTTTCTTCTTTTACTCATACAGTCGTCTGAAAATAATTTACTTTATATCAAAATTTTAATTTTTTACTAAGACAATGAACAAAGAGCACTGACTATAAAAAGCACATGAGTTGGACTTTTTTTTTTTTTTTTTTTTTTTTTGTGCCCGTTCTATGATCAGTGATGTTGGCTCACTGCCATGAAATGGTAACCCAAGTAGATTTGATAAAAAGCATTTTTAAAAAAAAAAAGCAACAAAAGAAAATAGTCACAAATAAATCAATGTTCACCTTTTTTATTGATGCGTCTATAAAACAATGTTGTTCTGAACCTGTAAACAACTTGTGAAGGATAATACCACAATAAAAATGCAAGGTGAAATGGCACTGGTTTCGATTGCAAGTTGGTTTTACAAGGAGTAGTGTTGCTTGCCTGACACTCAACGCAACCAAGTCACACTGATACTCTTGGGAAAGACCTGAATCTAGCTTGTCTTCCCTCTCACCTATGTCCTCAATAGCAGAGCAGGCTGGCCTCTCTAGCCTTGTTTGGCAATCAGTCTATGAGAACTACTACTCAGTTCATTCCTTTCCAGTTTTTAATTCAAGCTACTCTCTTTCTCAAGAAGAATGATGGCAATCAAGTTTAAAGTTGTCATGTCTTCTCAGAATGTAAGCAATTATGTCTGTCCACTGCTTTCTTTAGCAAATCAACCTCAACCGTGACTTGAAACTAGGTCTCATGGTTGGGACATTAATGTTTTAACAGCTGGGTCATGCACACACATATACATGATATGCTTTATTCTCTCAGCTACAGAATGCATTGATGACCAAACAGAGTTGAATAGTGCCATTAAACAGATTTTTCTCTGACTCTTGAAATAAACATATCTGCTTAGTTTTGAATCCTAAGGTGAACAAAGCAAGGGATGCATTTTCAAATTTGCTATATTTATGAGGAAAGTGCTTAATATTAGAAATGTGAGACATAAGAATCAACACATGTTGACTGTTTATTTCATGCTTCAATGGGTCTTCAGGAATTTTGGTTTGAAGATCAGATCGAGGTGTAAAACTGACAGTCAATATGAGTTGTTGATTCTCATGGACACACACACACAAAACTCACTCTCTTTTCATGTATGTATACGTTACATGCAGTAAAGCAGGCCTTACTGTCCCCTTACAGAAACATGTAGGAATTGATCCTGAACCACTCAAACAACCACATGTTGCATGTGTAGGCCTTGGAAACACATACATGTCCATAAAAGTTGAGCACCTCTTTATTTTACTCAGCCCTCATTTGTCATTCATGACATACACACACACACACATACATATATATATATATATATATATATATATATATAATATGATCTGATTATTACCCCCCCTCCTCCTCAATATTAAGTATTGTAATAAAAATAAATTTTAAAACTCTACCTTCCCTCTTACACTATTCCTCACCACCCTCTATGTCACCTTATATAAGCTTAATACTGCCCTTTAAGAGTGTAAATCTTAAATTCATTTTTTCACCTGTGATAGTAAAGATCCAGAAAAATAAAATATCTGAAATAAATTATAACTAATGGAGCCTTAAAGTGGTGTGTTTTTTCTTTAAATTATATATACATGAGGATGAAAAATGCAACACCGGAATCTGAAGGTACCAAAAGCTAAGCACAATATGAAGAAACAGGAAAATTTTATTTGAAACAAAGAGTATTGAACTGTCATGTAATATCAGTCCTCCTATCTAGTACTGAATGCTGGACTTATTATCTCACTGATGAAGAAGAGACTCGAAGTAACAGAAATATGGTTCTATATAAGGATGCAAAGAATATCATGGACTGATCATGTGAGAAATGAGGAAGTTTTAGAGATGGAAACAAAAAGGACACTTATACTTAGCATTAGAAAGAGAAAGTTGAAATTTTCTGGGCACTTAATGAGGAAAGAGGGCTTAGAAAATTTGACACTCACAGAATATGGAAGCATGACAGATTAGGGATTAGGAGATTTAGCAAAATGATAGGAAGTTGTAGAGAGGAATGATCACTCATGTCCTGAAGTGTCACAACATACAGAAGAACACACACACATACACGCACACACAGAGAATCTGACTTGATAAAACAGATGAACCGTGAATGATATTTACACCTATGCAGTCATTTGTTTACAATCTCACCTTGCCAGACAAAATATCAGATAAATGTCCTCTTGAGACAACTAAATTCAACTAGAAATTCCTCACCCCAAGGAACATGAGAAGACTGTCAAACAAGATGGCACTTCTTTATTGAAGCATGTCATCAGGTTACTTTTAAGGTAATAAAAGGAAAGGGAAGAATGTGGAATGTTACTGAGCACCCCCCGACATCTGTCACTGGACGTTAATCCTTATTGGTATTTGATAACATTCGAGTCTTAATTTACTTTTTTTAATCTTTTCTTTCTTTGTCGAAAAAACGATTATCTTCTAAAAGTGAGAAATGCTAAGAATGAGTTGTCTCAAGAAAAAAAAATAAATATAAAATTCGACTTGTTTCACATTAATATTACACCCAGCTAAGAAACGGTGACATTACTTAAAAAGAAACACACACACACACACATTCTCCATCTTATATAAAATAATGGATTCATTCATAGTGTTGTGATTATTTATATAGAAAGAGGAATCCAAGTTCAAATACCAGCTGAATTTGTTGCATCATGGGAAAATTAGCGACTCCCCATATGAGGGACAAAGGATGAGACAATTGAACAGTTTAAAAAGCATTTTTTTTTATATAAGTAATACATTATAGAACTAAGATGAGAAGAAAGAATTAGTAAACATATTCCTTTAGCAGTTAATGTCATGGCATCAGGGAGAAAGTTCAATATATGTATTTGTTTGAAATTGATTGAAACTCTTATCTGAATTTGATCATATCTCTTCTAATGTCTGCATGTCTTATTCAGGTTTGCTTGTGGCCAACATCGCTTTGTCCTTTGAAGTAGGCTAAAACCTATCTTGTTGATCTTCAAGCATTTCACTTTTGTCACCTTAAATTGCTTTGGTGCCTAAATTTGGGTCTTATCCATTATTATCAGATAAATGGGCTCATCTTCCCTTCCGGGAGGTGGGGGGGGGGGGGTCTTATCAACCAAGGGGAGATAATCTGTATTTTTCATAGCATTCACTTTCACATAAATACCTTTGGGGAAAAGTATGAATCCATCTTTTCACTCCTCCTCATTAGCCTAGGAGTTAAATAGCAGGGTAGACTAGGTCCACTAGCTTTGGTTGGCAACTTTGAAATCAAAAGGAGTTGAGCATGGGGTTGACCACTCTACCCCTAAAAACTATTCTATACAGAAACTACAGCAGCAATGATAATGAGGACATAGAAGATAAAAGAAAGACAAAGGAAGATGGAGAATCTTCTTATATTTGAATTATTTTGTGAAAGTCAAAGCAATGCTGCTCAATTTATTCTTGGCTAATCAATATTTATTCTTTTTTCCAAGGAAAATTATTGGCAGCTTCAATATTATGTCAACAAACATATATATAAATGCTTACTTGTGCAATGTTGCCTTGTATAAATTCCTCTTATTAAAACAGTTTTGAATATAATTATGTTTAAGATATAAGTTTCATTGAAATTATGATACTTATGACATTGAGTTTCATAAGACCAAATTTATAGAGAACCTTAGGATTTGAGTTTTGAAAGTGCCTTAAATGTTTTCGGGGAAAATCAGTCACTTGTTTGAAGTAGCTAATATCTACAAAAAGGGTCATGGGAAAACTTCTTCATTTTCAAAAGATTAATTTGTTCAATTTTATATTTAAATTACCATCAAATTTGTACTGTTGAAACATAAATTACTTATCAACACTTAGAAGTAACTAGCTTAAAAGCCACCTTATCAGATGACATTTAAGCTACCTCCTGCAGAGGGCTCTTGATTGGGCTTTCAGCTTGTTCAGGAGTTTGAAAGTCCCTAAGTCTTTGCATATTCTCAGCACTGGAAGCTCTCCTGACTGCCATTTGATCTGGGTTTTCATTTGCATGGGAGTTTCTTTACCTCGCTGAAGCCTTGGCTCATTTGATTGCAATCTGGTCCTATGTTAGTGGAGATTTCTTTTTGCGAGGCATACTGCTGCCGTATGCGATAGGCAACAATAAACTACAGAAGAACTCAAAATTGATCATTACATTTAAATATTACATTAATAAATTAAAAGTTCAATGATAATTCTTCTGCCGCCACTTAATTTTGAAAACATTTTGATGTACGTAGGTCCGTACTTTCCATACAAACAATTATTTTTATTTCATGTGTGAATTTTGCTGGATTTTGCTATTAATTTTGATTATTTCCAAATTATAAAAATTGTTATTGTACAAAAAAGATTTGTTGCCCAAAAAATCATGTAAAAAAAAAAAAAAAAAAAAAATAAAATAAAAATCATCAAAAACAATTACAGAAATGAAAACAAGGAATCAAAAATATCAGGCTTGTGGGTCTGGAAACTGACCAGAATGTTCTTAGTTTGCTCATGGAGTTTGCCTGATTCCAACATGGTATATGTTGGGCTATGGCCTCCAGGAGTGAAGTTGAAAAAGTGTGACACACTGACATTTGCATTTATTTATATAGATGACATTTTAATGAAGTAAAGAAAGAATACAAAGTAATTTAACTTTTTTTCTTTTTTTTTTTTTTTTTTTTCTCTGAATGTTAATTGAACTAAGAAGGGCCATCATCAGGAAGAACAAATGTTGATTGTAGATTTTTTTGGAATGTAGTTTATAAAACCAGAGATTTTCCTTGGGAGGAAACTGACATGAACTGTTGACAAGAATAAAATGAAGACATTATGAATTCACAAACATAATTAGATATTCTTGGTTAGACAAAAAGTTTTCTTTCAGTTTTTAATTGATTGATGGCATGAGGAACATTTAGTTGAGCTGGGATCAAATATAGATCAGAATCTGACAGAATGATAAGAGAAAGAACAAATAGGAAATGTTTATCTAACATGTTTCACTTTTCTTAAAGCTTCTTCAGAAAATGAGATATGGAGAAAAAGAAGAAACAAATTCTGGTATATTTTTACTTAAGTGCTGTTTGATTTTCATTGGTTAAGCAGGTTTCACATGCATTGAAGTTATTAAACAGGTGTTAGTATAATTTCTCGTGTCCTGAATTTAAGGGGAGGTAATTCAACCCTTCAAAGTTCAAAGAAATTGTAGAGGAAAAAGCAGGAAAAAAAATGAAGAAAAGAAATAATCTTCAAACACAGCTCTACAAATTTAAATAATTTTTATTATTGAGTATAAAAGCAATCCTTGTTTTCTTTCAAGTTGAAAGAAACAAGTTACAAATTCCTCACAAATTTCAACAAAAAAATATTTTCTTTTTTTTTTTTTTTACAACACAACAGAAATGAACTGCATTAGTACGAGTGAAAAGTTGTATGCAACTACTTAATGCAGAAATCTCGTATTTGTATTTTATGTATGTGTGCAATTTTCCAGTAGCCAGTAATGAGCGCTATGTTGTTACTATTGCTAATATTTGCTTTGTTTACATATCTTCTCTCTTGTATGTTTTTCATGTTGGATAATATATTTTTAAAATAAAAAGCTATTTGCAAGAATGCTCACTAACATATTTATTTACTCAATGATTATGTCGAAGGTTGAGTAATATTACATGCAAACCCTGGTTAAATGGTTTACTGAAAAACTGAAAACAGTATTCATAAGAAAAAAGATGAATCAAAGCAACTAAAAGATGGATTTACTAAACTCAGAAGTTTATTGGTTAATAAATATATTTCCCAATTTTTTAATATCTATTTTTAGGAGGGAAATTATTGTTAATCATTTTCTGGAGTGATCTGTCAAATCTTTTGTAGCAAACAACACATGATCATTGCATTTTGAAAGCTTGAATGGCATTTGAGATAATGCTGCTGATTGGTTAATAAATGCTAATGTGGAAATTTGAATTTGGAGCCTGTGTGAGCCTATTTTTGCATAAAAATGAGATGATTTTTGTGTGAGCAAATGTTTGCATAGAATTGAGATTTTTAGTGATATTACTTAAGTCAATAAAATCTTTCCACAAAATTAACAGATTCCAAGCCTGACTAAAAAACTGAGTAAGAGGCACAGTTTATGAGGATATATATCCTCACCTCATATGATAATAGTTGATCCTAAACATTAACAGGTTAAGATTGTAGAGATTGCCTCGATATAATCATTGCAAATAAAATCAATGGAGAACATTAGACTGAGAAGGCATAATAAGCTATTCTCCTGGAGGTTAGCATCAGCCATGCTAATGAAAGGCAAAATGTGGATGAAATATTGTTCCCCATTCTAATCAGTACCAGTGTTAAAAGCCAGAGTTTACCAATTTTGGTTTTCAAATTGCAGGACCTCCCCAATTAGAACATTGGGAAAATACAATCTTTCAATTATTTTATTTATTTATCATTGTGTATAAATTGATTGATTTGATTTTTATGGCTTATCAACCCTTTGCAGGTGATTTAAAACCAGACAATATTTTTAAATTGTAAGAATTTTTATGAGATCATAATGATTTATTGATACAAATCTTACTTATTAACCCATTGCTGGGGGAGAAGAGGTGGATTCATACCTTTTCTAAGGTTTCTTGTGCCTAAGTAGATATAACAAATCAAACTGGAATTTGTACTCATCTCTTAAATTTCCAATTATGAGCAGTTATCCATTTCGCCACCCACAAATCCAAGTTGGTATTCCCATGCATTCATCTATTGAGGTACTGACCAGGCTTGATGTTGCTTAACTGGTGATTGCACAACCTGGTGTTCCAATATAATATAGCCATAAGCCCATATGTGCATAAGAGAACCTACAAAACTATGTTCTTTGAAAAATTGATCTCCAAATAGGTTTTGGCAAAAATAAAATCGACCTTTGAAATTTGACCTTTGGCAAAAAATAAAATCGACCTTTGAAATTTGACCTTTGGCAAAAAATAAAATCGACCTTTGAAATTTGACCTTTGGCAAAAAATAAAATCGACCTTTGAAATTTGACCTTTGGCAAAAAATAAAATCGACCTTTGAAATTTGACCTTTGGCAAAAAATAAAATCGACCTTTGAAATTTGACCTGATAAGTTAAAAAAGAAAATTTCACTGCAAATTGTTCTTGGGTTTTTTGTTTGTTTCTTTTTATTAGAGATTTGCACATTGCTTGATCATAATGCTATTAAATTTTTAGTTTAGATTAGGACAGGTGAAAATAGATCTGAAAACTTATTCAAAACAGTTTTAAAAATCACAGAAAAAAAAAAACATTTATTTTTTAAATTTCATTAAAGAATCTACTGAGATAAAAAAAACTATACCATTTAATTTTATATAAAAGCCTTTTTCTATTATAACCCTTGTCTTAATTCCTGCTCATTGACAGTCTTTTTCATTTTGACTATCAATGTAATTCTATCATAACTTTATTAGTAATACATTTGTATGATACATATAATAGCCCTAATCAATAAGTAATCCTTGTGTTAATTCTATGCCACCAAGAATCCTGTTCTTCTGGATTCCATTGTAGAGTGGAAGATTAAATGCTGAAACACATCCAAATCAAGTTGAGGAAAAAAAAATTTCCAAATTTCCAATGTCATTTCATTAGATTGTCTAAAAGTTTTGAAATCTTTGCTTCATCAATCTTACCTGTGATATCATAAACAAACTGAAATGGAAATATTAACCTTTAGCTCTCTTCATTATTTATTAGGGTCATTTCTTTTTGTTTTTTTATTTTAACCTGTACCCACTCCCACCAAACCCCCACCCATCCCGATGAGATCTTTGTGTTTCTAGTAGGTTTTTTTTTTTTTTTTTTTTTTTTTTTTTTCCTGTCTGGGAAGAAGAGAGGTGGGAAGGGAAAAAAAAAATGGGGGGTGGAGGAGGAAAAAGAAAACCAAGAAACATTTCTGATCATAATTCCTATGACCAATGAATGTGTGTATTTATCTATTTATTTTATTTTTTTTCGTGAAGTATCGTTTCATAGTAGATAAAAACTTTCCTGGCGACAAGTAGAAATTACTTACCTTGTGGGGAACAGTCACATAGAAGCAAGTGAGCTAGAGTGGCTTGCATTTGGTGCAAAGGAAAATTAGTGTCATACCTCAACGTGTGGCACATGGCATTGGCAGTTTTGCTCCTTGAAAATGGATTACTCTCCCATCTAGCAATTCCAACCGTATGTGTGATAATGAGGGTTTTTTTGTAGAGTTTGGCATGCTTTGACCAAAAGCAAGTTGTGTGCTGATTGATTGGATTGGAAGAAGCTATTTGCCTGGGTAACTGAGAGAAAGGACAATAAAAGAACAAGAATTAAAAAGAGCAGTACTAAAATTAAGAACTAGACAAGATATCCTTAGATATTGGCAGTGAAATGAGAACAGTCTACCCTCAGAGATTAAATAAATGGTTCAGTTCAGAATTCCCTGTAGTTTACCCAGATCAATATACACTTGAAGGCTAGACAGCAAAACTGTTGAAATGCTGTGATTTTTAAAAAAAAAAACAAAAAAAAAAAACAAAGAAGAAAAAAAAAAGATGAAGACAATTATTTATCCATTTATTCTTAAGGTAAATAATTATGAACCTCAAATGTTTGTGCACCTGAATAATTCTATACAAAAAAAGTTAAAAAAATAAAGATATTACTAAAAAAAAAAAAAAACAATTTTTTTTTTTTTTTTTTTTTTTCTTTCTTTCTTTTAAATTTTCAAATATCATTTCAAAAGTCGACATTTGTAAATAACAGCTAGGTGACTGAGCATAAAGCCTGTAAAAGATCAATTTGACACTGTATCATTATTATAAATAGGACCCCCTCCTCCTAAATCAATGACAAATCAATAATTTTCAATTCTGCCAAATGTCAAAGCCTAAGGAATATCCAAACAATGCTACTCTGCAAAAATTATTCCCCTCCTCTTAAATTTTCCCTATTTTTTTGTGAGTGAACCATTCTACACTATTTACATTATTTGGACTATTGTCCTCATCTTTGTTACAATGTTTATCACAACATTTCAGCTGCTGTATGCTCCGGCCTTCATTCAGGTGGTTAGAATGTCAAACAGGACCCTTTATTTCACTTGCTGGGGTAGAATATTCTAGTTCCACGTGCCATGTCTAATGGATGTCAGTTATCCGTTATCTCCTGTTAATTCCCTTCTCCAAGTTCTCCACTGCCTTAACCAGGTATTGAACTCACAACTCTTTGGGCCCTGTCACTGAATCTAACCAACGCCTTTATCCACTGTGCCATGTGTCCTTAAGGAACTAGAACAGTCTACCCCAGTGAGCAAAATAAAGGGTTCACTTCAACATTTCAACCACCTGAAGAAGGCTAGAGCATACAATGGCTGAAACGTGATAAATATGGCAACAAAGATGAGGTCAATAGTCCAAATAATATAAGTAGTGTACATAATAGCTCATCTCAGGAATATAAACAGATACTGAACCAGTCTATTTAAGACCTAAATTCAATCTTTTAAGCTTAGTATATGCTTGTTAAAACCAGTATTTAGTTCTGAATTAGTCTTTGATGATTTTTATTTGTTAGGAAATTTTAATTATGACATTCTCTTTTCCTTTTCTTCCTTTTTTTTTTTTTTTTTTTACTCCAAGTATACATGACAAGTCTCTTGTATTATAGTTAATTAATTTTTTTTGCATTTTTCTTTCAGAACCACTTCAAATTCACACGAAAATGCAGTGGCCGAAACTTCTGCATCAAGGGCAACTTGGAAACTAAAAGAATCAGCCCCTGCCTCAGGACCATTGCCCTCAACTACTGCAAGTCAGGCTTCTTTCAATGTATCAGAACTTCGAAGCAATAAAAAACCAGAAACAGCTGACAATTACATTTCATCAACTGTATCCCAAAGCTTTGCGAAAAATGTCGTTCCACAAGAGTTAACTGTATCACAGGCTGTTACTCAGCCTGTAGAACAAAATTTTATTTCTGGTGTTACACCTAAACCATTACAGGTCATCCAAAAGCCTGCTCGACCAAATCTTGTACAAAGTCATCTTTCTGATAAGCAGTTACATGTAACCCAACCTACAGTTACAAAGCCCACATCTCCAAATTTAGAACCAAGCCAAATTTCATCTGTAAAACAAAAGCAGTTACATGTAACACAGCCCTCTACTAGAAAACCAGTCTCTCCAAATGTAGCACAAAGCCAAATTTCTGATACAGCACAAAAGCAGTTACATGTAACACAGCCCTCTACTAGAAAACCAGTCTCTCCAAATGTAGCACAAAGCCAAATTTCTGATACAGCACAAAAGCAGTTACATGTAACACAGCCCTCTACTAGAAAACCAGTCTCTCCAAATGTAGCACAAAGCCAAATTTCTGATACAGCACAAAAGCAGTTACTTGTAACACAGTCTTCTGTTACAAAGCCTGTATCTCCAACTGCAGCTGCAGATTACCAAGTATCAAATGTTACGACCAAGGAATTACCTACATTAAAAGATGGCATAACGTCAGCTGTGCCTGTGCAGGCAGATGTTACAGACGCTCTACAAAGAAAACGTGTCCACTCGCAGAACAGAGGAAGGCCCATAGCAGAAAATGTTACTGATTCAACACAAGTTACGTCTTTACCAAAAAAGAGAAGAGATAAAAGTGGATCACGTAAGGATCAGTTAGATGCTGTGGAAGAAAACTTAGGTAAGTTTACACTTCCTTTTATATATATATATATATATATATATATATATATATATATTCTTAACATATGTAGGCATAGAAAATTTTGGTTATTGAATTAGATCTAATCTCCCCATTTGTATTGTCATTCTACCTTTATTGTTCGTGTTTTAATTATCCCCTCCCCTTTTAGTCGTTTGAGTAAATCTTTACCCCCCCACACACACCTCCCCAGTGTTGTTTTTCTTGTGTTTTTTTTTTTCCTTTGGTCACGTGGTATGATTTTGATTATCGCCTATAAATATGCTGTTTCTCTTTTGCCTCTTTAGCCAGCTTTCCCTAACGATCCACTTAGGTGAAACCTGGGTAGGTTTGTCTGGCTCACTAGGTTTATCTATATATATATATATATATATATATATATATATATATAAAATACTAAAACTTTAATCTTGTATGTACAGTGTAACCCGGATATAAGAGAGTTGTCGGGACTGGAGAAGAAGTCTCTTATATCCGGGTTTGGTCTATTTTGTTTAGGTAAGCATGGCTCTAATTTGGGACCAGAGAAAATGTCTCTTATATCCGGGTTTCTCTTATATCAGGGTTACACTGTATGTGTTTTCTCAAGGTACAACTTAAATGATGTATAATACCCCAACAAATTTAGGAGTATATTGTACCTTGAACCTCTATCAAGTGTAGTGCCATATTTCGTTAAAATTTGACTAGGGGTTCTTTAGCTAAGGCCGTTTTCTCTTTTTATGTCATTTTTAATAGTTCAGTATTTGTTTTCAATCAATCAGCATATATAAACAAACACTTGCATATTATATTCCAACTATTATGTGTGTGAAAAATAATAAACATTCTTAAAATATAACAATATTATGAAATAAATTTAAATATACAGAACATCTATTTATGCAATTCATTAGACTACATCAGAACTTTTTTTATAAACAACTACTTGAAAGGTATAGTCTGTATGTGTCACATGATTTGATGGTAAATAAATAGATTCACAATGATTGGTTGCTGTTAGGTATTTTTTAATAAATGCAGGGAAGAAACAAGTATGTATAATAAAAAATATACTTATTATTTTGAGAAAGATTACGTTTGTTTTAAGCTATTACTCCAAACTATGAAGCC
>OZ010615.1:19643812-19693812 GCA_963932145.1 Acanthosepion lycidas | reverse complement strand
AATAATCACATACCACTTGACTAAAAACATGACAAAGTCTTTAGGCTACTTTTTTTTTATTAACACTCACTATACTAAGTAAGTTAGTCTAGTTGACCATTACTACTGAGGAATGTGTTTGTGACCTTGTGCCAGACTAAAGTTTGCCAATCGTCTGGTTCACCCTCCTCACTTTTCTTTTGGACAGGAGTTAAGGTTTATCCCTTGTTTCTTGTTATTGTTTATTGGGTTTCCGGTTCGTCCTTCAAACAAAAGTCTTCTCTTTTTCTTTGACATCCAGTTGTGAAAATCCCATCTTGTGTCATCTTCCCCTTGCATGGGGTGAAGTGAACTGATTTTTTTAAAAAAAGAAAGAAAAAAAAGTACAATGTAACCCGGATATAAGAGAGTTGTCGGGACCGGATAAGAAGTCTCTTATATCCGGGTTTGGTCTAATTTATATACATTAACAGGCTCTAATGAGGGACCAGATAAAATCTCTCTTATATCCGGGTTACACTGTAAAATGTAAATATAACTAATCATAATGGTTAATGCGCTCTATTTGGTTGAATAAGTAACGAGTTTGATCCTAACTTGGTGCGCTGTACTTATGGCCTTGTGCTAAAAAGCTTAGTAAAATAACATGACTTTTAAATCTAAAAGTTATTTAAGGCTAAAAAAAATATCCCTATTTTAAAACTGACTTTTAAAATAGGTATTAGCGGCTAGCCTGATACAATTTCCCCTTTTCAAGGGATTAATTTAAAATTTTAATTTTAAATTTTACATTATAAATTATAAATCAACAGAGGTTACTAACAGGAAAAGCGTTAAAATTTCTTAAATCAAACTTAAAATACAGACAAATTATGAAAAATTTAAGTAAAATTCATATTTTTTTTTGTAATCAAACGACATAAGTGTTTTTTTTTTGTTTTTTTTATTTATTTTATTTATTTATTTATTTTATTTAATTTTATTTTTTTTTTTTTTGATTCACAAAAAGTTGCAACGGATATAATTTTTTTTTTTTTTGGTTTTCGTTTTTTTAAAAATTTTATTTAAAAAGATGAATGAAAAAGTACAGAAGACAAATTTGTCATTTCTTGTAAAAAAAAAAATGAATTTTTCATTAAAAAAATAATATTTCAAATTAAAAAACAAAAAAAGCAAAAATTTTATTTCTAGGGGTAGGGGTGATTTCTAGATTTTTTTATCATTTTTCTGCATAAAATGTATTTTCATTGAATTAATGAAGTAATATTTTCTGTATTTTTGTTTTTAGTTTTTGTCTTTTTTTCCTTGTTTTTTTTTTTTTTTTTTTAAATCCTGTACTTGATTTGGGATTCTGTATTTTCCTGATATAGTGAGTTTCAGGATGTTCTTGTCAAGTTCGCGCGTGCGCGATTAAAAAAGAAAACAAAAGGAGAACTTTTGTTATCCGATGCATTTCCTCTCTCCACTGATGGACTTTATCAAGGATTTTATTTTGCAACAAGTATTTGTAAACTGAAGTAAAAATGCAGTTAGTTTTATTTTATTTTTATTTTTATTTTTTTTTTTAATGACTGCTCAAAAATATACATCAGGCGATCTGGAGAAGTCAAGATAAATTATGGAGGGTGCTAAGCGATATAATTTAATTGAATAAAACTCAAAAGTGAGTAAATGTTGAATTTTTTTTTTTTTTTTTTTTTTTAGAATGTAATTATTATTTTTTAGTTTTGGAAATTAATTTATGCAATTAGTTAGAAGGTTTTAAATTTAACCCATTTATGTTTTAAAATTTTATGGTCGTGCATTAGGGGGCATTTATTTTTTTTTAGGAATCATTCTGTGTTGGCTAAGAAATGTTTTCCCTTTGTCTTCTCACACAGACACACACACACACACACACATATATATATATATATATATATATATATATAATTTATTTGAAAATTCTATTGGCTTTTCGAATAAATTATATTTGCTCTACTCTGTATTGAACACTCTTTTAAGTATTTTGCTTATTTGAATTTATTCCGTATACACCAATCCTATACTTGGGGCGGATATATATATTTTTGTAGGTACAAAATTTAATGATCGAAATAAAAGTGTGAAACTTAATATTACTAGACATATTAAAAACGGGCGAAGCAGGAGCGAAACCGGTTGCTTCACCCATTTTTAATATGTCTATAAGTTTTACACTTTTATTTCGATCACATATATATATATATATATATATATATATATATATATATATATATATATATATACACACACACACATATATATATATAGTAAAGGTAATAAATACATAGGTATATAGTCCAAGTGGATCCTAGTAATATAAAATATTAAAACTGATCCACAAAAAGAGCTCAATGTATTTATTATTACATACCCTGTCTTGTGCCTTTTGTCTGACTGAAACATTGAAAAGGATAAATTCTGTATTAGTTTTTCAACGTATTTTTTTTTTCTATAGCTTTCACTGTTAAATTTCTATTCCCGACACAAACTCAGTCTATACTGGCGTTGAATAAGACTGATGAATTATATTTTTAGCAGTCGAAATAAGCTTATTCCCTATATGAGGTGACTTTGGATTTTATTTATATATAAAATATATATATATCCAATTCAACACTATTACTTGATAAGACACCTGAAATGTTGAAAGAAAATGGCTATTTTTGTAGTGACTTTATAACATATTTGTTATAATTCTTTAATAACTTATATATATATATGTGTGTGTGTGTGTGGTGCAGTTCAATTTATATTACAATGAATCATTCATACAAAAAGTAGATTAGTAAAGTTAATGATATAAAATGGTGAAATCCCTTTGCAAACAAAATTTTAAAGGCGCATTAGCCTACAAATCACTCGAATGTTATATTTGTTTTTAAAAATTAAATGCTGTATAAGGTCTTTTTTTAATGTGCAAGTACTTTCAACTGTATATTGTCATCTTCAGGCATGGAAATTATTTTGTTTTTTGGTAAAATTCAGGTAGCATTTGAGACGAAAAAAGTTTCAGGATAACAACTGAGACATTACTCTATTGAACATTTTAGTTCATGCCACATTGACTGATAAACTCCTACAACAAAAAAAAAGTTCTCAAATTGCCATATTAATAAAAAACGCAATCTTATATTTTCAAAAAATTCAACATTAGCATTGCGACTGAATGCTCCAAAAGTTTGTATTCATTAACAATAACACATTTCAAAGAAAACATATTTCGATTCACATTTAATTTTTTTGTCTTAATTCAAATAATTACATTGAAGTTTTCGGCTCTTGTTTTGAAACATGAGAACTCTTATGTAGCGTTGGAATCATATTTTTAAATAAATAAATAATTATATTTATGCTCTACTTTTGTATCAAGCACAATTTTTTAAAAATAACAAAATTACTAAAGAACTTTGGATTATTTACCTAACGAGTTCTTTCCTATTTTCTTTATATTTTTACACACACACACACACACACACACACATATGTATATATATAATAAAAAGGAATGAGGATCCACAAACGTTTTTGGTTGTAATGCGGATGTTTTTAATAATATGCTTTATTTTCCATAATTTGCGCAGTAGTGACATGTAAAAGAGAATGTGTAACTTCGAAAAACATAAGAAAAATTAATTCATATATGTGGAAATATCCACTCTTTGCCTAAAGAAGGTTGCAAAACCCTAAATCCACATTACAACCAAAAATATATGCAGTTTCTCTCTCTCTTTTTTTTTTTTTTTTTTTTTTTTTTTTTTTAATATATACACACTTTTCTCTCATTGGAATAAGTATAACCTCTTCCCTTTATTTATTTATTTATTTATTTATATATATATATATATATATATATAATAACAACCCTATTAGTAAGCCATGCCTTAGTTTCTTACAACTTAGTGTTTTTTTTTTTTTTGTTTGCCTTCATTTCTTAATGCGCTGTGTTTAGATTGAGTACTGAACAAATTATAAATGAAAAAAAAAAAAAAAAAAATCCCAAATTTTGTCCTGAATAATAATTTTATTTTACTGACAAAATAGTCTGGCAGTGCAAAAAGTAACTATAAAAAATGAGGGAAGGGTAATGTAGTAGTAGTAGTAGTAAATACAGTGGCCAACAATAAGCAATGCTTAAACATCATGTTGATAAGATTCTAATGAAGTTGCTTTGGAAACGCAATCAAAATGAATAGTTTTTTTCCTAATACTATAAAAACTGTCTTTTATATGTACTGTCCCTTAAGAATGTGGGAAATCATGCCTCTCCATAAGTCCGTTCTTTCTAGCTCTAAGCAATGTTTGTGTTTTTTACTAGCCCTTCTCTCCTTGTTCTGCCATCAATTTCCACAAGCTTGCAAGGTAGATTACTTTCTGTTTTTCTCTACCCTTGTCTTTTCACTATATCCTGTGAGTATCAAATTCTCCAAACCTTCTTTTCTTCATTGTGTCCCATAAATTTCATCTTTTTCTGATTCTAGGTACAAGAGCCCTTTTTGCTTTGATTTCCCTTAAAACTTCCTAATTATTCACAAGATCTAACCATGGTATTCCCACTATACTTCTGTAGAATAACATCTCTGTTGCCTGAAGTCTTCTCTTCAGCTGTGAAAAATTGTCCGTATCAGAGGATTGACATTATGTAACAGTTCAGCACTCATATTTTGTTTCTAATTCCTTAATACTTTGGCTAGCTTTGAGGAGGCATCTTTTGTATTCCAATGTGACTTCAGATTTGTATGTTACATTTTCTGTTGTCTTTTATAGAACTTTTCAAATAGTTAAATTTCAGTATCTGTCTATATTTCTGAGATGAGGTATTATGTACACTATTTACATTATTTGGACTATTGTCCTCATCTTTGTTGCCATATTTATCACAACCTTTTCGACCATTGTACGCTCTGGCCTTCTTCAGGTGGTTGGAATATTGAACTGAACCCTTTATTTCCCTCACTGGGGTAGACTGTTCTAGTTCCACGTGCCATGTTTAATGGATGTCAGCTATCAGTTATCTCCTGTTAATTCCCCTCTCCAAGTTCTCCACTGTCTTAACCGGGTATTGAACGCACACTCTTTGGGTCCTGTCACTGGATCTAACTAACGCCTTTATCCACTGTGCCATGTGTCCTTGAGAACATCTGTGTATGAATTTCTGGGTATTATAAGTGTGAGTTCAATACCCAGTTAAGGCAGTGGAAAACTGGGAGAGGAGAATTAACTGATAACTGACATCCATTAAACATGGCACGTGGAACTAGAACAGTCTACCCCAGCAAGAGAAATAAAGGGTTCAGTTTGACATTCCAACCACCTGAAGAAGGCTGGAGCATACAACAGCTGAAACGTCGTGATAAAATGGCAACAAAGATGAAGACAATAGTCCGAATAATGTAAATAGTTAAATTTCAGTACTCCAATTTGTAAAGAGGATGAACTGAAAAATATTTATGCATTTTTTTGGACGTTTTTCACAGATAGAAATAAAATTTATCTAAAAATCTGGAAGGATAGCAAAGACTGAAAAGGATAAACGAGAGAATGAGAAAGGTGTGATAAGATCAGAAGCCTGAAATAACAGATAATCTTTATTGGAAACATCCAGAGAATTTCTCTAAGTCCAGTTAGGTCCTTGAAAGGACTTGAAGAAAACTGGCAAGAAAAACATTGACTTTGGACAGTTTATCCAGTATTTTGATCCCAGTATAGAACATCTTTTTATCTTTTCTTTTCTTCTTCTTTTTTTCTTATTTTTTTTTCCTTTTTTTCTTCTCAAACTTTTTTTCTACTTATTTTTCGCCATCTTTTTTTCTTTCATTGATTTTTCTTTCGTTCATTGATTTTTCTTTCGTTCATTGATTTTTCTTTCGTTCATTGATTTTTCTTTCGTTCATTGATTTTTCTTCCTTTCTTTCTTTTCTACTTTCTTCTTTTTTTCTATTATTTTTTTTTTTTTTACAATAAAGAACACTCTGTCCAAGGCCCTGATGCCACTCAAAGTAGAGGGTTACTTTCTAAACTTGTTAAGATTGTAGCCATCAGGGAAACATCCTCTTGGGAGTCAGTTCCACAGAAAGAAGCTGTTTGAGTGAAACCAACTTCTCTCCAATAGAATAAGGAGGATATGAGGATGGTTTCCTTCAATATAAGTGGCATGGCAGCTCCTAGCCATGAAGGTTAATCCTGGTGGGACCAAGGAATGTAATTTGCCTGAGTACTTTCCATAGAAGTAGGGATAGAGGCTTTAAAAAAAAAAAATTGAAAAAATACAATAAAAATTTAGACAGACATTGTCAGCTGTATTTAATAAAACATTTTTGTAGGATATATATCCAAATAAGATGAGAACGAATAGTTGAATTCCAACATTTGAAACATTTAATTTAAAAGAGGGCTCAATACAAAATAGAGCAATATTATTTACTTTAGGATATTACAATACATTGAGTCAATTGCATCGTCCACCGCGAGGAAAGTTGGCTCTCTGTACCGCGCTAGGAAATTTTTCTCCCCTGAATCGATACTTCAAATATACAAAACGACCATTTGCCCTTGCATGGAGTATTGCTGCCATATATGGTCTGGGGCACCTTCTGTTTACCTCGGAGTTCTTGACAAGATCCAGAGACGGATATGTAATGTGACTGGCCCTGATCTGGCGTCTCGCCTGCAGCCACTATCTCACAGACGTGCCGTCGCCTCTCTCTGTCTCTTCTACAAATACTTTCATGGCAATTGCTCCGATAAGCTGCTTTCACTGGTCCCCAGTCTCCATGAATACAAGCGCCCTATGAGGCTGGCATCCCGCTCTCACCCTTACACTGTAGAAACTTTAAAATGTAGCCGTCTCTTCTACTCCAATAGCTTCATACCTTGCACCTCTTGCCTGTGGAACACACTTCCCAATTACTGTTTCCCTGATAGCTATAATCTCCAACTATTCAAATGTAATGTCAATCGACATCTCCAGTTACCTTGATCTACACACTATCCTTCCCTTCATCCTTTCTTCTATCACTCCTATCTGCTCTTGCTACAAATCTTCTGCAACCCCCCTGCATTCTAGTGGCTTCATGCCTTGCTCGGGGCGCAATGCTTAAAAAAAAAAAAAAATTACTCTGAAAACATGTCAACATCACTACACAATTGCAGTCGTGCTTTGATACATATCAATGCATTTCATCAGGCAATTGTAAATTACTGGCAAGTGAACTATTTATTTAGATTTAAAAGCAAATCACAAATCCAACTATGTAGCAATTTTGACATGTTTTCAGTGTAATAATACATACATATACATATATTTTCTGTTTGTACATTATTTTTATAGATACGAATATTAAAGTAAATGCTCTGTTTATAATAAACAGTATTAACTACATTTACCAGTGAATGTTAGAAATTTCAAAGAAAATATGTGTCCTTCAACAGGACTCAAACCTGTATCCAACACGGAACTGTCATATAGTCTGACATGCTATACCATTTATCTACAGAGTAAGTGTCTAGTTAGCATGGTTGAATTACTGTTTTTAATGTCCAAATTTCCCATGATTTTCCTTGAACGCTCAAATCTGCTTGAAGCGTATCTTAATATAAACAAATGACATATTATAAAATGGACCAAGTCTGACAGTTATTTTAAAACAGGAAATGTATTTAAATAATTGTCGGAAAACGTTTCTCTCTTGATATATATATATATATATATATATATATATATATATATAGAACAGTAAGATATATAATCCGGTGTTCTTATAGATATTTTTATTTTTACAAAATAGTGCTCAATGTAAATTTACAGAGCATTAATATTATAAATTAATTGATTTAAAATATGTTTCTTTTTCTCTACACCTTTCTAACCATGTTTCAAAAATGGAAGCTAAAAGCTTCGAATTTAATTTTGTAATTAAATTAAAGACATTAGTTTCATTTCATCCTCAAGTGTATTATGGAGTAACTTATTTATTACTGGGTTTTAAAGGCACAGCAAAAAATCATAATTCACGTTTCCAAGGATACAGAGAAATCCATTCATCTAGACAAAGGGTGTTTGCGAGTTCATTATTGCTGTATTTTGTTGTATCAGTTAATATATATATGTATAAAGTAGGATACAGAATCCAGACAGTTTGAAGAATATGACAATGAAACTAGATTACGTGTTTCGGCCTTGTTGGACTTCATCAGAAGAAAGCCAAAAAGAAATATGTATGTCCATATTTGTGTGTAAGCTTGAATAATAAATTTTTAATACTGTTACCATATATATATATATATATATATATATATATATATATATATATATATACTCAACTAATAATGTCTATTTTTTTTTTTTTTTTTTCAAAGTTAGTTTTTTTAGATCATTCTGTCAAAAACCTGACTATATTTTTCTGTTCCCATAAGGAACAAATGAGTTGTAGAGAGATCTTCAGCCAAGGTATTTTGACAGCCAAGAACATTTCGCCAATAACACTGATCAAGTCAGCTCTTCTTTCATGCTCACCTTGCATTGGTAATGATTCATTATCGTTATTACGAGCATTGTCATAACAGCTTCTCTTCCTTCTCATTGGAAGAGAATGTGTAAAGGTGAACTCCAACTACTTGGTTATTTCGAGTTGACATCTATGCAAGCAGCAGTTGTTTCAGTAGAGACAACAATTTGACTGCTTTACACATCTCTCTCTTCTACAATGATCAGGACGGATGGCACTCTGGTATGTTTTCATTGTATGTTGACTATTCGACTATTGGTGTGCAAGGTTGGTAACCAGGTGAGTGTTGGGGGATTTGCTCTCAAGTAATTTTTTTTATAGCTTTTGCTTTTCAAACATACTTCAGTTTAATTTTACTACAATACACATGTATTTTTTTTTTTTAGTAAAAACTACTATTAAGTTCTACTAACACAAGCTTTCTTATATATATATATATATATATATATATATATATATATATATATATATATGGGCTGTTCCAAAATAATGTATATACTCTTTAAATATTAATAGTTAATAATACATTACTGTGATGTGAGAACTTATATGGATGAAAATCTGCAAAACATATGGATTGGAAGAAGAGGGACAGTTGAATACCCCCCCACCTAGATCACTGGATTTGACACCCTTGGATTTCTTTTTGTGGGGGTTTCTGAAAGACAAAGTTTACAGCAGGAAAACTGAAACAATTGCTGAAATTTGGAGTAGCAATTGAAGAAGAAAGTGCTCAAATACCAGAGGAAATGATACTGGACATTTGTAGGTTTATTTCTTCAAGATATGAAAAGTGTGTTGAACAGAACGGCAACCGTTTTGAGCACTTGATTTGAACTCATCATTATATGAACGTTCTGCCATTGCTCCAAGTAGATTTTATCTTATTAAAGTTAATTTTCTATGTTTTCTTTTTTATATATTTCACTCTCAAATTCTTTAAATGTGTATTCTTTCTCTTGTATTAATCTTATTTACAAGTCAAAATGCATAAATTGAATAAGATATAATGATTCAAAGCGTGTATACATTATTTTGGGACACCCTGTAATATATATATATATATATATATATATATATATATACACACACACACACACACACACACATAAGTTTAAACAAAAGATTAGGTATAATCACAAGTCATCTTTCACACTAGAAAGTCTTAGTAATTCTACTAGGAGGAAGAAGCATGGTGGAGTAATGGATAGCCGCTCAGATTGAGGAATCAGAGAGCCAAGTTTGAATTCCAGTTGAATCCATTACATTCCTTTACATGCTAATACCCTTGGGAAAGGTATGAATCCTCTTCTTCTCCCCTGATTTATTTATTAACACAAACAAAACAATTTATTATAATTTATAATAAAAAGGAGTCACTGTGGAGTAATGGATAGCCGCTTGGATTGAGGAATCAGAGAGCCGAGTTCGAATTCCATTCGAATCCATTACATTCACTTACATGCTCATACCCTTGGGAAAGGTATGAATCCTCTTCTTCTCCTCCCAGCTAATGGTAAATAGCAGGACAGACCAGGTTCTATAGCCTTGGATGGCAACTGGTCTACAACAGAAAGAAATGGCAACCTACTGCAGGAAAAAATCTGCCTTGTCAGTCATGTATTGAAAGATACATGATCACCTAAGCGTGTATCACGCATGGCACACAACTGACTGACTGAATTCAACTAGATGAGCCAACCATGTGTGGAAATTAAAGGAAAAAATAAAGATCTAATTGTAAACTGGAAATGTTTTGAAAAAGCCAAACCTTTCAACCACAGTAATATCTGCAACTTTTGACAATAAGAAAAGTTGGCCATAATATTTCCACACCAAAAAAAGCTTTTGAATGAGAGATCAGAAATTATAACTCACTTCATACATAGTAAGAAGTTCCTCTTGAGTGCATATGAAGTGGGATGAAAAGAAAATATGTACATTTCCTTTAAACCCTGAGCGATACATTTCCAATACACTTACTTTTCTCCTCCTCCTTTTCTATATTAAATTGTCTGCTCTTTTATGTATTTTTAAATATTTATTATAGTGTTCATTAAAATTTGAAAAAAAATAAAGCATTAGGAAATCAATTGACTGAAATCACCCAAAGATACCAAAAGGTTGAAACCAATGGAGCAAAATTGACTGATCTTCTAATTTTTTTTTTAAAACTTAAAAGCTCAAAATGTTAAATTTTTATCTTATTTTTATATATTGAGAACTTTTTAATACTACTGTTTCCTTGTCTAATTCAACTCTGACCATTAACTTCTTCATTATTATTTTATATATATATATATATATACACACACACACACACATTGTTTATATTGCTGGTATTTTTTCAAAGTATTTCTGATAATAATTTTTCCTTCAAAAATTATTGCTGGTAATAATTTTTTTTTTTTATTACAAAGTATTTCTGGTATTAAAAGCTATTTTTATACAAGTTTAGATGTTAACTAATTGCCCATAGCTGGGACCATAACAGGTGCTACCACCCCAGGTCAGGGTGTACCTGGGAACACGAGCCATTAATGTGGTTCCACACTCCTCAAAACCTCCTAATCAGAGGCCTTGCTGTTGGACGTAGTTTATCATCATACCCAGGATGGCAAGCTCAATTTTGGTTAATATGATATGAGATTTTATATATATCACACATTATGAAATGGACAAAGTCTGACAATTATTTTAAGACATTTTTACATTCTTTTTATAGATACAAATATTTAAGTAAATACTCTGTTTATAATAAACAGTATTAAACAACATTTGCTGGCCTGAATGTCCGAGAAATTTTCACAGAAAATATTCGTCCTACGACAGGATTCGAACCTGTATCCTATAGGGAACCGTCAAATAGCCTGACATGCCATTAACCGATTTGGCCACAGGGGTACGTTCAGTACGTGAGAGATTCATAGAAGATTGATATTCAAATACAGTAAATTCAACCTTGCTAACCAAACGCGCCTCTGTGGCCAAATCGGTTAAAGGCACATCAGGTTATATGACGGTAACATATAGGATACAGGTTCGAATCCTGTCGGAGGACGAACATCAATACTGAGTGGCAAAATGTTTCATGCTTGTATGCAATCTTCAGGATGTTTTTATATACATACATATACATATATATATATATATATATATATATATATACACACACACACACACACACACACACGCAGGACAATGTTATTGTTCTTTTTCCATAATTTATGAATGTGTTTTGCTCATGCTAAGCCTCAAGAAAATACTATGTAAAATTGACTATTTTTTATTCATAATATTGAATGTGTTAAGTCTTCAAGAAAAAACTTAATGCAGCAGAACATTGTCAATTTAATTAAGATGGAATGATCTATTATGACATATCTCTAATTTTTATTTAGATACATTGTATTTATTTTCAGTTTTTCTAATCGAATTGTTCACCATATATTGCATATAGTCTATTAATTACAATAAAATCTGTATTTTATATGAAAACTACCTTATGAAAGAGGAGGCATGGTGGCGTAATGGATAATGGCTTGGTTTGGGGAATCAAAGTTCTGAGTTCGAATTCAAGTCAAATCCATTACATTCACTTACATGCTAATACCCTTGAGAAAGGTATGAATCCTCTTCTTCTGCCCCCAGCTATGGGTAAATAGGAGGACAGACCGTGTTTTATAACCTTCAATGGCAACTGGTCAACCACAGAAAGAAATGGCAGCCTGCTGCAGGAAAAAAATCTACCTTCTTGAAAGATACAGGATTGCCTAAGCATGTATTATGCATGGCACATAACTGACTGACTGACCTTAAAAAAATTGAGATGATGTAGAGTGGTATATTATACCTTCCATTTAAATGTCTTGTGGGTTGCAACTCTCAAGAAACATATTGTCCAAGAACTTAAAAATAAATCTCTGCGTTTATCTTGATCATCTTTTCCAAGCGTATTTGCAATATATAACATGGATTGGCTAACTGGATGTTGAACAAGCACAAATGTGCCTGAGCAGGTGTCTTTAAATGGGTTGGTTAGGTGTTCTTGCAGATGGCTATATTTGGAAATGAATAGCCAGCTTTTGTGTCGATATCCTCAGGATGAAAAAAGTATTTATTTCTCACAACAAATATTTTTTTATAATTTTCTTTTCATTTTCAATATATTTGAGTCAGTAATGATTAGTAATCTAATTACTCAGATATTAAACAGTGAACATTTCAAAACATAATTGGCAAAGGACTTCATCAGGCTACAATCTTATTGATCCAGCTTCATGTAACTTTATTAACATATTTAAAAAAAAAAAAAAAAAAGGAAAAAGCTAAATAAATTTGCACTTATTAAAAGACAATTTATCTGAATAGTGGAAAATTTTTTTCATATCTTTTTATTTATTTTACTTTCTGTTGGGGTTTGTCATGACTTTTAGTTTCACCTGGCAATGAATAATCTTGGTCTGGGGAGATTTTATAACACAAGATTGTTTGTTTTGATTTCAGGCCGATCCTTTCTGTTGAGTGTTGAGGTTGTGAAACTGGCAAGAAACAGAAAAATAAACGTTTGTTAAACAATAGGAAAAAACTTCCAAAAATAGATTTTTTTTTCTTTTCTTTCTCTCTCTTGCTCTTTCTTTCTCTCTCTTGCTCTTTCTTTCTCTCTCTTGCTCTTTCTCTCTCTTGCTCTTTGTTTCTCTCTTTCATGTGCTCTTTGTTTCTCTCTTTCATGTGCTCTTTGTTTCTCTCTTTCATGTGCTCTTTGTTTGTTTCTTTCTCTCATGCGCTCTTTGTTTGTTTCTTTCTCTCATGCGCTCTTTGTTTCTTTCTCTCATGCGCTCTTTGTTTCTTTCTCTCATGCGCTCTTTGTTTCTTTCTCTCATGCGCTCTTTGTTTCTTTCTCTCATGCGCTCTTTGTTTCTTTCTCTCCTTCACTCTTTGTTTCTTTCTTTCTCTCCTTCACTCTTTGTTTGTTTCTTTCTCTCCTTCACTCTTTGTTTGTTTCTTTCTCTCCTTCACTCTTTGTTTCTTTCTTTCTCTCTCTTGCCCTTTAGTTTCTTTCTTTCTCTCTCTTGCCCTTTAGTTTCTTTCTTTCTCTCTCTCTTGCCCTTTGTTTCTTTCTTTCTCTCTCTTGCCCTTTGTTTCTTTCTTTCTCTCTCTTGCCCTTTGTTTCTTTCTTTCTCTCTCTTGTCCTTTAGTTTCTTTCTTTCTCTCTCGCTTGCTCTTTGTTTCTTTCTCTCTCGCTTGCTCTTTGTTTCTTTCTCTCTCGCTTGCTCTTTGTTTCTTTCTCTCTCGCTTGCTCTTTGTTTCTTTCTCTCTCTCTTGCTCTTTGTTTCTTTCTCTCTCTCTTGCTCTTTGTTTCTTTCTCTCTCTCTTGCTCTTTGTTTCTTTCTCTCTCTCTTGCTCTTTGTTTCTTTCTCTCTCTCTTGCTCTTTGTTTCTTTCTCTCTCTCTTGCTCTGTTTCTTTCTCTCTCTCTTGCTCTGTTTCTTTCTCTCTCTCTTGCTCTTTGTTTCTTTCTCTCTCTCTTGCTCTTTGTTTCTTTCTCTCTCTCTTGCTCTTTGTTTCTTTCTCTCTCTCTTGCTCTTTGTTTCTTTCTCTCTCTCTTGCTCTTTGTTTCTTTCTCTCTCTCTCTTGCTCTTTGTTTCTTTCTCTCTCTCTCTTGCTCTTTGTTTCTTTCTCTCTCTCTCTTGCTCTTTGTTTCTTTCTCTCTCTCTTGCTCTTTGTTTCTTTCTCTCTCTCTTGCTCTTTGTTTCTTTCTCTCTCTCTCTTGCTCTTTGTTTCTTTCTCTCTCTCTTGCTCTTTGTTTCTTTCTCTCTCTCTTGCTCTTTGTTTCTTTCTCTCTCTCTTGCTCTTTGTTTCTTTCTCTCTCTCTTGCTCTTTGTTTCTTTCTCTCTCTCTTGCTCTTTGTTTCTTTCTCTCTCTCTTGCTCTTTGTTTCTTTCTCTCTCTCTTGCTCTTTGTTTCTTTCTCTCTCTCTTGCTCTTTGTTTCTTTCTCTCTCTCTTGCTCTTTGTTTCTTTCTCTCTCTCTTGCTCTTTGTTTCTTTCTCTCTCTCTCTTGCTCTTTGTTTCTTTCTCTCTCTCTCTTGCTCTTTGTTTCTTTCTCTCTCTCTCTTGCTCTTTGTTTCTTTCTCTCTCTCTCTTGCTCTTTGTTTCTTTCTCTCTCTCTCTTGCTCTTTGTTTCTTTCTCTCTCTCTCTTGCTCTTTGTTTCTTTCTCTCTCTCTCTTGCTCTTTGTTTCTTTCTCTCTCTCTCTTGCTCTTTGTTTCTTTCTCTCTCTCTCTTGCTCTTTGTTTCTTTCTCTCTCTCTTGCTCTTTGTTTCTTTCTCTCTCTCTTGCTCTTTGTTTCTTTCTCTCTCTCTTGCTCTTTGTTTCTTTCTCTCTCTCTTGCTCTTTGTTTCTTTCTCTCTCTCTTGCTCTTTGTTTCTTTCTCTCTCTCTTGCTCTTTGTTTCTTTCTCTCTCTCTTGCTCTTTGTTTCTTTCTCTCTCTCTTGCTCTTTGTTTCTTTCTCTCTCTCTTGCTCTTTGTTTCTTTCTCTCTCTCTTGCTCTTTGTTTCTTTCTCTCTCTCTTGCTCTTTGTTTCTTTCTCTCTCTTGCTCTTTGTTTCTTTCTCTCTCTTGCTCTTTGTTTCTTTCTCTCTCTCTTGCTCTTTGTTTCTTTCTCTCTCTCTTGCTCTTTGTTTCTTTCTCTCTCTCTTGCTCTTTGTTTCTTTCTCTCTCTCTTGCTCTTTGTTTCTTTCTCTCTCTCTTGCTCTTTGTTTCTTTCTCTCTCTCTTGCTCTTTGTTTCTTTCTCTCTCTCTTGCTCTTTGTTTCTTTCTCTCTCTCTTGCTCTTTGTTTCTTTCTCTCTCTCTTGCTCTTTGTTTCTTTCTCTCTCTCTTGCTCTTTGTTTCTTTCTCTCTCTCTTGCTCTTTGTTTCTTTCTCTCTCTCTTGCTCTTTGTTTCTTTCTCTCTCTCTTGCTCTTTGTTTCTTTCTCTCTCTCTTGCTCTTTGTTTCTTTCTCTCTCTCTTGCTCTTTGTTTCTTTCTCTCTCTCTTGCTCTTTGTTTCTTTCTCTCTCTCTTGCTCTTTGTTTCTTTCTCTCTCTCTTGCTCTTTGTTTCTTTCTCTCTCTCTTGCTCTTTGTTTCTTTCTCTCTCTCTTGCTCTTTGTTTCTTTCTCTCTCTCTTGCTCTTTGTTTCTTTCTCTCTCTCTTGCTCTTTGTTTCTTTCTCTCTCTCTTGCTCTTTGTTTCTTTCTCTCTCTCTTGCTCTTTGTTTCTTTCTCTCTCTCTTGCTCTTTGTTTCTTTCTCTCTCTCTTGCTCTTTGTTTCTTTCTCTCTCTCTTGCTCCTTGTTTCTCTCTCTCGCTCCTTGTTTCTCTCTCTCTCTCGCTCCTTGTTTCTCTCTCTCTCTCCTTGTTTCTCTCTCTCTCTCTCTCGCTCCTTGTTTCTCTCTCTCTCTCTCTCGCTCCTTGTTTCTCTCTCTCTCTCTCTCGCTCCTTGTTTCTCTCTCTCTCTCTCTCGCTCCTTGTTTTTCTCTCTCTCTCTCTCTCTCGCTCCTTGTTTCTCTCTCTCTCTCTCTCTCTCTCGCTCCTTGTTTTTCTCTCTCTCTCTCTCGCTCCTTGTTTCTCTCTCTCTCTCTCTCTCTCGCTCCTTGTTTCTCTCTCTCTCTTGCTCTCTCTCTTGCTCTCTGTTTCTCTGCTGCTCTCCCTCTCTCTCTCTCTTGCTGTCCCTCTCTCTTTCCTGCTCTCCTCAAATCTGTTGCCATAGCAGAAGATGGTTTTGCAAATACTCTGAGAATATGATTCCTGTCAAGAATATAATTAACCATTTAATAATAATAAAGAAAAAATAAAGAATCCTACCTAGGGCAATGAGATTTTAGCCTCCTTCAGATTTCCCACCTTTGGGACCCACTTCTCTCTCTCTCTCTCTCTCTCTCTCTCTCTCTCTCTCTCTTCCACACACCATTTACTGTTTTTAAAGTGTCTGCAAAGTCGTCTTTTTGGTTTCGGTTTGTCCATGCCATTTCAATGGTGACATTTTAGCTTTGAAAAAAAATAAACAACAAAAATCCCAATATCAGATTTTGCCTGGAGAGTGGGTAACACTATCTGAGATCCAGTCTTTCTGGATGGTAGGTAATGGTATCAGAGATCCAGCCAGCCTGTTCAGTAGGTAAATTTTATCAAAGATCCATTCTGTTCTTCGATATTTTTTTGTTTGTTCTACTGGTCTAAAAATGCCAGCTGACTGTGAAAGGAAAGAGAAACTAATTTCCATTTCAAATAATTTGAGCAAAGAAGACAAAAATGTATTTTTTTCTAATTTTATTTTTTTTTGTGGGTGGGTGGGGAAGGTGTGGGTGAGACAGTGAATTTGTTTTCTTTCTACAATACATTTTTTAAATTTTATAAAGGATCTATTGACATGAGTTGTAGGCAGCTTGAAATGAGAGGAAAAAAAAAGCTTTTCATATAGAATAAAGAAAAATTCCTCCAGTATTAAAATGTCTCTGCATAAAGTCTGAATGAAAAGCTCTGAATACTTGTTTACATGGACTTTAGTGTCACATTCCCCAAATTAGAACAAGTATATTGACATTTATGTAAAGTGATTTCATTCTCTCTCTCTCCTTCCCACTCTTACTCTCTCACACGTCTCTCTCTCTCTCTCACACATACACACCATGTGAAATGTGGGTGGGATCTTGATATTTTTTGATTTGATTGATTTTTTTTTTTTATGGCTTATCAACCCTTTGCAGGTCTTTTAAAGCCAGAAAATATTTTTACATTTTAAGAATTTTTGGAGATAATTTACTTATACTTACTAATTTACTTTTCCCTATTTCACCTTTCTTAACAGAATTACTACTTTTCCCAAACAAACATACACAACAATATTGTGAAATCAAAAAAAAATGGTTGAATCTGTCAGCACAGCAATAATAATATCTCCACACGTGACAGTAATTGACATATTTTTCAGTTAACAGTATGAAAATAGCGTTCTCTAAATTCTTCCAGTTGCTAAGGACATTTTGTTTTTGTTATTATTAGTTACTTTGTTTAAATAAATTCATTTCGTTTTTTGCCTTGAGAAAGTCCACATTGGACGAAACATGTCAGCAACTATTACAGTTTTCCTATTGTCATTTATATTTATAAATTGCTAATTAACCCATAGCTGGGGTCATAAAAAATACTTTCATACTTTCCCCAAGGATATTTGCTCTTTTTATTTTAGATTGTGAGAATTTTTATTTATTTTTTCTTTTTTGAGATAATAATGATTTAATGATATAAGTCCTACTAATTAACCCACACCTGGGGGGAGGAGGAGATATGCACTCATACCTTTCTAAGTAAATTAATCTGAATGGAATTGGAACTTGACTTCCAGTTGTGAACTGTCACCCATTACAGCACTTGGTATTTCCAAGTGGTCACCCATCTAGGTACTGACTAGGTTTTAATTTTTTTTAACTTTGGTTACTGAACAAGAACCAGTATTTCAGTATGATAATGCGATAAGGATTTTTCTAATAGACATCCAGATGAAGTGTAAACAAGATTTCTGTACATTCTGTAATTTTTTTTTAATAGCTAATATTTGGACATATTTGTCAGTGAAAAAAGAAATAGGTCTGTTTTTTTTTATGTACACACACACACACACACACACACACACACGTGTGTGTGTGTGTGTAAATATATAGAAAAATAGGAAAGAACATGTTAGGTAAATAACCGAAAGTTCTTTAGTATTTTTGTTTTTAAAAAACAGTGCTCAATACATAAGTAGAGCCTAAATTATAATTATTTTTAAAAAATGATTCCTTTGCTACATAAGAGTTCTCGCGTTTCAAAAACAAGAGCCAAAAACTTCAATATAATTATTATAATTAAATTGAATGAAAGTATCAAAACGGTTTCAAAAATTTCACTTGAGAATAAAACAGAGTTTGATACTTTTAATTTTTTTTTTTTTATCTCTTGTTATTGAAACATGAGAACTCGTATATAGCAAAGGAATCATATTTTTTTAAAATAATTATATATTATAAAAATAAGAATAATACCTATTGATATCCAAAAAGTTATATTATTATTATTTTTATTATAAGAGATTATAATAAAAACATATTGAAATAACTACACAAAAGCTTTCATGTTTCAATACTGAAATGGTAGATATCTGGTGATTAAATATCATTTAATCACCAGGTACTTACCATTACCTGAAGAAATACAATCAAAGTATTGAGACATGAAAGCTTTTGTGTAGTGATTTCAACATGTTTTTATATCATCTCTTATTATAATAATATATTGCTCTACTTTGTATTGAGAACTTTTTTAAAATAAATGCTATGAACAGTGGAATTTTACTCCATCTGTTCTTTCTCTCATTTGGAGATATATATATATATATATATATATATATATATATAAAATAATTGTGCTTGTCCCTCTTTCATTTTGCATGACCATTACACCCTGCCAATACTTAAAAAATAACTATTCCATTTTGATCATGTGGAAAGACAAAAGACTTATCAGAGATGCTACATTTTTTCAGTGTTTGGTAATACCTCATAAATAGTGTACTATTCCATTTTAATGAGTGAATAAACAAAAGACATATCAGAGACACTACTTGGTTTCAATAAGAAAATGGCTGTTTCAGTGAAAGAGAAAATGTTTCCAATTTCAAATCTTTTCATTTGTACTCCCTTACTACTTAAAATAATGACTAGTGTTCATGTTTATGATTGTTATTGCAATATTTTGTTAAAGTTATAAGCTCAAATATTTAACAATGTGATAGGGGAATTTTTATAGATATTTTATTGTCTTAGAACTCGCCATCAGCTTATTCGATCATTAACTGAAGAATTAAGATTCATCAGAAATTTGAAATAGGAAAACCGTGAAATTATTACAGGTCTTTCTAGTTTTGTTAAGGTTGTTAAGCTCAAATATTTAACGATGCGATAGGGGAATTTCTACGGATATTTTATTGTCATAGAACTCGCCATTAATTTATTCAATCATTAACTGAAGAATTAAGATTCATCAGAAATTTGAAATAGGAAAACCGTGAAATCTTCACAGGTTAAAACTAGTATATAATAACATGGTAGAAATGTAGTTTTAAGGTATGTTATATTTATGGCTAAAAGTGTGGATCATAGAAGCTTTCAACTAATTGGCTGGTCGCATCATCACCAACCAGGCTAGAAAGAATTTTGATGCAAATCACTGCACCAGCCTGGAGGTAGAGAACTAGGCTAAAAGCAACACCCTCAATAAAGTCCTCAGTAAACCACCTATCCCTCTGCAGCTACTGTGGAAGGTTCTGCAAGTCTTGTATTAGCCACACCAACATACCTCACAATGTCATTACTCACCTTCCAAGAGAGGTATAATGATATTAGTTGTTTCCTTATAAGGAAACTTTTTGCATTCATTGACCAAAATCTTTCAGTCACCCAATCATTCCTAACTTTTTGCTTAGTGTAGAATGTCGACACCAACAAGGTGGATTGTAAAATTGTGTGGTCAATATTTTAATGATTTAATTTGTTGTGTTTTATGGCATATCAACTTCAATGGGTCATTTAATGCCGACAACTTTTTTTTACCTGGTAATATTTTGTTTTGTCAAAAATCTCTTTCTGGTAATATTTTTTCCTCAAAAATGTATAGCTGGTAATATTATTTTAAAAAATGTATTGCTGGTAATTTTTTTTTTTATAGATGTAGATTTTTTTATAGATGTAGATTATTGTCATACCCAGGATGGCAATATTCTAATGCCTTGAACCTGTTAATCCATTGTCTAATTACCTCCACAAGCTTACAGCCACATGAAATTGAAAGACTGCTCCCCATACAATCACAGAAGTTAAACAATATCAAGAGTAGTCAGTACCTAGATGGGTGACCAGTTGCAATACCAGGTGCTTTAAGCTTGGATGTGTAGGTGGTGTAATCGATAATGGCCTGGAACTATTAATCAGAGAGCCAAGTTCCTGTACGATCGCCAAAGTTAAACAATATTGATCCTGTTCAGTACCAAGATGGGTGACCAATGGCAGTACCAGGTGCTGTAAGCTTGGATGTGCGGGTGGTGTAATGGATAATGGCTCTCAATTATTAATCGGGGAGCCGAGTTCCCATACGTTCACCGCAGTTAAGCAACGACGAACTTGGTCAGGACTAAGATGGGTGGCCGCTTGGCAATACCAGGTGCTGTAAGATTGGATGTGCGAGTGGTGTAATGGATAATGGCCATATCACATAGAAACACCTGTTTTCATAAGATCACCGAAGATCGGTGACAACTTGGAAATACCAGATGTTGTAAGCTTGGATGTGTGGCTGGTGTAATGGATAATGGCTCGGAATTGTTAATCAAAGGGATGAGTTCCAATTCCATTTGCGTTTATTCACTTTCACACAAATACCTTTGGGAAAGGTATGAATCCACATTTTTCACCCCAGCTATTGGTTAATTAGTAACACTTGTATCACTAAACCATACACAGGTATGTATTTTAGATTTATTTATATATGGAATATAAATGTATAGAAACTACCATATTCACAAAAAGAGGGATCAGTTTATATATTGATTGGAATATAGAATTGATCCCTCATTTTTATATCCAATTGCTTATCCAATTCTGATTAGGTATGAATCCACCTTGTCTCTCCCAGCTATGGGTTAATTCATAAAACTTGTATCTCTAAACCATTATCTCCCCAAAAATTCTTGGAATCTAAAAATATTTTCTGGCTTTAAATAACCTGCAAAGAGTTGATAAGCCATAGAAAATGAATCCATCAGTTACTTCCACAGAACCTTATGTTGGTTGAATCCAGTGACTTGATCCAAAGAGTTTTGAGTTCAATATCTGGCTAAAGCAGAGGTGAACAGAAACTTGGAGAGTTGAGTTAAAAGGGAGGTAACTGATACTGAGACATCTGGAAGAGGCATGGGACTAGATAAGTCTACAATGGTGGAGGAAATAAAGGGTTTGGTTTGAAATTCCAATCACCTGAAGAAGGCCGGTGCATACAACAGTTAAAACATTGTGAATATGGCAACAAAGATGAGGACAATAGTCTGAACAATATAGTGTAAATAAATTAAGCTTATTCATTTTTTTCTACCATATTTGATGATTTAATTATAGACGCCACAACCATTTCTATTATTTTAAAAAAAATTTTTTTATTTCTATGAGAAGCTTTTTTCTCCCTCATTTTCAATTGCCCACAAACACAGCACATCCTTCATAAAAAATTTTAAAATGTATTCTAGAAAGAAAAAAATAGATCATTCAATTCACCATAGTGTTGTGGTTAACAAGTTAGTCACACAGACTCTTATTCTTATAGTAAAGAATTTCATTTGTTTGACTTTGTTGTGGCTTTAATGTTAACAATGTATCTTATGCTATTGGTTTGTGTAATTAGTAATATAGAAATCAAGATCACATTTTTACATTCTGTCTTAATGATTTTTAATATTTCAAAATTGGCTGTGATTATCACTACTCTTATGTGTTAATATAATTGTAAATAGAAAATAACTGTAGCCTGATTAGTATTAAATGTGAACATCAAGAAATTTCTTTTCATGTATATAGTATTATGTCATGGTCCAGCAATTGGTTGGATTTTAGACCCCACTTCTTGAATGATCAATGTGGCTAGACTAAAAAAAAGAAAAAAAAATCTGATCCAAAAGGGACCTTGTTAAATCATTGATGATAAAAAGGTGAAAGAATTTTTCTTCAAAAATGAGGCTGGGTGTCTGCGACTAGAATTTGGAAATGAGGAAAGCAAAGAATATCAAATTGATCACCTCATAGCACTTGCTCATGGGGGCCGGCTCATGGGCAAAACAGTTCCTATTTTATGGAGCTTGAACTACTCTGCCAGCTTCATTAGATAATGCTCTCAGCCGACATTTGGCCCAGACCAAAATATTTTGGTTAAGACTGCAGCTAGAAAAGAGTGTTGGGCCCAAGTGTTTTGAGTGGTTATACGCAAATAAAGGCTTAATCTTCAACTCTTGAATCATGAGCATCGTTGTATTTATCTTCATAGTGCAGTGGAGAAGGTCTATTCAAGGGAGAGGTTTTTGATTCCCATCTGAATGTAAATAAATAATTTCATTGACCTGTATGTTATGACATGTCACAAGATCTTTTTGAAGTAAGTATTTATTAGGTTGGCGCAAAAATAATGACGTAATAATGTCGTTTTTTTGACGTTAAAAAATACGTCAAAAAACATTATTGCGTCATTATTTTTGCACCAACCTAATACAAAGAATACTGATGGTGTATTGGTATTGACAACAAATACCAGTTAATGCTTGAGCCCAATCTCTTAAGTCTGTTGATGGGTACTATTCAGAAGAAACATCTTTGGCTCTAAGGAATGATATGAGGATAGATTCCTGAAGTCTCTAAGTCTCCCACCTACTTTTTAAGAGTAAGGACCAGAACCTCAGAAAATACCTGTTAAGTAATGGATTCTTGATAATCAGCATTTACCTTATGTAGGAAGTCTGCAATCAGGTCTTGCTATTTAAAAATCTTCAGTTGAATATTTGCTGGTTGGCTGATCCAGCATGCCTGATATTTTCATATAAAAGCCCCGCAGTCGATTGCAATCGTTTCATTGTGTGAACAATACTCTGGAATTCAGGGCAACTTTCACATCTGAGGACTCACTCTGTCTCTCTACTGTCCTGAAGGCTGGTTGCTAGCAGTGACAGCTATTTATTCATATACCTGTTGGTCAAAGAAGACAGGTGTTAACTTCAGTGTCTGCTGGGATTGACTATGGAAATGGATTAATTTACTTTCATATTCTCAGAGTTTTTTTTCCCTATAAAGCAGACTTCCTCCCTTTTGTCATTGGACAGAGAGATGGATAACAGTGATTTAGTGATGAAAGTTGTGATGATAATTTCAGGATATATTCTCACCTGGATATAAATATGATTCTTACCTGATTTGTCATAATGTATCATCAAACTATTTACAAGTCTTCTTGCACCTTTGCTTTCACCTGTGAGTATAATTGTTTTAATATTTATATGAATATATAGCTACACACACATAAAACCTCCATATTTCCCCATGTGTTTGTGTGTGTGTCCATATATATATATATATATATATATATCCATCCATCCATCCATCCAGGTAACACATTTGTAGTGTTGAAACATAACAACCATTTTGTAGGGTTTTTAAACATGTTTCTGTTTTTATATCCTAAATTAAATTTTATATATATATATATATATATATATACACTTTTGGATGTATTTTTTAACATTTTATATATATATATATATATATATATATATATATATATATATATATATATATAAAATGTTAAAAAAATACATCCAAAAGTATATATATATAAAATTTAATTTAGGATATAAAACATGTTTCTGTTTTTATATCCTAAATTCAATTTTATATATATACTTTTGGATGTATTTTTTTAACATTTTATATATATATATATATATATATATATATATATATATATATATATCCAGGTGACACATTTGTAGTGTTGAAACATAACAGCCATTTTGCAGGGTTTTTTAACATGTTTCTGTTTTTATATTCTAAATTAAATTTTATATACATACATAAATACATACATACATACATACATATATATATATATATATATATAAAATATTATATGACAAAGTGGAAAAAGTTTACTTGTAACGCTTTTTGTCCTTCACTACTTCATTTGGCAAGAATCTGATGAAGTCCTGAAGGCCAAAACACATCACAACTAAACTTTTTCCACTTTGTCATACAATTTCCTGAATACTGTTCTTGATACTATATATATATATATATATATATATATATATATATATATATATATATATATATATTTAGTAAGAAATAATGTTGAATAGAAAATACGAGTTTTAGGTTTGATTTTTGCTGATGGCACAATCTTTCTTCAGTATGACTCTAAGCTTTTTGTTATTAATTTCAATGTTTAAAAAAGAAAAGGGTACCAGTTTAAATACATGTACCCATTAAGAATAAAGTATATAATAGTACAATATATATATATATATATATATATATAAGTGAGCATAGAAGTCAACACTTAGAGGCGACAGTCTGTTTCATGCTAGATCTTAAGACTATATTTCTTCATATATATATATATATATATACATACATACATACACACACTTCTATCTGTAGATTTTTTTTATGGGTCTCTCTCTCTCTCGTACAAAACCTGTTGATCCAAAGCTTGATAGAGAACATTTTTTAATTAAGCATTTAATCATAAAGAAGGAAAGCAAAACAATTAAAAACATTAATTAATAAAGGACTTTGTAAATATCTGTACCTGACATATTTAGCTGTGTGTGTGTATATATATATATATATATATATATATATATATATATATATATAAAACACAACTGCATTCTTTATGATGAAGTCTTCTTTTTATCCCAAGTAAAATGAATTCATTGAATCTTTTCACTTCAAATAAGGTTGAAATAAATAAGTATCCTTTAACCTTTGCCAAAACTTAACAGCCATTTTCTTTTCATCTTTTTTCTTTTTATTCCATTTATATTTTCAGACCAAATATATATTTTTTTTTTTTTCATCAGAATTCGATTTTTAAAAAAATAATTAAAAGGCTGCCAAGGATTATGAAATGTTTGACTTTTGTGATATTTATTTTTATTTTCACCAAATCGATGCTAAATTGACTTTAAAAGCCAAAAGAACAAAATATCTAAGTTAGGTATTTTCTCTTATCCTCAAAATAAGTATTTTTATTCCTCTACTTGAATAATACCCATCAAAATTGATGGAGTTGATTAGCACTTCTGCCTCAGATCAAAGTCTTGCTTCCAACACTTGATATCGGAATATATTATCTCTGCACACTGAAAAGTATTACACACACACACACACACACTAAACATCCAATTTCATATGAAATATGATGTCACCTTCAACTGATTCTAATTTCAATTCCAGTGATCTAAAAACACCAGGATTTAGTCAAAAATATTATGTACTCTACTGAAAAGACTTGGTTCTTGATAATGACTGAGATAGTTGAAAGTAATTGAACAAAGCAGGAAAAGACATGAACTTTGGGCATATGCTTCATAATCTGAATCTCAATATACTACTCACTCAGAAATTGAAAAAAAAAATATAATAAAAATTAAATGGATGGAATTTGTTGGTTGAATTTAAAATTGAACAAAATTTTTTAGGATATATATTCACCATTCTCCACCCCCGGCAGACCTGATTATGTTTACTTTTACTTACACTATTTACATTATTCGGACTATTGTCCTCATCTTTGTCGCCATATTTATTACAATGTTTTGGACATTGTACACTCTGACCTTCTTCAGGTGGTTGGAATGTCGAACTGAACCCTTTATTTCGCTCACTGGGGTTGACTGTTCTAGTTCCACGTGCCATGTTTAATGGATGTCAGTTATCTCCTGTTAATTCCCCTCTCCAAGTTCTCCACTGTCTTAACTGGGTATTGAACTCACACTCTTTGGGTCCTGTCACTGGATCTAACCAATGCCTTTATCCACTGTCCTTGACGACCCAGAGAGTGTGAGTTCAATACCTGGTTAAGGTGGTGGAGAACTTGGAGAAGGGAGTTAACAGGAGATAACTGATAACTGACATCCATTAGACATGGCACGTGGAACCAGAACAGTCTACCCCAGTGAGTGAAAGAAAGGGTTCAGTTCAAGATTCCAACCACCTGAAGAAGGCTGGAGCGTACAACGGCCGAAACGTTGTGATAAATATAGCGACAAAGATGAGGACAATAGTCCGAATAATGTAAATATGTACATAATACCTCATCTCAGAAATATAGACAGATTCCTTTTCCTTGTCCACTAATCATATAAATTCTCCTTTCAGTGTCTGTCTATATTTCTGTGATGAGGTATTATGTACACTATTTACTCTATTCAGACTGTTGTTCTCATCTTTATTACCATATTCACAATGTTTTAACCATTGTATGCTCCGTGCATCATTTTTGGCAAAATAATAAGTAAATTTCACCAAAGAATCAACTTTTCATGACTTACATTAAAGATTTGCCATCTCATCACAGAAATAAGTATTAATAGTAGATATAAATCAGTCTGACCAAAAAAAAAAAAAAAAAAAAAGGCACAAAGAAAAGTTAAAAACTCAAATTAATAATTACTTTCCATCTGAATTCCTGGGATGAGGATTTTTTTTTTCTTAGATGAAGCCTTGTCATGATTATTCATTTTTGACGAGTCTTTCTTTCATCTTATTTCTCTTGCTTCTTTACACCTAGTAGTAGTAGTAGTAGTGTTAAGTTGGGTGAATTTCTTAGATGAAGCCTTGTCATTATTATTCATTTTTGACTAGTCTTTCTTTCATCTTATTTCTCTTGCTTCTTTACACCTAGTAGTAGTAGTAGTAGTAGTGTTAAGTTGGGTGAATTTCTTAGATGAAGCCTTGTCATTATTATTAATTTTTGACTAGTCATTCTTTCATCTTATTTCTCTTGCTTCTTTACACCTAGTAGTAGTAGTAGTAGTGTTAAGTTGGGTGAATTTCTTAGATGAAGCCTTGTCATTATTATTCATTTTTGACTAGTCTTTCTTTCATCTTATTTCTCTTGCTTCTTTACACCTAGTAGTAGTAGTAGTAGTAGTAGTGTTAATTTGGGTGAATTTCTTAGATGAAGCCTTGTGATTATTATTCATTTTTGACTAGTCTTTCTTTCATCTTATTTCTATTGCTTCTTTACACCTAGTAGTAGTAGTAGTAGTGTTAAGTTGGGTGAATTTCTTAGATGAAGCCTTGTCATTATTATTCATTTTTGACTAGTCTTTCTTTCATCTTATTTCTATTGCTTCTTTACACCTAGTAGTAGTAGTAGTAGTGTTAAGTTGGGTGAATTTCTTAGATGAAGCCTTGTCATTATTATTCATTCTTGACTCGTCTTTCTTTCATCTTATTTCTCTTGCTTCTTTACACTTAGTAGTAGTAATAGTATTAAATTGGGTGTATTTCATTCTTCACTTTATTCAGTTGGCACTTTTTGCATCTCTGTTCACTTCCATCAATCTCCTAAATGTTTCATGGTGGCATTCAGTGCAGTATTGTGCAATGGCTTTCCTGGTTCCTTTTGTCAGGAGTGGATTTGTTTTTGAAGTTACCTTCTAGCTTTTGCCTAAATATTCAGCAGATGGTTTGAATTCAGTTTCCTTTTAGAATAGTTGCCACCTAAGGACTCGGTATGTCCTGTTATTTTACCCAAAGAATGGGGGGAAAAGAGCTGGATTCATACTTTCCCAAGCATATTATCATGTTAGTGAATGTGATTAACTCAACTGGAATTCAAACTCTGATTTCTCAATCCAACCTGCTATCAATTACTCCACCGTGGTACTACAGTATTAGCTTAGAATGAAATAAATGACTATTATTGTGACTGGTAGTGCTGTAGGGTTGTAATCTCTTACAATCTTGACAAACTTGTATCGTCAGGATGTGTAAGTAAAAAGGTAAATCAACAGTGACTAGAAAGCCATATCTATTTTTCTACAAGTTGTTGTATATTAATAAAATCAGCCAACAAAAACTGATGCTAAGTTGGTCAGTACTCCAGATATTGTCTCCAGTTGACAAAACCTTCTTTTTAATCATTTATAATTGGCAATCAATAAGTAGACAAGGGAAAGAAAAGATGATGGTCATCATCATGGTGTTATAAAGACTGTGATAACGACCTATTTATTTTTTTTATTAATATGGATCTTTTCTTTTGGATTTTACAAAATGTCATGAGGAAGACGGAACAAGCATTGGAATATTAATGCTTCTGTTGCTGCAGTCATACATATACCAGTGCATACTACCTCTGGGGCCCCCTTTGGTGGTGTCCAAAGTCTACTGGTGGCCCGGGGAGTGCCTTCTGACCATCACTATCTTATCAACATTTGCTTTATTTCTAGCTATGTTTATATACAATTCAAATTAAAATAAGTATAACTGACTTTTAATGGATCAAAAAATTTCACAGATTTAGATGTCATTCTAGGATCATTTTTTTTTTTGGGGGGGGGTCTAAATCCATGAATTTGTTTTGCTCATGCTAAATAATAAAAAAATAAAAATAAAAACAATATAAAATTCACTATTTTTTTTATCCATAATGTTGAACATGTTAAAATTATTTCACCTTTTAACAACCAAAATCTCAAGTTGATGTTAAAAATTGCTGTAAAACATTCTTGATTTATTTAAGATGGAATGATCTCTATTATAACATGTCTCTAATTTGTATTTAGAGACATTGTATTTATTTTCTATTTTGTTAGTTGAATTGTTCACCCATATTGCACATGACACATTATTAAAACAAAACAAAAAAAATTAAATTTAAAAGATGAAAACTTCAGCATCCACTGTCCTTTGTGTACATGTGTAGCTGTCAATGTAAATATCACTTTAGTGAGAAATCCTCAAAAAATGAAACATGTCACATGATAAAAAAAAAATTTACATATTGTCATTGATTTTCCTAATATATATTGTATGTAGTTATAAATTTTGAAATTAAGTTAAACCTGTTATATAAAAGTAAAAATCTCTGTAAAAATAAACTTTTATTGACCATAATTACACAGGTGAGTTACTTTTGCATTGCATTTCTGTTCTAAATTGCTGGCAAACTGAACCATTGCAGCAAAGATTTCAACAAACAAAAAAACATAAAAAAAGATTCTTTTTAAATGGCTGAACCTTTTGAATGCAATTGAAAATGTTCGTTATGTTCACCAAATAAAATAAAAAAAAAAAAACAACTTAAAATCCATCAAATAAACCAACTGAATCTCGTTACAATTTATTGTTTATTATCTTATGTTACGTGTTTAGAATTGGGTTTCCAGTTCCTTCTAAAGCCTTCTCCTTCTCTTTTGTTCCCAGGAGCTCCTTGCATCTTAGTGGTTTTATGGCCTTCCTTGGGATGAATTGATTAAAAAGAAAAATTATTCTATGGATACATACTGTCACCTCAGCAATGTTCAAATGTCATTCTTGCAAAACAAAAATAGTATGTCAAAAGGATGGTTATTCCCTTCACACCACTATTATTGTAAACTCCTTTCACTTCCCTGGCAATGTTTATTGTTCAAGTAGTGTTCAAAGCAGCAACCCACTTGAGCAAAAGGAAAGAAAATAATAAATAAATGTAAAAGGGATCAAGTGGCACTTTGTCAGAAACCAAATGTTTTCTGTTTGCAGCCTTATATAAAGAGGGCGTCTGTTAGGGTTGGACATAAAGAGGAGCCCATTGTCTAACCAGTCACATCGGTAGCAGTTGCTCAGCTTTAGTAAGAATGGGAGTTGAAGGTACCTGTGTGTCACCTACCTACTTACCAGAGTGTATACTAAGTCTGTCTAGGATTTTTTTTTAATCATTTCACTCCAGTCAAGGCAATAAAGTCACTAAGATACAAAGGGTTACTGAATGTTAGAGAATATTAGAAAAAGAAAACCACTATTAAGGACAGAAAACAGCCAAAGAACAAGAATTAATAACACTGAAGATAACTATTGACATTGTTCGTAAATTTCTGAAGGTCAAACTTGACTGGAAGCAAGAAGAGTTCTACAAATGAGAAGTGTGAGTATCTCTCTGGGGAGACAAGATCCTATGTTTGCCAATGGTATACTTGTAGTATCTGTAATCCTTACAGGGTAAGTGTGTACTACCCTACAAAACCCATGATACAGGTGGGCAGGGGAGCCTGATCAAATCTCTCCCCGAACATTTTTTTGTGTATTTTGACGTCATTCTGTTTTTCGTTTTTTTTTTTTTTCTTTTAACATCCAAATTCATGAATTTGTTTTGCTCATATTAAGTCTTGAAAGACCACTGTATAAAATTCTCTATTTTCATTTGTACTGTTGCTTTCATCAAATTCACGTTTTAACGAGAAGAAATCTCCATTTGACGTTAAAAAAAATTGCCACAAAATTTTGATTTATTTAAAACGAAATGATTTATTATGACATGTGTATTTAGATACCCTGTATTTATTTTCAATTTTTCTAGTTGAATTGTTCACCTATATTGCATATGATCCATTATTGTACATAATTAGGTTACAATAGATTCAGGGGTGGGAGCATTTCAGAAATCTCTTTGGTTTATTTATCAACAATAAAATTGTTAGTATTCACTTTCTGCTCACTTGTCCGACCCAGATCTTTATGCAAAAAAAAAAACAAAATGTCAAAGATACTAACAACTATGTTTAGTATTTAGGCTTATGACCTACAAACCCAACAGCAAATACACCTTTTATAATTTACCTGTTCATACCTTTAACTAAATTTGACTTATCCCACCTTGAAGAACCAGTTTACTATAGAAGCATAAATTATACTTACATATTTTTATCCTTCTCCTAGAGAGTTCTGTTTCCTTTTCTTTATATTCTTTTATCTTTTATTTTTGTTGTCATTTTGATTTGTTATTTTCAATATTTCACAGTTTTATTTATGAACATTATAATTTTGAAAGCCATTATTTTCCCTTGTTTATTGAAGTTTTCGTAAAATAATCTGACAAAATTAGTTTGGCTCTATGAACAAATGCTTCAACAGCTATTTCAAATTTATATGAACATTGCTTTAATTAAGATTACAGTAATTTAAATGTGTTGGTTTTATATATATATATATATATATATATATATATATATATAAAACATAGAATAGATATTCAAATGTTACTGAGCTCTCTTTGTGAATTAGTTTTAATATTCTATATTGATTGTTCGTATTCACTTGGAGTACATACCAACGTAAATTACCTGTGTGTGTATGTATGTATATGTGTGTATATATATATATATATATATATATATATATAGAGCGAGAGAGAGAGAAATAACAAATTTGTAAGTGGAAAGGATGATCCAAGTACGTCTTTTTAATATAAAATATTAAAAAGATAGATCCCTGAAGAGAGCTGAATGTATTATATACAGAGCAATATGATATACATCAAAGCAAAAAATTTAACATTGAATATTCTGAGATATGTTAAGTTTTTTTTTTTTTTATATATATATATATAGTTTTTTTCCTTATATATATATATATATATATATATATATATATATAAGGAAAAACTTGATATATGTATTCAGTCGTCTGGATATGAGTTTGTGACCCTGGCTTTCACACTTTTGTGATCATCAGAGTAACTGTCTGATGTTCACAAAGGCGTGAAACCAGTCATAAACTCGTATCCATAGAGCTTTCCACTAAGTATTGCACATACAAAATTATATATATCAAAGAAAGAGGTTGTAGTGGTTCCAACAAGAGAAAAGTATGTATATTAAAAAGAAGAGAAGAGAGGTGCCGCAAACGTTTTTGGTTGTAATGTGGATTTATTTAGAAAAAAATATTATGCTTTTATTTTACTACACGTGTTTCTGGTCTCACGACCGTCTTCAGGTAAAAGCGGAGATTTCCACATATTATTAAAAATAATTAATTTTTTCCTTATGTTTTTCAATGTTAAATATTCTCGATATGAGACATTATCTGTTTTTGTGTTAGTAATCTGAATGTCTTTCTTGAATTGGGAGTGAAGAGTTCTGTGCGAAGGGTCATAAAACAATTATGGTTGCTCCAAGCGAAATGATGAATTACTTATCGGCATTTTATCTTTTAATGTTTTACTGACCCCTATGTGTTTTTGGATCTATTTCCATTTTCATGTGTTTCTGTCAGCATGCGTGTATATATGCGTGCGTATATTCCCCCTCCATACATATACTGTCTTACTATGAGGAATTAGTAAACTCATTTGTACACACATACATACACATATGCACACACACACATTGTCCCACCACAAGGAATCAGTACAAACACACGCATACCTCCCAAGTTACATGGAACCAGTATACACACACACACATATATATATATATATATATATATATATATGAAGGGGTAACAGATGCAAAAACTCTTTTGTTGTTTCCTTGTAATAAAGATTTTGAAAATAAAACTTTGTTTTTAAGTTTGGAGCATTTTTTCATGTTCATTTTATAGCAAATCTGTAGGGATATTTATCACTTGAAATGTAATTTCTAGCAGATGTCTATATTTGCATAGATGTTCTGTTGATTTAAACAGTATTTTGTTTTGTCTAATGGCCAGAATGACTTGCAAAATCAAATAAACGGACCGTCTACTCAAATATGGATATCCACTAAAAATAATGTTTAAAGTAACAAAATTTGTTGTATTATTAAATAAAATATCCATTAGTTATATTTACATATGCAGTATTTAGTGGAATGTGGTCAGTATCCATGATAGTGCTACTATAGGCAGTTACATGGAGAAGGTCAAAAACAACTCACCTTGCAACTGCACATATATATATATATATATATATATACATACACACACACACACACACACACACACACACACACACATATATATATATATATATATATATACACACACACATATATACATAAACACACACACACACACACACACACATATATATATATATATATATACACACACACACACATATATACACATATATATATATATATATATTAAGTAGCAGCTCAAGCTCTGCCTTATTGAGGATTGATATTGTGAAGTTTTTCTTGCCCTGTCTGGATAGCCTAGCCATTGAGCACATTAATTTACTGCTTAGGCTTCTGTTTACCTTTTGGTCATTTTAATTATTTCACTTAGCATCTTCCATAATTTACCTAAACTATTCAGTTAGCCTGAGAAATATTTATGAGCATTCTTAAATTTAATAATTAAGAAAAAAACTAATATTTTTACTTTCATTTATAAGGACTGGTTACAAAATAAAATCCTTTCATTTGCTTTGATAAAGTCCATCAGAGGATGAAATGTCTTGGCTAAGTTTTATTCATTGTTTTTATTCATATATTTATTGTGTGACTAGGAAACTCTGGTTATGACTAGAGCCATCCTTTCATAGGATTTAACGTTTTTAAACATTTTTTGCTCAGCCTAGGCAATCTAGGCTTCGAGCACTTCACTAAACATTAACACCAACACTAAAGTGATCAATTCTCTAGATGTCACATTTGACGAGTAAGAGCATCTACAAACCCTACACTAAGGATTTATACAACCACAGGTATATCAATAGAAAATCCAACCACCATAAAAGGATACTCGACAATTTGCACAAATTAATACAATATAGGCTATCAACTAACTGCAGTAATAATGAAATATCTGGAACACAAAACCACAATTTGAAATTGAAGTATGTAGTAAAAAACAACATTAAAAAAGATTTCAGCAAAAGTAACATTAAGGTTAGCTATAGCTGCACAAAAAAACATAGATAATTGCATATCTCAACATAACAATAATGTATTAAGCAAGCTCCCAAACAAAATGCTTATAAATAATCCTACTCAAAGTCAATGCAACTGCCGTAAAAACATAACCTGCCCATTAAATGGCATAATTGAAGGCATAATATACAAAACTAGGATCAATTCAGACAATGGCATTGGATCCACTGAGAAGAGCTGGAAATTGTTTTTACTACCACAAAATGACACTGAGCAATATCAAATACAAAAACTGCACAACAATTTCAAAGTATGTTTGGCAATTAAAAAACAAACCATAAAAACCCAACCATTAACTGGGAGATAACCATAAAAGCTAAGCCATACAATGGTAAGGATGAGAAATGTAACTTTTGTTTGTTGGAGAAGCTTATTATATTATTAGGTTGGTGCAAAAATAATGACATAATAATGTCGTTTTTTGATGTTAAAAAAATACGTCAAAAAACGACATTATTACGTTTTTATTTTTGCACCAACCTAATAAAACACTTAAATAACTCTAACTTGCGGAATAGTAGGTCAGAATTGATGTCTACATGTACCCATAAATCCAAGCACCTGATAAACATTGAGACCTTGATTAGAAGAGATTGCCAAATAGATTTTACAAATATTAATATAATATGCCACAACTATTAACATTCTTAGAACCCATCATTAATAACATTTTTTATATATCTATATACACATAAAATCCAATATTACTGTAGTCGATTTATTTATAACGTGTGTGTGTATATATATATATATATATATATATATATATGATTTCACCTTTATAAGTACATTAGATTTATAGTCCATTATTTTTTATTTTTTTTATATTTATACTGTTATATTTTATTTTATATTTCCACCTTGTGTTCTATATTAATTGTTATAACCAGTTATTTTTCTTTTATATATTTTTTATTTTTCGCCTTTCAAACTTAATAATTTGAATAGTATAAATTATTAATAGTCAGTTCTAATATTTTACGCAACAGTAATTAAATAAGTTTCAACACAATTTTGAATTACCACAAGAATGCAAATTCTATAACAGAACATATTTGCACCTGAAGATTGCACGAACTGCTTGAAACTTTGAGCTGTGCTATCAACATTGGATATTATGTATATTCACTAATTATATAGTGACCACAATCTTTAATTGCTTACTATTGACGGGAAAAAAACTGACAAAAGAATGTCTGCTAAGTCCTTTTTTAAGTGTTTTCTGGTATCAAATTAACCACAGCTCAGGTAAGATATTTGTTGAATTTATACCTAGAAATCTGGATGCTTTCAACCATCACTAGCTCTTATCAAGAAAAAAGGTAAAAAGTATCAAATATAGTGTCTGTGAAAATCTTAATATATGTTAACTTTGAAATCCTAGAACTTGGCATCACATGGTAATTATATATATATATATATATATAATAGATGGCAACTTGTTTCAGTGTTTGCTTGCTTTGTTTGCCAATTCTTGTTGCAAATGTCTGTTCAGTCATATTTATGGCTCATCATCATCTCAACTGCAAACCTGTGATTTCTATTTCAACTATACTGAGCAGACCATATTTACAGTTTCTGGGAGAGAGTTTGAGGAATCGTTTGAACAATGCCAGTATACTAAAGCACTCGGTGACAATTATCTGTAACTTTGTGCTTGTACAACCATCAACAGCTCTCAAACAGTTTTGTCGGCCCAATTTCACATATAATTCTTGGTTGGTTGGCTGGGTTTTATGGCATATCAACGACTGTGGGTCATTTAATGCCAAATTAAGGTATATATATATATATATATATATATATATACACATACACACATATGTATATATGTATACACACACACATACATATATATACATACATACATATACCTATACATATATTAAATATACAGTACTATTAAACATATAGCTGGCAACATTATTGTTTCCCAAAATACGTATAGCTGGCAACATTATTGTTTCCCAAAAAACGTATAGCTGGCAACATTACTGTTTCCCAAAAAACGTATAGCTGGCAACATTACTGTTTCCCAAAAAAACGTATAGCTGGCAACATTACCGTTTCCCAAAAAAACGTATAGCTGGCAACATTACCGTTTCCCAAAAAAACGTATAGCTGGCAACATTACCGTTTCCCAAAAAAACGTATAGCTGGCAACATTACCGTTTCCCAAAAAAACGTATAGCTGGCAACATTACCGTTTCCCAAAAAAACGTATAGCTGGCAACATTACCGTTTCCCAAAAAAACGTATAGCTGGCAACATTACCGTTTCCCAAAAAAACGTATAGCTGGCAACATTACCGTTTCCCAAAAAAACGTATAGCTGGCAACATTACCGTTTCCCAAAAAAACGTATAGCTGGCAACATTACCGTTTCCCAAAAAAACGTATAGCTGGCAACATTACCGTTTCCCAAAAAAACGTATAGCTGGCAACATTACCGTTTCCCAAAAAAACGTATAGCTGGCAACATTACCGTTTCCAAAAAAAACGTATAGCTGGCAACATTACCGTTTCCAAAAAAAACGTATAGCTGGCAACATTACCGTTTCCAAAAAAAACGTATAGCTGGCAACATTATTGTTTCAAAAACGTATAGCTGGCAACATTATTTTTCTGAAAACATTATCTGAAGCCTTGTTGTTGGACGTAGTTTATCGTCATACCCAGGACGCTATAATTCTTGGGTCAAATTGTGAAGTGATTTTTTTTTTTAAATTAATTCACTTTTTACAAATTTATTTATTTTTCTTATATATATCAATTGAAACAATTTTTTAGGAAAATAGGTTTTTCAAGTTCACTGTTATTGCTCTTTCCAGTATTAATGGGAGTTTCCTTCCTAACTTTTGGTTTAAAGTAATGTTAAGTCTTTTTGTAAGTGTTTTCTGGTATCAAATTAACCACAGCTCAGGTATTTGTTGAATTTATACCTAGAAATCTGAATCTTTCAACCATCACTGGCCCTTATCAAGAAAAAAGGTGAAAAGTTCAAAAGTATCAAATATAGGTTATAAATATTGACTTTTTATATATCAACTTCTATGGATTATTTAATGCCAAAATCTAAATATTTTGAACACAATTTTATGGATTCAGCTAAATCTATTTTGAATGCAATTCTATGCCTTCAATTACAGAGAAAATATTGTTGATCATTTTGCTATAAAATGTATTGTTGATCATTTTGCTATAAAATGTATTGTTGGTAATTTTACTATAAATGGGTATTGTTGGTAATTTTTTCTATATAAAAATATATTGCTAATATTTTTGCTATAAAAATGTGTTTTTATATTTTCATAGTGTGTTTTTTATTTGAGGGTTCACTATTTGTCCAAAGTCAGGGTAGACCAGGGAACAAAAGCAATTAAGAGGTGGTCCTATGCTTCTCAAAACCTCTAGCCTCCTGATCAGAGACCTTGCTGCTGGAAGAGTGGACATGTGATCAACAGCAATTAAGAGCTGGTTCCTTGCTCCTCAAAACCTCCAATCTCCCGATCAGAGGCCTTGCTGAAGGATGTAGTTTATCGTCTTACTTGAGTTTGGAATATGAAGTATGAAGAAGTATTTCTACTGTAGTTTAAGTTATTTAATTACCCTTCCTTTGATTATCAGACAGTCACTTAGTAGACAGTCACTTAGTAGACAGTCATACTTATGATATTAATGGAAAGGCAGCAAGATTTGAAACATTTCTTTTTTTTTGTATGTGATTTCTATTTACTTGAGTAACTTCATGTTACCGACCATTTTTTTTTTTTCTAAAGGCTTGGCACTAAATGACTCCAACAGTCAGTATCTGATCTTAAGAATATTATCTCCAGTGTCTATTTCTGGCGTATAAATGATTTCTTTGGAATAAGGAATGAAAATAGACATACAAAGTCTAGCATCTGTTATTTCTGATGACAAAAAAAAAGAAAAAAATATTTCTTTGAATTTTTGGGAAGAATAATCTATATCAGTGCAAACGTGGTCAATGCATGGAGAAAGAAAATTATTGGGTTGATTTTTCATTTCACAAGATCAGTGATTAAAAATGGCTTGAAGTTGTTGTGTTCATAAAAATGAAATAAAAATTTGTGTCAAAAATAATTAAAATAATTATAACAATTAACATTAATTTACTCATTCTAAACCAATAAAAATCCACCCCACTTTTCTCTACAACACACAGACATGTGATATTCTCACTATTGGACAAGCAGTTCACACAAACAGATTGTTAACACATGCATCAACAAAAATTTGTCTCCTTTTCCTTTTTTAGGTAATAATAGTAACATTTATTTCTTAGCACTCAATAAAAAGTAAGAAACCCCAAATACTTGTACTTTTCTAACACCATTATCTCGACACATCTATAAAAAACATACGAGAAAAGCCGTATACACTTTGTTTATTCTTTATCTTATTCTGTTGAATTCCAATCCATATTTGATTTACATTTGATCCCAAACTCAGAATTTTACTCAGTATTACCATCTCTCATTTCTCCAACACCACATAACAACCAAATAGTAAATAATACTTAGTGTTTCCATGTCTTGCTGTTTCTTTATTTTTATGAGTATTTTTGTATATATAATTGTTAGTAAGGTTTGTAATTATTTATTACACTACAATAGTGTGTATAAGTTCTGTCATCTTTGGCAGAGAGTACTTAATACTTGCTAACTCAATTGGAAGTGATTTTGTTATGTGAGTGAGTGTGCATATATATATATATATATATATATATATACACACACACAGTGTAACCCGGATATAAGAGATTTTCTCTGGTGCCAAATTAGAGCCATACTTACCTAAACAAAATAGACCAAACCCAGATATAAGAGACTTCTTCTCCAGTCCTGACAACTCTCTTATATCCAGGTTACACTATATATATATATACACACACACACACATATATACACACACACACACATATATATATATATACACACACACATATATATATATATATACACACACACACACACACACACATATATATATATATATATATATATATATATATATATATATATATAGTATATTTTGGCTGCATGTTTTCATTAAGATATGTCTCATTAAATAATTTAGACAAGTTTTGTCTACTTATTTTTAATAGGATCCTCTCATAATTACAGACAAGTTTCTTGGTATCCTTATTAAAGGAAGAAAGTAAATTACCATGCTGATACATATTTGTTTTATTTCAAGTACTTTCGACATAATAGAATAATTTGATATATGACTGTTGCCACCAATGCGTTGTTAGGATAATGCAATAAACTGGAAATACCTGACCTTGCTACCTATAATGTCCCATTGACCAACATATATATATATAGTTGAGCCACACAACACACATGACCTGAAGATTGGTTTCAAGCATAAAACAAACTGTTGCCACATGGTGTTGACCTTAGTGTTTACTAATATATATGAGAAAGAGGTACTAGAACATTGTAAATATACTGTTGTAAAAATACTGTTGTGGAGTGATTTTGCAGTGGAGACTTGTATTTGTACTAAATCGGTCCTAAAATAGGTTCGACATGCAAAATGTTAGGAACTTGATATAATAGGTATTACGCAAAGAAATCTGGTTGTGGTCGCTGATACTTTCGTATTCAACTGTTGTCTGACATCGACTGACTGAATGACTGACCAACTCCCTGTTTCTATTACTACTTTTACTTATTATAGGTGGGAGAGTCTATTAACTATAGAATAGGTGTGTTTCACCATAACAAATACATATTAAAAAATATAAATACAGTTTTTCACAGATTGCATTGATATTACATGTTGATACTAGGCAAAAGTTGCAAATCCTGTGGTCTGAGGCTGAAGTGCTTAACCATTTCTAAATAAACAGGAACTCTGCTAGAGATATATATAATATATATGTGTTTGTGTGTGGGTGAAATATTGGATGCTATTTTTAATTTTCTGGTAAATGTTTAACAATATCTTAAACTTAAATTGTGACTATTTTAATCTTTGTCTGTCATAGGAACTTGATTTTGTTAAAAAAATATAAATTAATTTTTACATCTTTTTATTCCATTTGATTTTTTGTCACTCTTTATATATTTTCATTAATATCCTGTTTATTTTGTAAATAAGTTAACTTGTTTTATGAATCTCTACATATCTCTCTCTCTCTCTCTCTCTCTTTATATATATATATATATATATATATATATATATATATATATAAAGTGAGAGAGTGCCTATCCTCTCAGCACCAGGAATGCATACCATATGGAATGGGGTCACATTTATTGGACTGGGAATATATACTGTAGCTCTTTAGTATAAATTATAATACTAATACTACTGCCAATAATAAAGTCATTAGTTGTACTGACATTGTAGTAGTAAAGTTAACAAGAGTTTTGTGATAGTACATAAACACAGGAAATAATTAGAATATTTTGCGGATATGGAATTTAAATTTGATGCAATTGACAAAAACATGTAAAATGGTCTTTGTGAACAAAATCCAGTCATGATAATGTCACATTATTAGTCATTTTAGTTGATTTTTACCTTGTCACTCATTAGCCTTGTGGTGCCATGTCCTGTCAGCATGTGGGCTGTCATTACTCTCTGTGAGTTCCTATTCATTGTAACTCTTAGCATTGTTGGACCCCTTATTATTATTTCCCCCCATCTTTATACCCCCTCTTATCATTGATCTGCCATTCTGATTCCTGGTACTACCAAAATCATAGTATTAGCCCACCATGCTATGCACATTGTAGAAAACCACTCACTTTCCCTTTGTTTCCCATTGGTGAAATGTTAGTTCGACTTGAGCAATTACTTCCCACAAACTGCTGCTGTATAGAACCAACTCCCACGAGGATGCTTCACCAGTCACTACAGTCTTAACCTGTTTAAATTTAGGGTTAATCATTATCTTCCCCATATATCCACATAAACTCTGCCTCTTACTCTGTAACCTGCCGTCTCAAGTTGCCTTGTACAAGATGAACATTATAGTAAAAAAAAAAAAAAAAAAACCTCTTGGATTCGTCACTGATTTTTACAACCATTGTATATCGACATCAGTATGTATATCTTTACTGAAAAACAATTTCACAGAACAAACACTATTGATAACAAATTTCATGAAAACAAATAGAATTTAAAAGTACATCATAGATGTTATACTCTGCTTTAAATTTCATCTCTTTACGATTCAATCCACGTCAAAATCTGTTGACCAGATGTAGATGCTGCAAAAGCAATATTAAAAATAAAAAAATATTTCCATATGGGCAGGGGCTCACAAAACAAATCCCTAAGAAAATATAAAATAAAATCTAAACATCAGAGCTTATGAGTGTTGCTGATAACTCAAAAGCATGACAAAAACTATTGAGTCATATATCCACCCTGACTGCTTAAAAGGACCTGCTTGTGACACTCAGGGCAGTAGTCAGGCAGTTACTGAGTTCATTAGGTGGCCCTGGGTCAGCTGACCTGACACAAATTAAGCAGCAGTGGCAGAAGAGCTAGATCGACATTAAAAATAACCTTCACACAATGAAACCAGTCCTGGGAGAACAGATGCCAGTGTCTAGAAAATGAATAAAAGCTGAAGTAATGTTGACTTGGCTGTACATAGACCACACATACCACACCCATTAATACTTACTGAAGAATGAAGATCAATCCATATGTACAACATGCCAAGCTTACTCATAGTGAAACAGATTTTAACTGAATGTACTTAGCACCTGTAAGACACAAATACTACAAGGAAACCAACATGAGAAAACTATTTGAAAATACTGAAACTGTCAACATAATGTCCTACCTTAAAGAAATAGATTTATGCCAACACCTACAATAAATAATTTACATACTATATATATATGTCGAGAAAACATAGGGTTACCCTGAAAGTATGAAATTGTTTTCAAAATATATGTAGTTGAAGCTATGTTCAAAATTTAGATTTTGACATTAAATAACACATAGAGGTTGATATGCCACTAAACAAAATAAACTAAATCAAGCTTCCCCACAAGGCCTGAATACTACTGACTCTCCCATCCTCCAGGTCACTTCCCTCACTCACAAAGAGACATTCTACCTTGATCCTTTATATCACTTATACAGAGAATTATATTTTAACTTTTCTCCTTTTCTTTTCATCTCCCCAGCAGCATTTTGTTGTTTTCATCTGTTCTTTTGCAACTATATATGCAGTATGTGACATATTTAACCTGAGTAATGATTTTGCAGCAGTAATGGTTTCTACGAGTAATTCATAGCAAAATAATGGATCTTGATTCTTGCACTGTATTCTTGTCTATTTGGATTTGCATCTGTGATCATAACTTGCAGAAGCAGTAGAAGCGAGATTGGAACAGTCTATGAATGGACCTCTTCTTGACTTCTCTCTCCACCTTCATTGCATTTTATATGAGGAAATTTGCATATCAGGTGACCTTCTTTTGTTTGGTAACACATGACCCTTTTCTGAATGTAATCAAGACAAGGTGGGAATACCTGCCTTCAATACAATTCAACTAAACTATGAAGTCCATCCAATGTAGCTCTACATTCATCCCTAAAAATGACCGTTGAGAAATCAGTTTTCCAATAATTTTTGGCACAACTTACACATTTCATATTTTTCATATTTGTTTATATGTGCTTTTTTGGTTTCTTTCATTTCTTTAAGCAATGTTCTTAATATTCAGCCTTTTCTTTTGCTATTTACATTTATGAAACAAACCTATTCAAATAGTTTCTTGCTGATCAATCCACGTTTCTTGTCTATTCTGTGTTTCATTTCTTTCTTTCAAATCTAATTTTGTGGCATTATTTTTTTTTTCTTATCTTGCTAATGTTTTCTACTTTATTTTTAATTAGCCTATCATCTTGCTTCAACTTTTTGTAATTTTTGAAGTTGTCGTATCACAAAATAATTTAAAAATATCTATAAGGCATGGTGGAGTAATAGATAATGGCTTGGATTGAGGAATCGGAGAGCCGATTTCGAATTCCAGTTGAATCCAGTACATTCACTTACATGCTAATACCCTTGGGAAAGGTATGAATCCAGAGCCTGCATACCAACCGTTTTGGTCGCCGACCCTGAATTCGGCGAGAAGTCACTGTATTGTGGTAAGAGAGACTAGCAAGAGAATTGGTAAGCTAATACAGTAAAGTCTATCTAAAAAATGAGTCGAGCTTAGCTAAAAGAAAACCAGGGCCTAAAAATGCTTAGAAGTATATTACGACTAGGTTTGTAATATAACTAAACTGAAAAGGTAATTTGCTAGTCTCTAGCACATAATTAATAGCATGTAGGGAGCACAACCGAAAGGTCAAGGTCGAAATGACCTGTTCTCTTCCGGTTTAGGGAGTGGCCAAAGGCGGCCGCGATAACTTCTTTTTACTTTCATCCTTATTTCCACAGTACTTATGGAACATCCAATTGATCGTCTTTCTTTCACAAATTCAACTAAACTTTGTTCCACATCTGAATATTGGCCTTTTCTTCCTCTACCTATATAGCTTTGGCACTTGATTTACGCTTTTTGAAGTTCATTTTTATTCTTTCTCCATAAACGTATGTTAGTCTCACTCAACTCATATTCTCTAACTGCAGCTCTGTTTCCTATTAGTTCTGTTAATTCTATTACTTTTTGTTCAAAATTTACACTATAACTCACATGTTTGACGACATTTTGGTAATTTTTTTTTTAACAAAATTTATAAATGCGTATTATACATAGGGATAGATATATTTCTTAATTTTTGGATCATTTGTTGTGGGGGTGCGTATTATTTATAGGTGCATATTATTTTCAAGAAATCACTGTCATTTTTTTTTTTTTGTTTTAAATTTTTTATTTCTTCATCTTTCAATTTTGAGTTTAAATGATATAAATTATTAATAGTTAATTCTAATATTTTAGGCAGCAATAATTAAACAAGTTTTAACACAAAATTTTGAATTGTCACCAAGAGAACACAAATTAACGGTCAGATTGTATTTGCACCTGAAGATTGCAGCAACTGCTTGAAGCTCTGATTAATGCTATCAATGTTGGATATTATGTATATTCACTAATATATATATATATATATATATATATATATATATATATAAAACAAAAAATATAAAAGTGGACATAGTAGTCAACAGCCAGAGGAGACAGTTTCAAGCACAAACTCAATTGTCAGATTATATATATATATATATATATATTTTAATCAGTGTCACCCCATGCAAGGCAGTAAAACCACTAAGATACAAGTGGGTTGCCAAGTACTTTTGACTGGTAGTGTGTGTGTGTGTGTATATATATATATATATATATATATATATATTCATATATATGATGTTATGAATATGCATACACCTGGGTCCCGCTTACAGTAATATGATTGGCTAGTGTCAGCCATAAATACAAACTGATGTGGAGGTACATGGACTACAGGGGGCCGACACTATTTTTCGGACACTTTATTTTTTCAAGTTTTAGGTAGCACAGGCAGTCTGTACTGTTTTAGTGTAATGGTCATAACATTTAAAAACTGTTTCAATACTACAAATGGAAAAGCAGAATTCAAATTAGAAGTATTTTTATTTTTTTATAAATTTTCACATTACACAGGCGACAGTATTTTTTGGACATTACAGAAACAATGCTAATAGTTTATGGCAGCACCCCTTTTTTTCACTGACTTCTACCAGTCTATCTTCATAATGTTCGTACATATTGATAATAACGTCACTTCGTGTTTCTAGCAGTCTATTTTTAGCATCTTGTATGCACTGCCACAGTTCAGCCTCTCTGGTTATTTCTGGCCCGTTGTAAACAAGCTCTGCAAGCATTTCTCATGTTTTCAATTAAATTTAAGTCTGGACTTCTTGCAGGCCATTCCAGAGTAGTTATATTTGCTTCACGCATTCAATTTTTCACTGATTTGGCCACATGGATGCTGCGGTTATCTTGCTGCAAAATAAAATTACTTTACATTTTTTTTTCTGTGAGTCGCAGGGCTCTCTTTTCCAAAAGTTCTCTGTAGCTCAAGCTATTTTGATGTCCTTTTAACCACTCGAGCCACAAGTTTCCATTCGGAAATGCCATACCCCAAACCATGACTCCTCCTATCTGTCTCTTGTTGAGAATAACAGGTTCACCATGTACACCACCCGTCAGGTCCATCGAACTTAAAACATTTTTCATCAGTAAATATCACTTTCTTGAAGTCGAGATGGTTTGTTATCCATCTTTTGGCGCTTCCCAGCCTTTTCTCGTTAGTGTAATTCTTTTCTTGATTTTAGCATACTTAAGTCCAATTTCATGTAGCTTTCTTTGTACAGTTCGAACACTGGCATCAAGTTCACACTTCTTTACTTTCTTCGCTGTCACCTTTTCTCCAGATGATAACAACCTTCATTCTTCTTCCTGTTCTCTTGGAAATTGTTTTTTTCTGTCCTCTCTTCTTCTTCAGCTCATAGTCTGTACTTAGCATGTATTCAACTGTTGACTTCGGTAGCTTCATCTCAGCGGCGATCTTTCAGATGCTGAGCCCGTCTTCTCTCTTCTTTTGGACCAAACTGATAACTTCTTTTGAATGCATTCTTCTTCTTCAGGATTTTAATACATTTTTGCAGTGAATGGTAAAGATATTCAAATGTAATGGTCAGGGTACAATTTACCTGCGGAAAATTTGCATATTGTAGATGTTCGACGACTAAATCATTAAAAAACCTGGAATTTGTGTCATGTCCGAAAAATAGTGTTGCCTAAGCTGAAGTAAAAATAAAGTAAACATGAAACCAAAGACAAACCCATCAATCAATGTTCATATGATTAATGGACAGTTACTGCTGAACTATCTACTCATCAACACAAAAGCTCTCGGCAGCAAAAAACACCTTTAAGCACACTTTTCAAAATGTCCCAAAAATAGTGTCGGGCCCCCTATACACCTATTGCCTACGCCAACTATGAGGACCAGTCCATTAAGGTTACCTGCTAGATTGTCCTACCTGGTTACAGTAGTCAACAGTAGTCAAGTCCACTTGCTACTTCAAACAAATATATCCCTTTCCAGGACATATATATATATATATATATATATGAAGAAAAATATACGGAAAAACAAACAAAAATCCTTATATGCAATTATGCTGTTTTAACGTTAATATAATGTTGACGTCGGACGTTTCGGTCTAATAAACCATCTTCAGGACATATTCATAAAATATAATTAACATTATCAATTCAACATGACAAAGGCGATGAACATAAGAACAAGACTTATCCAAACAGATAACTGAAAGTTTTATATGATCAGCGTTCCGTTTAAACATGATCACGTTGAATATGTCCTGAAGATGGTTTATTAGACCGAAACGTCGGACGTTGACATTATATTAACATTAAAACAGCATAATTGCATATAAGGATTTTTTGTTTGTTTTTTTCGTATATTTTTCTTCATACTGTCGGAACTATATCCCTATATTTGCTTACATATATATATATATATATATATATATATATATATATATATATATAGTGATGACTAAGAAAAATCTTTGGGTTTCAATCCTGATGAAGTTTAAAAACTCTAAATAAACACTTCTTTGATGTTTTAATATATGTAAGCAAAGTTTTGAAATAAAGGTAAATGTTTGACAAATATTAGTTATATTTACATTAAAAAAAAAAAAGAGGTGGGGGGGCATGTAACTCTCCAGATTATAGTGCAACCTACCTGCGAGTCAACCACAAATACTCACTTTGAGAACCCCAAACTAAGGGTGTGACCTATCCACTGGCACGATCTGTCCATGAGTATATATGGTCTATGCCTACAAAACTCTTATACAAAGGGTGCTGAAAAGTTTGTCCAAAACAAGAAACCTTCCCTCACCAAAAAAAAAAAAAAAAAATATCTGATGTTTGGTTATTTAATCATAATTTGGGAAGTAGTACAGAGGAACAACTTTTCAGCACCCTCTCATTAATCAATATATTTTCCTACACACACACATTCATCAGTCACTTTCTCTCTCTCTCTCGATATTGTGTAAATTTTCTCTTTCTTCTTCCCAATAGAATAGCTGATTTGGTCAATTTTTAGCCTATTACAGTGAACCGCTAAATTCTGATCAGAAACATTTTATGGGATAATTTTTGACCGATGATTAAAGGAAAGGCATTGGGTCAAGTGCATTGACAAGGAAAGCAATTATGAAAAAAATAAATTCTGGCATTTTGTTTTTTCATGAGATTATAAATAAGAAAATAAGCTTTTAATGAAATCTCTCTATGTTTGTAAAATGTAATAAAAAGAATTAGTATTATTAGTATTACAAATAGAAAATTTTGCTATTCTCTCTATCTCATATATATATATATATATATATATATATATATATATATATATATATATGAACCTCCAAAGTAGTGAAATATGATTTTGAACTTATCTGTGTTGAGAGACTATTGTTTTATTTTATACTAGCAGCATGGCCTGGCGTTGCCTGTGCTTGATTCAAAAATCGTACTACTCATACAGCAATCGCTATCACTTGACTTAAAATATTTTTGCCCTTCCTTGCCTTTAAAGGAGTGCCCTTTGCTGTGCTGATGTTGCTACATGCCTTACTTCTTGCCTATCTCACACTGCAAATTTTTTCTAAGCTCTATACTAAACATTAAATCTGTTATGAAAAAAAGAACTAAACAAAATGAACTCAAAACGATCAGCTTTAAAAAAAAAAAAAGGACTTGTAACTGGAAAAACCGAATGAGAAAAAGAATGTTAACAACAGATACTTTTTCACACCCAACCCAGTTCTGCGGAATCAGAATCAACGTTGAGTTTAAGCAAGCGAATGAGCCAATTGGAGTAAAGTGCCATGCAGATTTAAATTTTTCCCACTTGTGACGAATGCAGCTATCGATTTTTTTTTTTTTTTTTTTGCATGCTACCATGCTAGTTAACATTCGTTTCAGTCAGCTGTTGGCTCTCATGCTGGCCAATAGAATCTTCCTGCCTATTTGTGGCAGCCAGCTATAGGCTCTCACTCTGGCCAGTAGAAAATGGCTGCAAATTATATGAAAACTGCCATAGAAGCATGAAAAAATCAATTATTTCCACTATCGATGGGAGTTGGGACATGCAAAGTTGGTCTTGGCCTTCCTGCTAACTTGGAGCATGTGCATGTAAATTTTGGTGCAAATCCGTCGAAAATTGCGGCCATGCATTTGTTACACATACACACACACATCCTGCCTTTTATAGATAGAGATATATCTATTTCATTCTCTCTAAAATAATGAAGCTTATTCTGGGCAAGTTGCTACACACACACACACAGAATTTGAAAGAACTGAAGAAGACTTTTTATTGCATTTCCCAGACTTCTGCAGAAAGAACCAAGTTGTAAATCATCTCTATTTGAAATTGAACTTGGAAGATTTTTTTTCTTCAGTTTAAGAAATAGATACTATTAAAGGGATCATTCTTGCACAAGTCAGAGATAATTTTATATTATTTAAAAAGCATCTCACTTGTGGAAAAAAAAATTCTCCCCATCTCTGGTTGAGTAGCCCTGGGTACTGTTCTACTCCCCAGTTGTTGGCTTCTGTTCATTGTTAGCTAATTATAAAACTAGAAAAAAAAACTGGCCTATTTCATCTTTTCTTCAGTCAGTAAAAGTTGTTTTGGCCTGAGGAGAAGGTGTGCCTTAAGTAACAACACCTGATCTATTACTCTACAATCAAATTGCTTTTCAGCTTTTGGTATTGGCAAGAAACAGGGATCAAATATCTTCTACCCACCCCTAGCTTTTATACCCCCAGTGGCATAGCAAATGAGATTACAAAAGAATTTCTTGGCTTCATTTCATTTCTGAAAATATACACTGATTACTTATCTTGGGTGTGAGGGCATGTTTGTCCCTCTGTGTGTGTGTGTATATATATATATATATATATATATATATATATATATAATATGTAGTTTTAAGATATCCTATATTTATAGGTTAAAGTGCTCAATTTCAAGTATAGTACACTATTTACATTGTTCGGACTATTGTCCTCATCTCATCCCCATACTGTTGTATGCTCTGGCCTTCTTCAGGTGGTTGGAATGTCAAACTGAACCCTGTATTTTCGCTGGGGTAGACTGTTCTAGTTCCACGTGCCAGTTTAATGGATGTTATCAGTTATCTCCTGTTAATTCCCTTCTCCAAGTTCTCCACCAGATTAACCACGTGTTGAATTCACAGTCTTTGGGTTGTGTCACTGGATCTAACACCTTTATCCATGTGTCCTTGTGTATGAATTTCTGGGTATTATAAACCTAATGTCTTCATCAACCATTTTTACCAGTGCTCGTATTGCAATTTTTTACTGTTATCATTGCGTGTTTTTACCAGAGCTCATATTGCAATTTTTGTTGTTATTATTTATAATAACAAAAAATATTGTGATAAATATGGTGACAAAGATGAGGACAATAGTCCAAATAATGTAAATAGTGTACATAATACCTCGTCTCGGAAATATAGACAGATAATTAAGGATAGTGTATGTAAATATAAAAGTGGACACTAGGGTCAGATTTTATGTTTAAACTAATGCAATCTTCAGACCATCCAGATAGCCTGAAGATTATATTTAAGCATGTGACACTGTTTCCACTGGGTGTTGACCTCAGTGTCCACTTTCATATTTACAGTGATTAGTATGTTCATTTTCAGACCATGAAACCTGAGTAAATATATCTCAGCATGGGCGATTTTTCAGGAAGGTGACTTCTGGATGTTATCAGCCTGGGGAGGATGAAATGCTTTGGAAATTGCCTGGAAACCACATTATGAGTTGACCCAAACATTGTGTGTATAATTGAATAGATGGAACAGTTTGGAGGCCATCAATGATTGAGCTAGCATAAGGTCACAAGTCATTGTGACCG
>OZ010615.1:19623812-19641312 GCA_963932145.1 Acanthosepion lycidas | reverse complement strand
AACATTGATTAAATGAATCTGGAACCAAAATGTTCAGATTGAGCTTTTGGTAAAAATGCTCTCTCATCTTCATCTCGATTTTATTTTTCCTTGTAGCCCTAATGAGATTGTCTTTTACTGCAGAATTATGTTTGCACATCCCATATAATATTTATCCCCCACTCCCATCCCAATTTTCTTTTCTAGGTCTCCTTTCACTTTGGCTAATTCATTTCCAGACAACCTGGACAATCTATTTTATTTTAATTTTTTTTTTTTTTTTTTTTTTTTTTTTTTTTTAGCATCTTTGTACTTTTTTTTTTTTTTTTTAGCATGTTTATACCCTTTTTTTAGCATCTTTGTACTCTCTTTTTTTAGCATCTTTGAACTCACTTTTTTTAGCATCTTTGTCCTCTCTTTTTTTAGCATCTTTGTCCTCTCTTTTTTTAGCATCTTTGTCCTCTCTTTTTTTAGCATCTTTGTCCTCTCTTTTTTTAGCATCTTTGTCCTCTCTTTTTTTAGCATCTTTGTCTTCTCTTTTTTTAGCATCTTTGTACTCTCTCTCTTTTTAGCATCTTTGTACTCTCTTTTTTTTTTAGCATCTTTGTACTCTTTTTTTTTTTTAGCATCTTTGTACTCTTCTTTTTTTTTTTTAGCATCTTTGTACTCTTTTTTTTTTTAGCATCTTTGTACTCTTCTTTTTTTTTTAGCATCTTTGTACTCTTTTTTTTTTTTTAGCATCTTTGTACTCTTTTTTTTTTTTTTTTAGCATCTTTGTACTCTTTTTTTTTTTTAGCATCTTTGTACTTTTCAATTCCTACACTTGAGGCCAAACTTTATTAACAAATATAAATACCAAATGATTTGAGGACTTTTTTCATTAACTGTTTAGCATGATTTATTCATTTTTTTTTTATCTCTCTTTACAGATCCCAAAGGCAAAGAAGAGTCAAATCAAGTAAGTCTCAAATTTCTCTCGCTACTTTCAATGATTGATAAAATCTGCACAAAAAAATTTTAATTATAAAAAGGGATCACTATCTGTCTGAATTTCTGGGTTGAGGAGTTATCATTATTTACATTATTTATATTTAGACTATTGTCCTCATCTTTGTTGTTGTTATAACCATGTTTCAGTTGTTGTACTATTCAGCTATCTTCAGATGTGTGCCTAAATCAGGTAGCCATTAGGGTATTTCAAATTGAAGCCTTTCTTTCATCTACAAGAGAAGATTATTTGTGTTCCACTGACCATGTCTCTTATTTCTATTCTTTTTATTGCTGCTCATTTATTGCTCACTCTTTATATAAAGTCTAAATTTCTACTAATCAGCCCACAATTACTATGTCAGCAAATTTAGTGAATTAATGCTTTAATCCACTGGACTATAGTAGGCATAGTAATAATTATGTGTTCAATCCTTGGGGTGGGTTGTGTAGACTTAGATACATTGGTAACAGGTTGATCAATAACTGAAAAGTACTAAATATAAACAAGATGATTGTTTGATTTATTGATTCATTTTTTTATGGCTTATCAACTCTTTATGGGTTATTTAAAGCCAGAAAATATACAAGACTTACTAATTAGCCCATAGCTAAGGGAAGAAGTAGATTCATACCTAATCCAAATTTGATAAACAAACAAGAAATTACGTCATATATTACGAAATGGACAAAGTCCGACAACTTATTTATTAAAGACATTTTTATGTTTAACGTTCTTTTTATAGATACAAGTATTTAAGTAAATGCTCTGTTTATAATAAACAGTATTAAATAACATTTACCAGCCTGAAAGTCCGAGAATCCTGTCAAAGAACGAATATTTTCTATGAAAATTTCTCGGACATTCAAGTGTGATGCATGGCCTCAGGCAGTTGTTGGTAGTCTTTAAACATATACCACACAGATAAAAGGGTAGGGAGCTACTATATAGTAACAACTTGTTAGGAATAGAATTAAACCTTTTGATTGCACTGCATCATATAAGAAGCCTTGTTTTGGGCAAATAGTTTAAGAATTTAGAAGTCAACACTTGCGTTTTAGCAGACTTTAAAGATACACAGCATCTATGGAGATCAAATGGAAATGTTTATCTGTATTTCAAAAATGTACTTGCTCATCAGATTGACAACTGAGATATAAAATTAAATAGTGGCATACTTTTGTAGATGACACTATCTTTGACATCTTCAAAACATTTGTTGCTTGACTTTTTCAAAAGGTAAATTCCAGAAAGCAATTTACTCTGATTCTAGTTCTGATAACTGTTAAAATGACAAGTACATCACCTTTGTTTGATATTTAATATTAACATTTACACACACGCACTCATAAAATATATATAGTAAGGTAATGAAGGGTATTATTTTCTTAAGAACATCCTTTTTTTAATTGTGTGTGTATATATATATATATATATATATATATATATATATATATATTGAACAATAAAAAAATATTAAAAAATTAAAATCTTCAGACACACTGGGTTGTAGATTAATATTCTTTCGGTTTTTTTTTATTATTTCATTTAGATTCCTCGACTAGTTTCTGCCAAAATGGCCTTTGTCGGGAGAAGAAATATTTCTGCTTGCTGGTAGCAGTAAACTACAGAAATGAATATATATATATATATATATATATATATATATATATATATATATATATAGGCAGCAATTTTTCATTATGTCTGTTATCAATTATTGGCATTTAAGAATGTGGAGATTTTTTAGTTTATTTTGTTCAGGTTAGGTTAGTGTTCCGTGTATTGGTTGATATGTTGAAAAGTAATTGTCATCTTTGCTGCATGAAAATTTCAAGTAACGACAGACTCATATATATACGAGACACAGAATTGAAAATCACATCGCAGCTCATGATGTCACACATGACCACTTAAGAGTGAAAAACAAGAAGTATCAAGTATGGGAAGCTGTTGGTATAAACCAATGGCTTCTGTTATCAATTAATTATAGACATTTAAGGACATTTGTGGAAATTTCATAGTTTTTGTTCAGGTTAGGTTTCAACTGTTTAATGTATAAAGCTTCAAGAATTTTTAATTTTTGTTTATTGTTTCCATGTTTAAGTCTTGGTGTTGTCAACAAGGATTTTCCGGAATTGAGTACGCAGACAGGCATGTTGTTTTAAATGTCTAAAAATGTTAGTTATCATTTAAATGTAGAGTCAAGCACCGTGAAAGCTAGTTTGGGGTGTGACCAACATAAATATTATTTAATTTCAACAATAATGTGATTAAGCTTATCAGACAATATGAAAGGAACCTTCTTAAAATAAATAGACAAAACTTGTCTATATTATTTAATGAAACATGCATTAATATATATATATATATATATATATATATATATATATATATATATATATATATAAAGAAAAATATACGGAAAAACAAAAACAAATCCTAATATGCAATTATGCTGTTTTAATGTTAATATAATGTCAACGTCGGATGTTTCAGTCTAGTTGACCATCTTCAGGACATATTCATAAAACATAATTAACATTAGACTATATTTAATTCAACATGAAAAGACGATGGGCATAAGAGTAAGACTAATCAAAACAGACAACTGAAATTTTTCAAGATCAGCGTTCCGTTTCAATATGATGACATTAACATTAAAACAGCATAATTGCATATTAGGATGTTTGTTTTTTCCATATATTTTTCTTCATACTGTCGGATCTATATCCATATATTTGCTTACATATATATATAATATATATATATATATATATATATGTTTCCCTAATGCAAGTACCCCTCTCTCTGTCTCTCTACCTCAAGTGACCATCAGACTGTTTTAATTATCTTGAAGATCTGTAATACCTTAAAAATGTCTTTGAAAAAGTGGTTTGTCCCATCGTTTGCCTCAAATGTCTGTCTTCCTCTTGAAGAAGAATATGTGACAGTCTCATCAGATTGATTGATATGCATTTTTCCAGGGACTTTCAAAACATTTTAATGTAGTTTCATGTAAAATGAGATAGGAGTTGATTTTTTTTCTTTCCTTCTCCCTCCTTGCATGCTCATTTTTCCTTCTCTCTCTCCCTGCATGCTCATTTTTTCCTCCTCTCTCTCCCTGCATGCTCATTTTTTCCTCCTCTCTCTCCCTGCGTGCTCATTTTTTCCTCCTCTCTCTCCCTGCGTGCTCATTTTTTCCTCCTCTCTCTCCCTGCGTGCTCATTTTTTCCTCCTCTCTCTCCCTGCGTGCTCATTTTTTCCTCCTCTCTCTCCCTGCGTGCTCATTTTTCCTCCTCTCTCTCTCTCCCTGCATATTTTTTGAGGTTTTGATGAGCATGAAACTACCTCTTATTGTTGTTCACAGGTTCACCCTGACATGGGGTGGTAGCACCTGTTAGGGTCCCAGCTATATGCAAATAGTGAACATCCAAACACTATGAATCTAAAAAAAAATACATTTTTATAGTAAAAATACCAACAACACATTTTTATATAAAAAAAAATTATCAAAGCTATATTATTAAAGCAGAATTATCAACAATACATTTTTTAGCGAAATAACCAACAATGCATTTTATCAGGAGTTGAAGTCATAAAAACTGTTAAAAATATTTAGATTTTGGCATTAGATAACCCATAGATATGTCACTAAACAATATCAACCAACATGAAAGAACTTGTTCAGGACATTAATCCATAAAATATTCTACAATTTCTTTAAGAATTTAAACTGTGTTCCAAAATATAACTTGAACAAAACTATAACATAAAACAACCATATCACTACTACAAATAATTTTGTCCACACAAACATGTATATACACACAACAGCTGAGTATCATCTACCATTTATTCAAGTGTGAAAGCAGAATAACACATATCCTATTTTTATTATTTGAAAACTGCCAAGAAAATCAAATTATGGCATTAAATGACCCATAATGCTAAAAAGCAACAAATCAGTCATACTAGTATACTATTTATAAAAAATCAGGTTATTACTTTGAACCGATAAAATAAATGTACATTCGTTTTCTTTTTGTTATATTCTGTGCTCATAGGAATATGGACTGGACAAACATACTGGATAAATAGTAACAGGTTTATTGTAGAAACCAGTACAACAAGCAAGGAAGTATTAGTTATGTGCACAGTCGTCGCAAGTCAATACTGCCTAGTGGAAGGCCACTAGTTCTCGCAGGTCCCAGCTCAACTCTGCTGTCCTAATGGATACTTATATGTGGTTACCACCCATAGTGCTGCCACACATGGGGGTGGCAGCTTATTCCATTACATCACTTTTTAATTTCAAGGTGATAAAGCAACTAAGATGCAAGATGTTACCGTATGTTAAAGAATGAGAAAAAGAAAAACTCTGTTAAGGAGAGAGAACAATAAAGGCAGAGGAATTAAGAAGACAAACGATAATGATTGACATTGCATTTAAATTTTTGAAAATCAAACTAATGAATTTATATTCTACGAAAAATGTTTACACATACACACCCATTTTTTTTTTTTTTTTTTTTTTTTTTCGGTTTTAATCATTTCATCCCAAGCAAGGCAATAAAGCCACTAAAATGCAAAGGGGTTACCGAGAGTGAAGGAAACTGAATAAAACAGAACAATAAAAAGAATGGGAACAAAATGAAAAAAAATTTCTTAACTCTTTGAGCTCTGTGTTCTTGAACAATTTTAACCCTTCTGCTTGAGCTCCTGAGTCAAAATTCACAAATAATTGGTATGTAATGTTTCTCGGTAGATATAAAAATAGTTACAAGTTTGTACCAACCATTCAACTGGGCATTAAAGTCATTTTTCTCTACCACTGGTAAAGCAGTGGTCAGGGCTCAAAGGGTTAAGAATCTCTTCACACTCAATTTATGTAGGAGACCATATCTTGTTAAAAAAAAACATGTGTTACAATGTCTGAAAGCAACATTGATCCTGGTCAGTACCTAGATGGGTAACTGTTTAGGAATACCTGTAAGCTTAGATGTGCATATGGTGAAATGGATAATGGCTCAGAATCTTTAATTGGAGAACTGGGTTCAAATTCCTGTTGGGTTCATTGTATTCCCTTATGTACAAATACCCTTGGGAAAGTTATTAATTCACCTTTCCTCCCCTATCTATGGGTTAATTAGCAAAACTTGTATCAGTTAACCATTATCACAAAAAAAAAAAATTCTTACAATCTAAAAATATTTTCTGGCTTTAAATAACCTGCAAAGAGTTGATAAACCATAGAAAACAAATCTATCAATGAAATGCTGATTAGCTATACAGACATGTCTTTTAGATTTATTTACATTCTCTGGAGTATAAATATATAGAAACTACAATAGCTGCAAAGTGTTGAATCAGTTTACATATTGATTGTAATATAGAATTGATCCCCCACTTTATATCCACATAATTTCTTGTTTGTTGATTAGCCATAGAAAACGAATCAATCAATGAAATACTGATTAGCTATACAGGCATGTCTTAGATTTATTTACATTCTCTGGAATATAAATGCATAGAAACTATTGCAGTTTAAAGTGAGGGATAAGTTTATATATTGAATGTAATATAGAATTGATCCCTCACTTTATATCCCTATTTGTTTATCAATTTCTGCATCCACCTCTTCTCTCTTCAAGCTATGGGTTAATTAGTAAGTCTTGTATCACTAAAAGTATTATTATCTTAAAAAAATATGAAGTAAAATTGTATACAACATATTTAGATATAAGTATTTGAGGTTGATATGTTGCTAAACTAATAAACCAACCAAATCTTCATGCTTCTCCTCCTCCTTTCATTGATTAAGTTATCTCCGGAAAATCACATTAGAAACCAAGAAAAGAGTACATAATTATTGTATAATAGAAAAGGCTTGGGACAGCAGAAATGTGGTTCTACAGAAGGATACTGAGAATAAAATGTACTGAACATGTGAGCAACGCCAGTTTTAGAGAAAATGGAGACAAAAATAACACTTATACTTAACATCAGGAAAAGATAGTTGAAATTTCTAGGGCACATAATGAGGAAAGAGGGCTTAGAATATATGACACTCCCATGACATATTGAAGGTAAAGAGGTACAGGGTAAAGTAGCACATAATCTATTTTATGAGCTTGGGTAAATGGTTGGAAGAACAAAGATTAGGAGAGATAACAAAAACAAAATATTGTTTATTAAAAGCTTGTCCCTAGTTTTAAAAAAAAGGCGGTGGGGTGGTGGACAAACCATATTTTTTTACTATCCTGAACTATATGTAGCAACAGAAAGTCAGTTAAAATTTCTAGAGCACATAATGAGGCAAAGGGGCTTGGAAAATCTGTCACTCACAGGACATATTGAAGGCAAGAGGGACAGTGTTAAAGAATGTATAGTCTACCTAATGAGCTTGTGTAAATGGGTATCAGAACAGGGTTTAAGAGGGATAGCAAAAAGGCTAAATTTACTGAGCTACATAGGAGAGGAAATTGTGGAGAGCTATGATTTCTCATGTTCTGAAAGGACATGGTGCATTGAAGAAAATTCAAGATAAAATTGACTCTAAAACAAAAAAAGTTTAGTTTTTTTTTTTTTTTTTCTGCATTTATTACAAATATTTGCTGAAGTGGGGAATGTGCCATAAGACTGTTTTTTTTTATTTTGAAAACAAATTGCAAATTTCTGAATTAGAAGAGAACTAAATGCAATAAGATGAAAGAAAACAAGTTAAACATGAACTAAATATGTTCCAATAAGATGATTTATTATGATAAAAAATATAACATCTTGGTAAAATAACACCTGCCTTTAAATTAGTAACATTAGTTCCCTGTTAGAATTTTGTATCTAAAATAGACAGTGAGTAGCCTTCAAGTTGATAAATACATGAGAGGCTAGATTTCCAAAGAAAAGGAAAATTTCATTAGATATGAAAGAGGCAATCCTCAGTTTATTTTTTTTATTTTAGCATATAAATATCTCATCATCTCACTCTATTCATCATGATTATTTGCTTTATCTGTGTCTAGTTCTCTCTTCTCACTCATTCTGCCTGTCTCTCTCCTTACCCAATCTCACTTACTTTGTCTCTTCTTGCTTGCCCTCACTTACTTGTCTCTCCTTGCTTGCCCTCACTTTGTCTCTTGTTGCTCGCCCCCACTTATTCCTTTGTCTCTTGTTGCTCGCCCTCACTCACTTACTTTCTCTCTTCTTGCTTGCCCTCACTTACTTCCTTTCTCTCTTCTTGCTTGCCCTCACTTACTTCCTTTCTCTCTTCTTGCTTGCCCTCACTTACTTCCTTTCTCTTTTCTTGCTTGCCCTCACTTACTTCCTTTCTCTTTTCTTGCTTGCCCTCACTTACTTCCTTTCTCTCTTCTTGCTTGCCCTCACTTACTTCCTTTCTCTCTTCTTGCTTGCCCTCACTTACTTCCTTTCTCTCTTCTTGCTTGCCCTCACTTACTTTCTTTGTCTCTTCTTGCTTGCCCTCACTCATTTTGTCTCTTTGTTAGTTTGTTCACACAACCCTTAGACCAAGCCAATACCTCATACATAGTGGACTATTCCATTTGATCACGTGAAAAAAGAGAAAAAGATACTACCTAGTTTCAGTGAGAAAATGAATGCTAGGATTTATGAAACAAATTTCTACAAACCTTCATTCATTCTAATGATTCCATATCTAGTGATATAGCAAATACTAAAAGCATCTATAGAAATTCATTGCAAATGATTTTACTATAGGAATGCATTAGAAATTATTTGAATACTAGCTCTTTATGGAACCTGGAATATTATGGCTAGGATTTATGAAACAAATCCATCCAAACTTTCATTCCCTCTAATGATTCCATATCTAGTGATATAGCAAATACTAAAAGCATCTATAGAAATTCATTGCAAATGATTTTACTATAGGAATGCATTAGAAATTATTTGAATACTAGCTCTTTATGGAACCTGGAATATTATGGCTAGGATTTATGAAACAAATCCATCCAAACTTTCATTCCCTCTAATGATTCCATATCTAGTGATATAGCAAATACTAAAAGCATCTATAGAAATTCATTGCAAATGATTTTACTATAGAAATGCATTAGAAATTATTTGAATACTAGCTCTTTATGGAACCTGGAATATTATGGCTAGGATTTATGAAACAAATCCATCCAAACTTTCATTCCCTCTAATGATTCCATATCTAGTGATATAGCAAATACTAAAGCATCTATAGAAATTCATTGCAAATGATTTTACTATAGGAATGCATTAGAAATGATTTGAATACTAGCTCTTTATGGAACCTGGAATATTATGGCTAGGATTTATGAAACAAATCCATCCAAACTTTCATTCCCTCTAATGATTCCATATCTAGTGATATAGCAAATACTAAAAGCATCTATAGAAATTCATTGCAAGTGATTTTACTATAGGAATGCATTAGAAATGATTTCAATACTAGCTTTTTATAGAACCTGGAATATTATGGCTAGGATTTATGAAACAAATCCATCCAAACTTTCATTCCTCTAATGATTCCATATCTAGTGATATAGCAAATACTAAAAGCATCTATAGAAATTAACTTGGAATTATGTATTATAAATTATTCAAATTCAGAGAAAAGTACTGAAAACTATGTTATAGAAATACATTGAAAATAAGTGAAGCATAAGTAGTGAATAATGAATGTGTGTGTCACTGACAAAATCAGGCTTTTATGTGTCTAATCATTATGACCTTGCTCTGCATTTTTTATTAAACGGCATTTTTAAATATTCAATTTCAAGCTCTACATAATTATATTGCTCAAATTTAGATAAAATGTTTTCTTTTTTTTTTTTTCTGACATAAATTCACCTTTACTTCTGGAGTCTAAGCAATAATTTTAAAACTTGTTTTCATTTCAGGAATTTTCTCCATTGGGATTGACTTCCACAGAAAAATCAGCTACTCTCCTCACTTTTGAAAACAGCAATGCATCTGCACGAATCTGTCCACCAGCTCCAGAGAGTACCGGTCAACCTCGCCGATCTCGTCAAAGGGTGAGGCCTGATGATATCCCAGCACCCATCTTAGATGTAATCAAGGCATCTTTGGATTACGAACAGAATGAGACGCAGTCCAAAGCTGAACCTTGTCGAACAACTCCAATAACGCAGTCTAAATCACCTGCATGTGTTTCGGCCAGTAACAAAGCATTACTGGATGAACCCCTGACTACAGTTCAGTCTAGTTTAGGAGATGAACCCTTACAAGCATACAGCCCTGTTGTAAGTAGGCGGTTCTCGGATGTAAATAAGTCAACAATCACCACAGTGAACCATTTGAGAATGAGTGAGGATATTGGTGCTTCCATAGCTGAACCAGTGCATCCTCAGTCTCTCGCATCGAAAACCGATCGTTCTGATTCTGTGACTTTTACTCCGAGCTTAACTCTTGGATCTAATATCCAAAAAGCAAGTTTAACAGAGAACAACAACAGCTCCAAAATAGCATTCCATGCAACTGACTTGACTTCTGGAGACAATGTTACAAAGAATTTGAATGCAATCAAAGAACTTAGAACATCATCGCTTCCAGAAGTAGGATTCATTAAAGATGTCAAGAAAGAAGAACAGACAATTTCTGAAACCCCTGTAGTGGCTCATGATACCCAGCATAAGGAAAGCATGCCAACCAAATCTGAGAAATTAGATAGAAAAAGCAGCAGGATCATATCTAAATCTGACCAATCAATTGAAGACAAAGATATTTCTAAAGTTTCCATCAAGGATTTCGCAGATGTTGAGTTGTTCATTCGGGAAGATAATGACCTCGTGAAGCAGCAGCAAGAAGAACCTGTGAAAGTTCCGGAATCAAACTTTCGGTCCACCTCAAAGCTTTCGCTGACATCAAAAGCGACCGAGCCAGTATCTAGCCAAATGAGGAAGCCAACATCTATCACTGACGGCGATCAACCACAAGAAACAGTCTTATCTTCTGAAGTCGAGAAACCTGAAAAATTGTCAGCCCAAGTAACAAGCACTATAAGTCGTACCCCTGTTATGAGTACAGCAGTCTATACTACTAAATCTAAAACATCTACTTCAACCACTGCTGCTAAAACCATTACCAGTGTCACTGAAACCAAAACGGAATCTGTAAAATCTTCAGCACCAGTTACAAGTACTGATGCTAGAACGGTAACCCCTGCTGTGACGACAAAGACAAGTATAGCTCCAGAAATCAAGAGGCCATCTGTAACATCAACACAAATTAAAACTTCAGTCAGAAATGACACTGTAACACTTACTGAAGCCTCAGTTACACTACCAACTTCACAATCTGTTACATCTGTCACAAGCTTGACTCCAAAAACGAAGCCTGCTATCACTGTGATATCAGATTCTCATATAACAAGTGTGACCAATAGTACTCCTGTTACAACCACCACCACTCCAAGTGTTACATCTGCACCTCGAACCTCTGTTACGAGTGTTATCAGTTCCCAAAATGTGGTTACTGATGTCAAAAAACCTGCAGCGGTTAGTTTGCCATCAGTTTCTCATGTAACAAGTGTCACTAGTAGTGCTCCTGTTACAACAGCTGCTCCTCCCAGTGTTATGTCTGTACCTCAAACTTCTGTTATGAATGCTACGAGTTTGCAAAACCTGAGCACTGACATCAAGAAACCTGCAGTTAACTTACCATCAGCTTCTCATGTGAGCAGTAGTAAACCTGTTACCACAACCACTGATGTTACACCAGCTGCTGAAACATTAACATCTACAACCAGTACAAACTTAAAAACTTCTTCTGTAACACCTGCAACATGTGTTACCACAAGAAGCACTCCAGTCACAACCATGTCTGAAAGTTCAACAATTATTACTAAAACAAATGCAGGTGTAACTCCAGAAGTGAAGAAACCTGTTATTGTAACATCTTCACCTAGTCTCACAAAAACTGAACCAGTTACAAGTACCATCAATATTGTGACTACAAGTACTGCACTTAGTGGTCCTATAACTCAAACTACTTCTGTCACAAGCACCAACTCTGCAATGGCTCCTAGAGCCTTCAGCCTAAGTCCAACATTACCTGAAAGCCACGACCTTACAAGGTCCCTAGAACTAACGCAGAAAGACATTGAAAATGGTAACCTGATGACACGCAGTGCACAATTTACCCAGCCTCGAATGAGTGAGGGCTCACTAAATATACCCCGTCGTGGGATCTTAAAACGCTCTGGTTCTCTGCGTTCTAACAATATCAACTCTGAACTCATTGATCCAGAATTAGCAGTGGTGTTTCAAGCTCGCAGAATCAAGGAACAGAATGAACAGCCCACTTCGGATCTCGCCGAGGAGGATTCCGTGTTTGATGACAAGTTTCAATAGTGAGTCATTTATGATTTGATACTTTATTTACACTATTTACATTTGAATATTTCAGCCATTGTGCTCTCCAGCCTTCATCAGGTGTATATCTATCCAGTTAACCTACAGGGAGTTCCTTAACTGAACCCTTTATTTAACCTATGGGGGTAGAGTCGTCTAGTTCTTATTTTTATTACTGCTCAATTATTGCTTACCCTGTTTTCACTTAGTCAAAGTACATGTAGCCCGGCCCAATACACTGTTCTCATTCTTTTGCTTAAATTGATCCATAAACTGAGATATTTGAAGTGTTTAATATTTACTAATTCTACCTTCTGAATTTTCGGGGTATTGTGATGAAATAGGAACAAGGAATTCTAACCTACCCATGGCTAAGAGGCTATGATGTCTCATCTGCCCAGTCAAGTCTAGTGCTTTTAAAATTATTGCTAATTTACATGCATGGTCAAAGCCTGAATAAAAGATGAGCCACACAAATCAGCTGGGTGAGGATCTACAGATTTTGACTTGTGATGAACAGGGGTCATTGCAAATATCAACTACACCCTTCTGCAAATTGAAACAACAGATTTAGTTTCCTTTCTGTCACTATATGGTCACCCACTGGAGTGACAGGGTGTAATTAATTTCTATTCTTTCCTCACATTAGATCATCTGCAGGTAGTGTGCAGTAATATGAATCTATTTTCGGGGTGTATGATGAAATTTATTTGGCCTTGAAAAATATTGTGACATCTGTGATTGCATCAGATTTTCATCACACCCAGACACTATTGTCTCCACTGTCAATTAGTTGTTCTATGGCCATTGTCTTCAATGGATGTTACTCCAAGGAACCCTACAAAAATTGTAATGCTGCACGAACACAGTGGCAAGCCTTGCCAGTGAGCAAATCAAAGTACTATTAACTGGCTCAAAAACTCTCCTGATTTAAATACAGTTGAGAATCTGTGGTCAATTTGCAAGGAAAGACTTCATGGAATGGTCATACAAAGTACTAACATATGCACTGGGTCATGTTTTATTGGAAAAATACAAAAAAAAGTAAATAATAACAGAATTATTCATTTTGTTTCAATTAATTTGCACAAGGGTGTATAATCTATTTCGGTAGGTATGTGCCATCATTGCTTTCATTCCAGTTCCAGACATTAGTTATTTTCTTGGAAAACATGGTAGAGGGTGTTGGTCTTCTGTCAAATCATTCTCATGTCAACTATGAATATCTATGTCATCAGCATGGCCTTCGTCATTATTAGTACATTGGCCTCAAGATGGAAAACAAGAACGCTGTTTTTTATTAACAGATTTGTATGGGATGTGGTATGGACTGCTTAAATGATCAGTGCCCATCTCTTCACATCTGTGCTTGTATCTACTAGGGGGAGCTGAAAAGTTCTTGGCCTTACCTGACAATTTTTGTCTTTTTAATACTTCTTATCCAGTACTTTTCACCAATGCTTTGTTGATGAGGTGGTGTTTCAGAACACCTTCATATAACAATGCTTTGATGCTGAAAATGTATTTTACATCAGGATTCACGTTGTTGAGCTGTCCAAAGTTCGTTTTCATGCATTGGGGTAGTTTTAACTGTCACTACGATCATTGTCAAGATTTGATCAGTATGTTAGGCGAGATATATTTGACAAATCCTGGGTTTTTAGATTAATGCCATTAAAATTTAAATCCATTAAAGATGATTTCATCCCCAATGGTCAAACTAAAAAGCACCAATCAAGCATTTATACCAGCTCTTTTTACTATATATGTATATCACTCATCTTATGGTAGACAATCGCATTGTCTGTGGTGTGTGTGTGTGTGTCTCTCTCTCTCTCTCTCTCTCTCTCTATATATATATATATATATATATATATATATATATATATATATAATAATTAACTCTCCTATCATTTTTGACATATGATTGTCTTTCAGTTTTGTTTTTATGTTTATGTATAGTATAAGACAACAATCCTACACAGGATTTGCAAACAAGTTCACATGAGGGACATGCTGAAGGGTTGACCATCATATGGGCTGATGTATTGGCCCGAGATTTATTGTTGGTTCTTAATTCTCTCAGATGGTTGAGACAATTATGTTCAAAATTAGTTATTCCTTGGTGGCAAGTGTTTCTCCATTTTGTTTGGTTTTCAACATCAAGTTCAAACTGTATATTTGCAGCAATTGTATTTGAGTTTGTCCTTGAAACCTAACCAAGGATGGCCTACAGTACACCTACCATGAAAATATATATATATATATATATATATATAGTCAGTCAATTAAAGATTTGCTGACATTTGTCTTTCTTTTTTAGTGGCTACCATATTGTAATTATTTCTATGCTAGGCCTACTAAGGGGATCCACATAGCCTAACATATATGCTGATTCTTTCAGACATCTAACTCTCCAGTGTTCTTACTTGTCCAGTATTTTCACTTCATTCCACAGAGGCTGATGATGTTTTTCTTTTGTGCAAAAAAAAAAAGTTTTCTTTTTGATATTTAATGTCTAGAAATTTCCCAAATGAGTTTTCATTCCGAGTGCTTTCTGCTAATCTGAAATTGGTTATTTTCAAGTATTTTGTTTGTTCTTTTGCAAATGGTGTGTAACATGTTGGTAGGTAGACATTTTAAGTTGTAAAATATGACCAGTACATTATGGCTTTGGTTATACTTGATGTTGCTAAGGGTTGCTTTATTTTTTACTAGCTTAAAAGCTGCACTCCGTGCAGGGCTGATTGGGCCTCAGGCTCAAAACTAGAGAGACCCCTATGGTTCAGCTTAGAAAACAGCAATGATAATTTTGAAGAAATAACTTGGAATTCCTCAATTCTCTCCATGGAACTTCAAAACCTTACTTTAACTCTGATTCAGGCTGTAAGTCCAATTCCAACCAAAAGACTAATTTGGCCCAAATTTCCAATTCAGGCTGAAAATTGAATTCTTCAAATCACAAACTCTGCGGAACTTCCAAACCTCACATCACCAAAACTCTCACTTTAACTCTGATTCCTTGGTATTTTGAATTCTCAATTCACAAAATTTTGAAGATATTTTAAAAAACAAAAATTTCAAATTCACAAAGTTTTTGTATTATTAGGTTGGTGCAAAAATAATGACGTAGTAATGTCGTTTTTTGACGTATTTTTTAACGTCAAAAAACGACATTATTACGTCATTATTTTTGTCCCAACCTAATACTTTAAACTCAATATAAATTAAAAACTTTTAAAATGGCTAATTTTTGTTCAGTTATTTTAAAATTTGTTCATTCCTCATCCAATCGGGACACAAATCTGAATGCTGGATGTTCAAGCACTAGATAAAGGGCTGATTTCCAATCCGAGGATCATCCTGATTACAAAATGGTATAATATATCTATGTAGAGCAAGTGTAGTCCAAGTCAGAGGAGTTTCAGACACACAGACAGACAGACAAAATTTGCCATTTATTTATTTAGATGTTAAAAGTTTCAATTATTTTTAGATGCTTCTTGAAGTTAAAGGCGCATATAACATTCCCGTTCTCAATTCGTATATTGTATATCAAAGCTGGTACATATGTGTATTTTAAGACATTTTTTATGTTTATACATTCTTTTTATAGATAGAAATATTTAAGTAAATGCTCTGTTTATAATAAATAGTATTAACAACATTTATTGGCCTGAATGTCTGAGAAAATTTTCATAAAAATTATGCGTCCTCTGACAGGAATTGAACCTGTGTCCTATAAGGAACCGTCATATCACCTGATGTGTTTTACTGATTTAGCCACAGAGGAGCGTTTCAGTTAGGATGGTCGATTTTACTGTTTTTAAACTACAATTCTCCATGATTTTCTCTCGTACATTCATATCTGCTTGATGCGTATCCAAATGTAAACAAATGACATCACACATTATGAAATGGAAAACAAAGAACATATAAACATAAAAAATGTCTTTAAATAATTGTCGGACTTTGTCCATTTCATGTGTGACATCATTTGTTTACATTTGGATACGCATCGAGCAGATATAAATGTACAAGAGAAAATCATGGAGTATTATAGTTTAAAAACAGTAAAATCCGAAATGCTCCTCAGTGGCTAAATCAGAAAAGCATGTCATGCTATATCACGGTTCCTTACAGGATACAGGTTTAATTCCTGTCGGCAGGATGCATATTTTCTATGAAGATTTCTCAGACATTCAGGCTGGTAAATGTTGTTAATACTGTTTATTATAAACAGAGCATTTACTTAAATACTTGTATCTATAAAAATAATGTATAAACATAAAAATGTCTTTAAATAATTGTCGGACTTTGTCCATTTCCTATGTGTGTATGTATATGTGATAAATTATGTATATGCATTAATGTAAGAGTGTGTTTGTGTATACAATTTGTCCCTTAGAATTTGATTTATCCATTTTGTTCATTTTTTAACTTTACATACTTGGGTTCCTTGACATTTATTTTTTTATCAGCCTTACTCCCAAATATTGTCACCTCCCATTTCTTCCTTTGCTTCTGTCTTTTTTGTTTTGCAGATCTCTTCCTCTTCTTTTATTCTGATTCTCACATGTCCCTTTTTCTCTCTCACTATATCTCTCCTTCTATCTCTTATATCACTACTCTCTCTCTCTCTATCTTATATCACTACTCTCTCTCTCTCTATCTTATATCACTACTCTCTCTCTCTCTATCTTATATCACTACTCTCTCTCTCTCTCTATCTTATATCACTACTTCTCTCTCTATCTTGTATCACTACTTCTCTCTCTCTCTCCTTCTCTATCACTTTTCTCCCTCTGCCCTCCCTGGAACCCTTCTAAGATGAATCCCGTCAGATGTTTATGGCTTAGAAAAAGCCAAATTGGTTATTGACACAGGAAAGTAAAATGCTATAGAGGAGGCTTGTCAGTGAACCATTAACGAGCAGCATGTTTTGTATTTATGGTTAACATCTGACTCCAAGCAGATGCCAACATGCCTGGGGGGAAAGAACTTAATGATGTAAGCAAATTTGCCAAGTCATCTTGCCAGGGGCAAAAAAAATTTAAAAGAAAAAAAAAAGAACACCTGGAGAGGGTGAATTTTTGCTTTGTTGTCAAAATATTAAATCCTCCACAGAAGCTGACATATGAAAGTGCATGCA
>OZ010615.1:19593400-19610900 GCA_963932145.1 Acanthosepion lycidas | reverse complement strand
GAAATGTAAACAAACAAATTACTAAGGAATTAATGAATTTCATTTTTAATCAGACATTATTTCTTATTACTCCAAGTGTTATCCTAGTGATTAGACATTCTATTTTTATATATATATATATGCCCATTCAGAGAGATGTTTTTTTTTTTCTTGAGGCAGGACTGAGTTTCATTTTGCACAAAGCAAAGTGGGCACTTCCTGACAGAGAATTTTGTCATTTTTCAAGGCCAGATGCTCTTCCTTTTTTTTTTTTAGGCAGAACCAGGATTAATTTTGCAAAAAGCAAGGTGTGTCCTGCCTGATCAATGATTTGAAACAAGGTTTTTACAAGGCCACATGCTCTCCCTGATGCCTAACTCAGACACTCCCAGTAGTCATGTGCCCTAAGTGTTTTTATTGAGACACCATCTCTAGAAAGGTTAACATTCAAGGCTTAAGACCCCATCCTAGTCTTATATATATATATGTGTGTGTGCATATATATATATATATATATATATATATATATATATATATATATATATATATATATATATATACACACACACACACACACACACACACACACATACACAGTGTAACACACATATAAGAGAGTTGTCAGGACCGGAGAAGAAGTCTCTTATATCTGGGTTACACTAATATATATATATATAGTGTGTGTGTGTATGTATATATGTATATATATATATATATATATATACACACTGCGTGCCAAATTATTATCGAGATAACTTTTTTCTAATATTTCAAAAACTGTCCAATCAATTCACACAAAATTTTCACACAATTTTGGCAACACTGACTTGCGCAATCACTGAAATTTTCGTATTGATCTGTGCAATGTAAACAAACTGGCACCATATTTGTTATCAGCACTGTGATTTGAGTGTGCCAAATTATTAAAAAATGTAAGAATTTAGTGAAAAGATTGGCCATAAAAGAAGTTTAAGTGATGCTGAAAAGAAAACTATCAACTCAGAACTCTCAAAAGTTAAATCTACCCTAGAAATTTCTAAAATGATAGGGAGGTGTCATCAAACAGTGAAAAAGTTCACCGCTGACCCTTCACAAGTACGCAAAAGAGTAGATAAAGGTAAGCCGAGTGTTATTTCACATAGTCTCATGTTATGACTTAAACGAGAGACCATGAAGAACCCTGGACTTACCAGTCAAGAGCTTTTCAGTTGCATTGGGGATCCTACTGTGTCTAAAATTACTCGGTGTCGGTATCTGAGGGAAATAGCAACAACAGTCAAACCTGTATCGAAGCCTCCGTTGACAAGAAATCACATTCAAAATCGACTGAAATGGACCAAGGACAATATGAAGATTGACTTCTCTAAAGTTTTGTTCACAGACGAAACTCAAGCAACACTTGATGGGCCAGATAGATGGTGCAAAGGCTGGGTAATGAATGGACAGAATCACCATCAGCGTTTGAGACACCAACAAGGCAGTGGAGACATAATGATATGGGGTGGTATTATTGGAAAAACATTAGTGGGCCCATGGAGAGTACCAGATGGCGTCAAAATGCATACATAGCATTTATGAAGGAGCATCTTGAACTGTGGATGAAAAGGCAAAGAGTTGCCTTCAGAAGGGCCATTGTTTTTATGCAAGATAATGCTCCTTCACATGCTGCTCACAAGACTACTGAATATTTTAAACAGTTAGGCTTCGATGGACCTCGAAATATGAAGTGGCCAGCAAATTCTCCGGATTTGAACCCAATCGAAAACCTTTGGCGCATCATGAAGCAAAGACTGTATGCCAATGGATGACAATTCAGGAGCAACACTGAGTTGTGGAAAGCAATTCTTGACATATCTCATGGCATTACAGCAGATGACATCCTACAATTAACAAATTCTATGGATCGTCGACTTTTTCAAGTAATTTCAAAACAGGGAAAGCACATTCCCTATTAATTTGTTTAAAACTGTGCCTTTGTTTGTATCTGTTATTATTTGTTTGATTATCTTATTTACTAGCTTCTTTTGATCATAAACATTCACGTGCAACATTAATATATGTTTTGTTTGCTCAATTCTGGGAATTTTACTAAACCTTTCTAATAATTTGGCACGCTCAAATCACCGTGCTGATAACAAATATGGTGCCCGTTTGTTTACATTGCGTAGATCAATACAAAAATTTCAGTGATTGCGCAGGTCAGTGTTGCCAACATTGTGTGAAGATTTTGTGTGAATTGATTGGACAGTTTTTGAAATATTAGAAAAAAAAGTTATCTCAATAATAATTTGGCACGCAGTGTATATAGTGTGTGTATGTATGTATATATATATATATATATATATATATATATATAATTTCAGATATAACTAAAATATATCTGTAAAAAGATAAAAGGAAAACTGTATTTTGCAACAAGTATTTATAAACAAAAGTAAAAATGTTAGTTTTTCAAATTTTTTAAATTTAAGAATACTCATAAATATTCTTCAGGTTAACTAAAAAGTCTCAGTAAATTATGGAGGATGACAAGTAACATAATTTAATGTCTAATAAAAGAAAGTGAGTAAATGATGTTGTTGAGTTTTTTTGTTTTTTACTTTACAGTTAACCTGATAAATATTTCTGAGAAAATTATATGGTGTCCATAAAGTCTCTTTACAATTTAAAAAAAATATATTATAAAGGCAATTGATATCAAACTATAAATAGATGTCTTTCAACCAACCCTCATTTTCCAGCAAGATGGTACACGGCATCACATTGGGGACTGTATGTTCATGGGTTCCTAAATTGAACATTTCCAGACTGGTGGATTGGAAGGGATGGCCCAATACCCTGGCCGCTATGTTCACTAGATATCACTCTCCTGGACTCCTTCTTTTTTTTTTTTTTTTTTTTTTACTACTCTCCCAAACAAACATACACAACAATATTGTGAAACCAAAAGAAAATGGTTGAATCTGTCAGCACAGCAATAATAACAATATCTCCACACGTGACAGTAATTGACGTAATTTTCAGTTAACAGTATGAAAATAGCGTTCTTTAAATTCTTACAGTTGCTAAGGACATTTTGTTTTTGTTATTATTAGTTACTTTGTTTAAATAAATTCATTTCATTTTTTTGCCTTGAGAAAGTACAGATTGGATGAAACGTGTCGGCAACTATTACAGTTTTCCTATTGTCATTTATATTTATAAATATTGTCTTTTCTACAGGTTAACTCTGGGAAATATATATATATATATATATATATATATATATATATATATATGTGTGTGTGTAGGATCAATTTTAGGATAATCTCTGAAAAAAATGTCCTGAAGGACAAAATGAATCGCGCAAAAAATTTGAGTGAGAGATACAAAGGGTATCAAAAATACATTTACAAGCTTTTAGGAGCAGGTTCCTCACACCAAAACAAGGACAAAATTTCGTATAAACATGTGTCAGCAAATACTTCATTTTTCAGTTATTAAGTTTAAAGTTTACAGTAGATGTTAAATGTACAGTCCAAGATTACTTTTGGGGGGGAAGGTTCCTGGCTTGGTGCAAAAATAATGTCGGTTTTTGATGTATTTTTAACGTCAAAAACCGACATTATTTTTGCACCAACCTAATAAAATGTCCACTAAAACATATGTCCAAAAGGCTATCATTGTACCTCAGTATACCACCTCATAACAAATGTTCAAAATGTCTTCCACTTGCTTCTACATGCGTATGCACCATTGGATCATTGACAAGCGGACACTTTCATCTGTGAACAGCATTACCTGTTTTGTTGATAATTTTCCTATTGTGCTTTTTATACTAATAATAAATGTACATTTTTTATTTTGTTCTTCACTGTTTTGTACAGCTAAGTTTCCTGCACATGGCAACCATCAGGTGCAGATTGGAAACTAATCAGTGCATTTTCAATCAACACTTGATGGTTGCCACTTGCATGAAATTCAGAGTTATACCAAATAGTGAAGAACAAAACCTAAAACTGTTATCCAGAGAAAGTCTCAAACAAAAACTAAGCTATTGAAAAAAGAAAACCAACCTTGAGGTAAACCTACTGACTCAGTAAAGTGCTTGAAGCCTAGATTGCCTAGGAAGATGGAAAAAAAAACTCTTCTGTCAAGTTTATCCCCTTGTGCTAATTCTGGGGATGGCTTCAAACTTTTGAACTGTAGTGTGTGTGCATATATATATATATATATATATATATATATATATATATATATTTGTAGGTCTGATGAATTTGATCATGATTATGATTCCAATGTAATAAATTATAACTATAGAATATTAGTGTATGAGCCTTTTATATTATATTTTTACTCTGTACTGGACATTGAGTTCTACCTGCGTTCTATCTTCTTGGGAATTATATATATATATATATATATATAAAACAAACATGTACATATTGTTTCAGGTTCATTTTATCAGGTGTCATAAGTCAGAGTGCATACATTATAAACAAATTTTAACATATTTTTTTAAAATCTCATTGATTGATAAAAGCATAAAGATTATATGAGAATAGAAACTATTATTAAAATTTTGATCACAACAAAAGCATCTAACAACTGAAGGTCAAATGAGTATAATTTATAAAAGTCGGATCATTTCAATAAATGTAATAAAATACTTTGTTATATCTTCTCACCAAAACTTACAGTGAAACAGTCATCAGAGAATTAGAAATCCTGTCAGGATTTATTATGAGTGGCTACAATCTTAACAACATGAATAAATACAGTATTCTCCTTTTTTTTTTTTTTTTTTTTTTTTTATGTGCCATGTCCTTTCAGGATGTAGGTGATCATGGCTCTCAACCTCCCTCTATCCCTTGCACCTCTCAACAACTTCCTTTCCTCTGCCACCTCCCCCAGACCACATTCTGTCAACAACTTAAGCACCAGGTATATCACACATTGTTTTCCCTTGTCCCTCTTTTCCTCGATTCGCCCCGTGAGTATCAAATTCTCCAATCCCTCCTTTCTCCTTCATAAAAATTTCAGCTGCCTCTTCCTGATGTTAAGTATAAGCCTCCTCCTTGTTTGCATACCCTCTAAGACCTCATCGTTGCTTACATGCTTGGTCTATGATATCCTTAGCATCCTTCTGTAGAACCACATTTCCATCGCCTCAAGTCTCTTCATCTTTGAGGAAATCGTCCAACATTCACTGTCGTAAAGACGGACAGATGTCATGTAACAGCTCAATATTCTTTTCTTTGTTACCAAAGAAATCCTCCTAGTATAGGAAAATTAAACAAAATTCCAGGCACCATGTGTTGCAGTTTTGGGGGTATTGTGTACTAGTGAGTTAGCCCAAATGACTTGACTCACCAATAGAAGGTTAAACAATCAGAAGACGTAGAATATACAATCCATCGTGTATAAAGGCGACCATTTTATTTACTCTATCTGAATGTCCAGTGCCAGCTTGTCAGGCGAAGAGGAACAGAAGGAAGAACTATGCTCTGCTACTTTACCGGGATATCCACTGCTAACCTGAACTACGCTTTCCTACTGTCTTCGAAATATTCACTGCTAACCTCTGGATTCTATACTCAAAAACGACCATCATCATGAACAACACCATGTACCTTCATTTCCCCTGTCTTTGAAATATAAAAAAAATTCTCTCAACTTTTCTCCCCAAGCACTGCTACTTTGTGGAACATAATCCTACAAGGGTGCTTCTCTGAACATTACAATCTTAACCTCTTCAAGTCAAGGGTCTATCCTCCTTATCCTCATAATATTATGTCCAACCACCACCTCTTTCATTCATATCACACACTTCATTCATCCTATTTTAACAGTAACCCTCTATGCTCCAAGGTCAATGGCCAAACACTATACTGCCTATCCTCATAATCTTCAGTTTTTATCACTTCCTCTTTGATTCATCTCACAAAGCTAATTTATCATAATCATTTTAACAGTAACTCTCTATGCTCCAATCTTAACCTCTTCAGGTCAAGGGTCAATTGTTATCTATTCTCTCTATCTTCATAACTTTCACTTCCTATCAACTTCTCTTTCATTCATATCACCCACCTCATTCATCAAAAACCAATTTAACAGTAACCCTCTACACTATAATCTTAACTTCAAGTCAATTGGTTAATCATTATCTATCCTCCTTATCCTCATTCCTTACCACCTTTCTTTCCTTAATATCACCCACCTCATACAACATAACCATTTTACCAATAATCCTTTACACTACAATCTTAGTGTCTTCAAATTAAGGCACAATCGTTATCTGTCCTTCTTATCCTGGTAATTCTCACTTCCTCCCCCACCTCGTCTTTCATTCGCATCACACACCTCATTTATTACCACAAAAGTAACCCTAAACCCTTTTAAGAAAAATTAATGACGCTAGAAAAAGAGAATAAAAAAAATATTTGCAAAACTTTCTTTGTTCATCACATTCAGTGAAAAGCATGCCTCCACAAAGAGCATCTTTGATTTAATTCATGATTATTTTATATGTATGAGCTGTATTTGTATTTTTTTCAAAAGTACATTCAAATTTCAATGTCCGCTTGACAATAGCCACTTTGTTGAATTTACCATAACATAACAAAAAGTGTTTGTTGAAAAGATTTCAATTGGATATGCAAACAGAATATGAAATCAGATGTGACTTGCCAATCTTCTATGCAGTCAGATAACATTCCTTTAGGTTTCACCTAAACCTCCCTATCCCCACCACCACCGGATGTGCCCCCACCTCCTGCCTTGTGCTGGGTGAGGAGTTGTAATGGATAGCGCCTTGGAGTGATAAATCAGAGAGTCATTACATTAACTTATGACAAATACCTTTGGGAAAAGGTATTCATCCATTTCTTCTACTCCCCAAACTATAGATTAAATAGTAGGACTTGTATCTGGAAAAAATCATAATCTCTGATAAATTGTTAAAAAGTAAATAATACTCACTGACAATAATGAGTTATTCTTAAAAACCATTTGGGGTGGGGATAATGACCCACAAACTGATAAGCTATAAAAAAAAAAAATAAATGAATAAATTTGTTTCAGATATTTTGGGTATTTTTCTTTATAAAATTTCACTCTTGACAAAATTGAATAGATGGAGATTCTTACTGTCCATCTTGGAATACTTACTGGCAAGTCTGCAACCCAACTTGTTATGCGTTGAATATGAAATTTTATTTTAATGTATAATGTTTAATCTATGTTTTAACATTGACCACTGAATTAAATGCCTTGTCAAGGAAGGAGATTATGTTGAGAAATGTTGTCTCAAACAGATATTGATTATTTTTCTCTAATAAATCCCAAATCCATAATTGTGCATTTGTGATAAACACAGCAAGTTGAGCTGCATCTGAAAGCCCCCATAAGCAAAGAAAACAACGGATATTTTTATCCCATATTTAAACTTATGTATATGTTTATATTTAATCATATAGCTGAGTGGTTAGAACATCCAATTTCTGACCATGGAACTTTGGTTCGAACTTCATCTTGGTTGATTTTTCAGGAAGGTTACTAATGATGTTATCTGCTTGTGGGGGTGAAGGTTACTAATGATGTTATCTGCTTGTGGGGGTGAAGGTTACTAATGATGTTTTCTGCCTGTGGGGGTGAAGGTTACTAATGATGTTATCTGCTTGTGGAGGCGATCCCAGCATGTGGAGACAATCCCAGCATGTGGGACCTTTGAAAAATGCTTGAAAACCATACTATGTGTTGACCCAAGCTTTGTTAATGAAATTTTGGGAGTCGTTGATTATTGTACAAGCATGAAGTTACAAGTCATTGTGACTGAGGGTTTGAGCATATCGGCCTTCTCTCCAACTGTAACTAAGGTCTGTCTGTCCGCATAGTCGCTTTGTAAACCACAGGTATAGTCTGTGGGGGTTAAACAAATACAGATGTACCTGGGCAGACATCTACAATAGGGATTGGCTAGCTAACCTAGTAGGCAGGCATACTCAGACACAAGTAGCCAGCCATTACTTCTGCCTATATTCTCACAATATTGTTTCTCTTGTTATATTTATTTCAAAATCTGTCTAAGCGCTACTAAATACAAAAGTCTTTTAGTTAAACCCTGGCATCATTTGCAGGCTCTTAATTTCAAACTCTGATTTCAGCATTTAATTGCTTCTTTTCTTTCTTTTCTTTTCAGCCCAAACTCTTTGTTGTCTGAAATCATAGATGAAGAATGTGACGAAAAACCATTATCTGTGGCAGAGAGAATCTCACAAATGGAGACCAAAATCAGTGTGTCAACATCTGGGTGTACCACGCCAAAGACGCCTAGATCAAGGTAAGTTGATGCATGCAACACCTCTGCTGCAACTGACTGGCTATCTCTTACCAAATGGACAAAGTACTTCTGGAATGGGAAGGGGGAGCATATCTTAATTCTGACTGAATTTAATATTTCAATATTTTTTATTGATGAATGATTTGATTACTTGATTTTAACACTACAACTGTGTCTTTGGAGCAGGGTATGGAGGGAGCAAGGTATACCTGAAAATGAACTGGGAGGGATACTAAGAAGACAAAAATTAGAGCTACAATGGATAGGAAGTTACGGAGAGCCATAATCATCCACATCTATTTAAAATTACCTATTATTTTTTTTGCATCAAATTATGCAGCACTTATTTTGATTAACTGCATTACTTAGAATGATTACTTCACTACTTATTTCATAATTTATGTAAAACAGTAAATTGATTTACATTGTTCGAACTGTTGTCATTTTTATTAAAATATTCACAATGTTTTGGCTGTTTAATGCTTCGACCTTCTTCAAGTGATATTTGTTTGAATTTCAAGCTGAACACTTCTTATCCACTGGGCCATGTTTCTCCAAGTGCATATGGCTCGGTGAATAAAAGTGTTGGCTGATTGATCCAAAAGTGACTTAGTTGTGAAATCAATCCCTGGCTGCAGCAGTTAGAACAAGAACTTGGAGAAGTTCAGTTATCGAGCGGAATTCACTAAAACCGAGACATGGCACATGGAATTAAAGCAATTTATCTAGAGTTGTGGTGTAATGGATATGGGCTGAAAATGAAAACTTGGTATGCTGAGTTCGAATCCCAATCAAGTTTGTTATATTCACTTAGACTTATCTCTTCTCCCCTCAGCTATGGTTGGCAACCAGTCTACTGCAGAAAGAAATGGCGACCTACTGCAGGAAAAAATTTTCTGCCTTTCAGTCATATATCAAAAGATACAAGATCACCCAAGCATGTATCACATGTGGCAATTAACTGACTGACTGACCCCCCCCGTGGATTAAATAAATTTTAATTCAAATTTCCAACAAATATCATCTGAAGAAGGTCAGAATGTACTGAAATATTGTCAATATGACGATAAAGATGAGGGCGACAACCTGAACAGTGTAAATAGTTGCAGTACCTCATCACAGAAATATAGACAGAAGTAAATTGATTATTGCGTTACTTAAATAAGTTTTTCAAACCTTATAAAAATGTATTGAAAGCATTAAATCAAATGTCACAAACTTGAAATTATGCAAATTTATTATTTATTACAAATTTAAATTTAATTTATTGTTTCAACATTTTAGCAACAGATGGGTTTTGCATGTTTTTTTCCTTTTATGACGACACCCATCCCTAACTTTTTGTCCCTCCCCCAGTAGATTGTTTGTCTCTAATCACACAGTCCACTATGATATCCTGTATCACTTCCATCACAATTTTGTCCTTAAAATGCTTTAATTTTTACAGTCCTTGTGCAAGTTTTTTCTGTTGCTGAATGTTCATCTGAAGATGAATAATTCAGTTGAGAAAAATTTGCCAATTTTGTCTACAATGAAACGAAGAATTAGAAAATGGAAACATTACTATGGAGCAAGAACAAAAGAGAGGAGAAATGTAGAAAACAATTGACCTTGCATTTAAACTTTCGTCAATTAAACTTGACTGGAAGGCATGAAACCGGAAGAGAGTTCCACAAGCAAGAAGTGTGAGAAGAGAACCTGTTAGCATAGAACTTAGGATTACATCTAGCCAGCTCAACTGTAAATCAGTGAGACCTCATTGCTGATCTAATACTGCACTTAAATTCAAAAAGTCTAGGTACAATAGCAAAGAGTTAATCCAAACAATTACTATATAGTTGCTTCCCTGTGCCTTTTTTATAGAAAAGGCACAGGGAAGAAACTTTGTGATGGTGGGAAAGTGACTGAATCAGAGATGCCAGGTCAGGACCAATAATATTGCTTCTTTGAGATTATATATACAAGTGTGTTGTTGCCGATGCTGTGGTTTGAAACTATATCGCCAGTGAGTAACATGGGCGATTTCATTAAGTACGTCACGTGAATCATAAAGGAAGTTAATAAATAGGAAGTAACGTGATGACTATATAATCAGTGTTTACTCTTCTTATCTATCCATTATTGATATATGTTCACTCTCCCTACTCTATTACTATACAGATTCTTTTCTGATAATTATACTATTTGGCAATTACTACTTGAACAAGTATTACTAGTATGGATATTATTGGAAGGTATTACTACTAGAACCGGCATCTATGAAATCTGGAGTATAACAAGCATTTTTTATTATTGATAACGAGATTTCACTTGACATAGCGAAGCCGTCTAATATCACAAATATATATGCTTTGAATTCCAGTTGAATCCATTACTTTCACTTATGTGCTATTACCCTTGAGGAAGGTATGAATCCCCTTCTCCCCAAAGCTATGGGTAAATAGCAGGACAGACCGGTTTTATAGCCTTGGGCAGAAACTGGTCTAGGAGAAAGACAACTCTGAATTCAAAAAACCCTTCAGGTTGGAGGTTGTGCAGTAGGCTAACAACTTGCTCACTTTTTATTGGCTTGTTGCAAAAACCACAACAATATCTTGTGGTCATATGTTCCTTAAGAAATGTAAAGGCATAATATATATATATATATAGCCACTAAGACACAAGAGGTTACTAGGTTTGGAAAAATTAGAAAACAGGAACATTATTATGGAGCAAGAACAAAAGAGTAATCAGGGAAGACAGTAGATAGTTATTGACATTGCATTTAAAGTTTTGACAAAGTTGAAAGCAAGAAGCTGAAAGAGAATTCCACAAGCGAGAAACTGTTAGCATAGAATTTACAGTTATATCTAGCCAGCTCAACTGTAAATTTATGAGACCTTCAGTTAAGAAAAATTTTGATTTTACGGAAGTGAGAGGAAAAATTGTCGTTGGAATGCCACTCATACTTACGCAATCATACATACAAGCACGTACACTCATTGACGTATGTAAACACACACATGCACGCTTACTTGCCGGAGCTCACACAGACATAAACATTTTTCCTCCCACTTCCATAAAAAACACCGATATATGCAACCATATATAAATCCAAAATTTAAAAATTAATCAGTTTGTCTGATGATCATAAATATCATGAAACCCAGCGTCACGAACTCGCATCAATCCAACTAAATATGTTAGCTCTATCAATGATATTGATCACTTTCTAATAAGTACCGCACATATATAATATATAAATAATATATATAAAAATTGCATATATATATATATATATATATATATATATATATATATACACACACACACACACACACATTTTACATATATATGTGTGTGTGTCTGCTTCATTACACAGCACCAAACTTTTTCACTTTTATTTATTTCTGTTTTATTAAATGGCTGCAGACATGTCATCATGGAGTGCATTTAATGATTAGAAACAATTTTTTTAACCACTGAATGCATGTGCAAATCTATTAATTGCACCTATTCCCTCTAGTGTTGTATTCAATAAAGATTGGGAGATTTTGTTTTTTTTTATAGCTTATTAACTTTTTGCAGATTATTTAAAGCCAGAAAATATTTTGGGATTGTATTTTTTTTTTTTTTTTTTTTTAGATAACTAATTAACCCATAGCTGAGGGGAGAGGAAGTGGATTCATACCTTTCTGAATAGTATTTGTGCATAAGTGAATATAATGAACTTTGCAATTAACAATTCCAAGCCATTATCCATTGCACCACCCCCACATCCAAGCTTACAGCACCTGGTATTCCCAAGTGGTCACAAATCTAGGTATTGACAGGCTCATTGTTGCTTAACTTTAGTGATTGTGTGGGAACAGATGTTTCAATGTGATAGGCTGTAAGAATGAAGAATTTGGTTATTTGTAGAAATTTATTATATTGCATTTCACTGATTCCTATGTCCATCACAAGTTTTTATTAACATTACACATAAGGCAGCCATATTGGGCTCCTTGCAAAAAGTTTCATATCTTTGATGAAATCAGGTTAACCAATTAAGGCAAACATGGATTTCCTTTTACCTGGAATATTTCTTTCCTTGTCATCTCTTTGAATATGCAGGTGTAGTGGGGGGGGACCTTAGATGTACCTGGTGCAAATAAATGAAACTATAATGAGCACTGTACAGTTGGATTCTACATGCCTGAATCAGCCACTACGAAAATAGTAACCCTTCTGTCTTTCGTGCTGTCTAATGATGAAATATGAATTCTTTCCCCCACAGATCACCACCCCACATCCATGAAAACCTGATATCATTACGTGTGTCTATTGGCAACACACATTGATACTATGGTGTGACTAAAACATTTGCTTTGTCATTCCATACTTACCTTCTCCTTATATACTATTCTGTAACTGCATCTGTTCAGATCTTGTTGAACTATACTTCAGACTATCAGGCTGAATATGCAGGTGTGCAAGTATATATTTAGTCAAGTGCATATATATATATATATATATATATATATATATATAGGAATGGGGCTGCCTCAAACTAGTCTCAAAGACAATTGCACCTGTAGTGATCTTAGTTCTTACTGCTGCTAGGTAACCTTGACATATTTGGGAAGGATATTAGAATTATCCTCAATCTATACTAGCGGTAAACTGCCTACATACAGGTAGAAAATGAATTCAGTAAATATACAAAAATAAAAAGGAGTGAAACGAGAATGTATCTTCTCACCAGAACCAGGATTCATTATTGGTGGCTACAATCTTAACAGCATAAGATATTCAGATGAAACAGTGTTGATAGCAGACATAGAAAGGAAACTTGTAGAGAAATTAGTGAAGGAAAATGAGAAGAGAAGAACTAAATATCAATTGTAAGAAGACAGAATGCCTGGTTATTTGTGAAAGGAAGAACAAATTACAAATTGGAGATAGCAAAATAAAGCAAGTGTTATACTAAAATTCAAAATGCATTGGGATAGCGAAAGATGCCTTTCAAAAGCCAAGCAAAGTATTAAGTAGTAAAAAGAAGTAAATTTTGTTAGTAACAAAGGAAAGAGTACTGAACTGTAATATCAGTCCTCCTATATGGCAATGGATCTTTGATCTATTCATCGTCCTTCTCTTCATCCTTTCCTCTTTTACATCTCTTTACTAGTGCTTCCACTCTCTGTAACTCCTTGCTAGTGGCACTCCCATCTTGTTTAGGGTGAGAAGCTTTAAAAAAAAAAAAAAAAAAAAAAATAAATGCTGAGAATACCATGGACTGAACATGTGAATAATAATGAAGGTTTAGAGAAAATGGCAACAAAAAGGACACTTATACATGGAATCAAAAAAATACAAAGGATCTGCTGTCCATATAACATAAGGACAACCTTCAAAAGCTGGACGACACTTCAGATATCTCTCCCAAGTAAGACACCCCCCATAGAGGAGAACATGACTAAAGACTGTGTGTATGCCATCCCGTGCAGCTGTGGAAACAAATATAAAGGGGAGACAGGCCGCCTCTTTAAGGTAAGGCTTCAAGAACACCAGAATGCTGTAGCACAAGTGGAAAAATCAGGCATGGCTGACCACATATAGAGAGAAAAGGGAGATCATCCCCGTCTGTGGGATCAGGTTGAAATCATAGACAAAGAAAATCATTGGAAAATTCATAAACTTAAGGAATCAGCACATATGCTAAGCCACAAAAATCTCCTGAGCCGACCAAGCATAGAAATGAATACAGTATGGGAACCAGTAATAAGGAGTGCCAGAGAAAAAGCGATAACAACAAAAATTGCAATATGAACTCTGGTAAAATCATGCAATGATAACAGCAAAAATTGCAATATGATCACTGGTAAAAAAAAAAAAAATGGTTGCTGAAGATATTAAGTTTATAATATATAGACAGATGATCACATGGCACAGTTGATAAAGGCATTAGTTAGATCCAGTGACAGGTTCCAAAGAGTGAGAGTTCAATACCTGGTTAAGGCAGTGGAGAACTTGAAAAGGGGAATTAATTGGAGATAACTGATGACTGACATCCATTAAACATGGCACGTGGAACTAAAACAGTCTACTCCAGTGAACAAAATAATGAATTCAGTTCAATATTCCAACCATCTGAAGAAGGCCGAAACGTACAATGGCTGAAACGTTGTGATAAATATGGCAACAAAGATGAGGACAATAGTAGGAATCAAAAAAACTTAACTGAAATTTCTGGGGCACATAATGAGGAGAGAGGCCTTGGAAAATTTGATACTCACAGAACATAGGACAGAGGAAAACAATGCAAAAATTACCTAGTGAGTTTGATATCAACAGAGATTAGGAAAGATAACAAAAACAAAATTAATTAAGCATTACAAAGAACAAGAAATTGGAAAGTCAACAACCTGAAGGGCATATAGAATAAGAATCGGTATCTAGCACCCCCTCACGAGGGTTGCATATGGCACAAGGCCGAGTTTAACGTGGGTATCCCGAGCCCATAGGCTCGGCCAAAAAGTTCCCGTAGAACCCGTATAAACGGGATCGGGTTGGTCAACCTCCCCGAACGAAACTCTGCCTTTCGGCGGAGCCTCGTCCGGGTTCCTCTCTGTTCTGAGGCAGAGAGTTTGACCGTCAAGCCGAGAAGCATAGAATAAGAATCTAGATTTTGTAAATATTCAGATAAATTTTCAACTAAATTACAGAATACATTACATACGGTCTATTAGTGATTAGAAGTAGGAATAATAATTTTAAATTGGAGGAATAGATTTTAAATATTAGAAATACGACGTACTCATATTCAAACGACCCTTTTGTAAAAAAAAAAAAAAAAAAAAAAAAAAAAAAAGTCTTTGTCTATAAAATTATAAATTCAACAGCAAAATAAAAATGCCAAAAAAATTTTTGTCATTGGAAAAAAAAAAAAAAAAAGTCATGTGAAAAACGGATGTCATCATTTGTTGAATCTTAACTTAACCTGATTTTGAAAGTAACTTATATTTTGATACACAGGTTGTCTATGAAAATGAATACCCTACCACCCCTTATCAAAATGATTGAATTTCCCCATAACCTTAGCAAGTAATACCAAGAATGTATGTACATATAAACTCAGTAAATTTAAAAATAAGTTATTCCAAAAATCACTTGAAAATGAAACAGTACTGGGTATTTTAATTTAATTCTATAATGAAATTTAGAGTTTTAGTTTGTTTTTGAAACATGATAATTCCTTTGTAGCAATGGGACCATATTTTTAAATTAGTAAATTTATAATATATATATATGTATAAAATGTGTGTGTGTGTGTGTGTATATATATATAATATATATATATATATATATACATATATATATATATAAAGTCCTGAAACTATTTACTTAAAAAATTAAACATTTAAGTTAATAACAAAATTTTTTTCAGACATCCAATTTTCTATCAAACATTGTAAACTATCTTTTACATAATTTTGTTAAAACAAAATTATAACAACTCCATCTCTCTTTCCCCCTCCCCCCTATCTCTCTCTTTACCATAAGACTCACTTGTATACAATTTCTACAATTCATTTCCGTTTTATTAACCATCTAAAGAGGTCAAGTTTCTGTCACTCCTCCTACTCCAATATAAAACATACTTAAGAGAGATATAAAATTAACCCCTCCCTATACTTTATATTGTCTGTTTAACTACCATTCTCAACCCCCTCTATTAAATTACAAAAATTACACTACCCACCAATTTCTAATCCCATTTTTTTTCTCAATTCGTTGTTGGAAGTTTTACCTGATGATCCTGAATCCTTAAAAAAGCATTTAGGTGAAATAAATTATCGTAATGGTACATTAAAGTGGTTTGTTTTTCATTACATTTATATATATATATATATATCTGCAATACTTATTGGAAAGCACTCAATATCAATGATAGAGCTCACATATTTAACATCAATTCAACTAAATATATATATACATACATACATATACTTACAAACATAAATGAGACACATTATGCTTTGCTTATGTCACTACACTCACCTCAGTTCTACAATACTTACTAATTGCCTCCAGCTACTCTAATGATGATGACTTAAGAAATTCAAAAGATTGCACCATATTTCTTGCAAAATTACAATTTCTGACAAATTTTCTCTGAAAAAGATTGTTCATAATTTGGAAATGTCAATCAATACAAATAATGGGTACAAAATGTCTGTTGTTTTTAAGAACATTTGCTACCTAAATACATTATATATATATATATATATATATATATATATATATATATAATGACAAAAGGAAAATTTTACCAGTATGTTTGATCCGCAGGTGATAAAACAGATTGGTAAAGAAAAGTTTTCCTTTAGTCTTTTATTTATATTGTCTTTATAGATATATATATATCTTAATTTTTACACAGACATATATGTTCATCAGAATAGGATATGATTTTATAATAGTTGTAAGCTATAAAAACAAATACTTATAAAATTTAAAAAAAAACAAATCTCTACTTGCACTTTTTTTTTTTTTTTCAGTTCTTTATCAAGATAATTTTCAAATATAACCATTGCTTAATATTTGATGAAATTTACAAATAAAGGGAAATAACTCAGTTAAACAATTGGAATTATTATTTTTTTTCTTATTGTTGTAGAAACCAGAGTTGGGCAAAAGTTTTTTTTTTTTTTTTTTTTTTAATGGAAAACTGTGTTGTTGTCTCACCTGTGTAAAGTGTGCCACATCACAACACTACCAACATGATTTTCACAACAGGAATGTCATCAGTTCCCAACTATGTAGTTATGCTGGTGACACAAGTATTTAATCCTGTTTTAGTAGGAAGTCTGACAGATCCAACAAAGTAAAACCGGCAACTGCTCTCAAAAAGTCCACTTGTAAATTTTAAGGTCCCAAAACAAAACTGCTTTTATTTAATCCCCATAGAGAACCTTTTCTGCCTTCCATCAGCATGGCTGATGCTAACCTCCAGGAGAGTAACTCTTTGCACCTTCTTGGGCTCACATTTTCCACTAACATGAAGTGAAGTGATTATATTGAATCAATTACAAGCCCTACTGCTATAAAAGTTTGTTCACTGCATTGTGCCAGACAATCTTTGTCAGAATCCATTTTGGACAGTTAAAATTCTACCATTTGACTGTGCATTGAATATCGCTATCAAATCTGGTCTGGTATCTACTCTCTCTCTCTCTC
>OZ010615.1:19533400-19588400 GCA_963932145.1 Acanthosepion lycidas | reverse complement strand
ACATTACTGTAATTATTGAACAATATAGTTCATGCCACTTTGACAGCATTCTCCAAATTAAACAAGGATACTCTCCAGAAGAGTTGCAGGAGATTCCAAAGCATCTTGAGGCTCTCGTTGAAGTCAATGGCGATTTTATTGAATAAATTTACTCTTTAGTATTTCAAGATATTGTTGTGTAATTTTGATAAATATATCTATTAAAATGAGATGTCATTTTCATTTTTGCATAATTTAGATGACAATTTATCCATCGCGCCCTTTAGATATGTGTGCGAGTGTAATCTCAAAATTCTTATTAAAAATAAAAAGTGTGATCTTGGTAAACAGAAGTTCTTTTTCTCTGATTTTTTTTTTTTTAATCTCTTATTTTACTTGCAATGTCAATACTATTGGCAATGCAAACAACGAATGGAAGAAAATAGGAAGTTGTCGAGGACAGTGATCACCCATATTTTGAAAGAACATGGCATATACAGAGAGAAAAACAAAAAAGTACTTACAAAAATAGCTATTGCTAATAATTTTGAAATGTAAAGGACACATCATGAGCAAAGAAGGTCTGGTGAATTTAACACTCACAAGGTGCATTGACAGCTAGAAGAAAGCAAAAAATAGTTGAAATGTTTACATAAATGAATGGTGGAAATACGATAAAAATAAAAGGGATATTAAAGGAGCAACTATTACTTAGAGCAACAAAAGACAGGAAGTTGTAGAGGGATATGATCCCTCATGTTTTGAAAGGGTATGGCATCTACAAAGAAATAAATTACTGTCAAAGTTAATGTTTCAGTTACCTTTTCATAATTTTGTTAAGATGAAAAAAAAAAAACAATAAAATTTACCCACTTGTCAGTAATTAAAGAATACAAGATTTTCTTTTCATAAATTTGCATACAAAATATTTAAATTTTGGCATTAAATAACCCATAAAGATGTTGATATGCCACTAAACAAAATGACCAACAAATATATATGTATGTAATATATATGTAGTTGAGCCTTCAAAATATATTTAGTTGAAACCATAAAATTGTGTTCCAAATATTTAAATTTTTATCTAAATATTTAGATAATCCATAGAGATGTTGATGTGCTGCTAAACTAAAATAAATGTCATGTCCCTTCAAGACATAGTCAATCATGGCCTTCCATGTACTTCTCTTTTTTCTTATCTATCAATTACCATAACTTTTTGGGAAAGATAGTGGAGTAGTTTCCTATGGGGTGGAAGTTCAATTTTCTTTCTTTTAGATTGGTTGCCATTCAAGGTTGCCATGGCTAGTCTACTCTGCTATTTAACCTTAGATAGAGGGAGTGAATATAGATTCATGTAGTTCCCAAGACATTAGTTCAAAAAAGAATGCAACAGATTAGACCAGGATTTGAACTATGCTTGTTTCAACACTAAGAAATATTACACTAGCTTCTCATAGTCAGATATACAGAAATTATTTTTGAAAACTACTCAAAGCAAAAGATTCATAATGGAACAAACTTAAAAAACACTTTCTATGTCACTTTTTTCTTTTAATCTAAATCAGATTTTAAAATTCAAGATGAATGTGTTTTTATTTTTAATTGGGGTGGGGTAGGGGAGTGTTGGGCTTTTATAAATGAAAGGGAGCTACACAAGTAGGAAGTGTGAGAAAAGAATCTTGATTCCAGACCTGACCAAAAAAGACATTGATCTTTATCAACTCTTACTTCCTCCAAGTATTTCGGTTTGAAATATGCAGAATGTTAACAGATACAATCTTCACCTGAGAAAGATGCTTGCTGGAATAATTCTGTTTGTTCTTTTTGTTAGCTTAACGACATATCAACACCTTATGGATCTTTATACTTCTTTCTTTTAATTTAAATCAACTTTTAAAATTTAAGAACAAGGTATTTTTTTTTTATTGGGTGGGAGGACTTATTTTCTTTTTTCTTTTTTTTTTTAATTATTTCTATTTTCTAATCTTTTCCAGGCTTGGATCCGTTCCCAGAATGCCTCCAGAAAATGAGAATAACAAATGCATTTTACCTCAGGAGGAACTTTTCATTAAACTCACCGACCTGGCCCGCAGCAAAGAGGCTACACAAGAGCGTCAAAAGCGATACCAACGTAGTCGTGATGACTGGCGGATCAAAACACAACCCGTCACTTTGAAGGAATTGGAACAAGCAGATAGGTAAGTCGTCAGTCTGCTTCGGGGTTATCATTACGAGCATGAAGTGGCTGTTTGTTTATATTGATGTTCTACGGGGAGGAGGGGGGTGTATGTATGTACGTATGTATGTATGTATGTTTGATATGCACAGGTGTCTAAATATAGTCTACTTATTCTGTCCATCTTTCAATCTATTTCTTCACAGAACAAAAACAATGTGTCTTAGTTGATAAATGAAAGTTTTCTGCTACAAAGACAATTGGTGCTTTGAATTTTGCAGGGCGTGGTTACGTCTCTACAGACACTGACAACCAGAACTGAATCTCTCTACCTATTTTTTTTTTTTTTTATTAGCATATCAAATCCTTATGGGTCATTTGATGTTGAAATTTAATGTTCTTGGGAGCTTTGAAATAAGCTTTGAAATCTAAATATTTTGACTGCATTTGCATACCTTCAACTATAAATAAACTGAATTGCTGGTCATTTTACTATAGATTTTTACAGCAAAATGTATTGCTGGTATTTTGACTATAAAAAATGTATTTTTATACTTTCATGGTTTTTTGCTTTTGTTTGGGGGTTCACTATTTGCCCATGGCTGGGACCCTAATAGGTGCGTCCCACCCCGGTTCAGGGTGGTTTTTGGAACAACAGCAATTAAGAACTGGTTCCATGCTCCATAATGTTCAATCTCCAGATCAGAAGCCTTGATGCCAGATGTAGTTTATCATCAGACTTTCCTTTCAAAATTTGTCTGATGATCACAAATAGCATGAAACACAGCGTCACAAATTCACACCAATCCAACTAAATATATATATATATATATATAGACACTTGTTTATATTATTTAATGAAACATGTATGAATATATATATATATATATATATATATATATGTCTATAATATTTAATGAAACGTATGAATATATATATATATATGTCTATAATATTTAATGAAACGTATGAATATATATATATATATGTCTATAATATTTAATGAAACGTATGAATATATATATATATATGTCTATAATATTTAATGAGACGTATAAATATATATATATATATATATATACTTGTCGATATTATTTAATGAAACATGGATGAAATTATATATATATATATATACACACTTGTCAATATTATTTAATGAAACATGTATGAATATATATATATATATATATATACACACACTTGTCAATATTATTTAATGAAACGTATGAATATATATATATATATATACACTTGTCAATATTATTTAATGAAACATGTATGAATATATATATATATATATATACACTTGTCAATATTATTTAATGAAACATGTATGAATAAATATATATATATATATATATATATATATATATATATATATATACACACTTGTCAATATTATTTAATGAAACATGTATGGATATATATACATACATATATATATATATATATATATATATATATATATATATATATACACACACACACCGGGTGTAACAGCAAAATTGTCCAATTTCTAGATTAAGATTTGGAACATTGTATCTTAGAAAAGAATTAAAGATATTTTACTGGAATTCTCTATGGGTTTTCTATAACCTTATTGGCCTTTACTTTCAGCAATAATAATGTATAATAATTCTCCAAGCTTAACTGGAGAATCATGATGAAATCAATCATAAACAAGAATGACATGTTCATCATTAATCATAACTAAGGATTGGAAATTAAGTTCAAATATATATATATATATATATATATATATATATATATATATATATATATATGTTTCTAGAATCATGATCTTCACCATCTCTAACATAACTTTATGTCCTGGAGTAACAAGGTGCCTCATATGTTTCACATATGATTTCATTTTCAAGCCTTTTTTCACAGCTCTTTGGACTGTAATAACTGAAACTCCTCTCTCATGTGCCAAATGTCTTATGAATTGAGTTGGATCTTTTCTAATTGATTTATTCAGCTCTGTTGAAATGATTGTCCCTCTTCCTCTTGTGACTTTCTGATCCAGTTTTCATCTCTGCTGTTCCCTCTTTTTTTTAAACTTATTCACCATTCTCTTGATGGTTCTGGAATGTACTTTGAAGATGGAAGCCAGACTATGAATGTTGGTACCATTACCGAATGCCTGAATGATTTTTTCCTTTCACCATTGCTCAGTTGAGAAGACATAGTGGGGCTAACAGTGATTTTAACTTGTTCTCTTTCTAGCTGAATAACTCAAAGGATTTTTCAGTGATTCTCATGACAAACAATGTCAAGATAGCTAAATGTTCTATCTGAAAATCTGGAAAAAAAAGTCAGTTAGTTTAATTGTTTTTAGATATTAAACATTTTGTGGAATGGACACACGCTGTTAAATGATTTAGACAATTTTGCCTTTACATCCGGTATGTGTATATATATATATATATATATATATATATATATTGTCATCCACAGACAGACTGTTTTGCTGTTTCACAGCTCATCAGTGTGGTTAGATATCCGATTTCCTCAAGCTGGGATTGAAACCCGACTGTTTTGGTATCAGTTGGAAACTCTGCCCCAAGCCATTGGCGCATGGTAGGAATGAAGATGAATTTAGATGTATTTATTTTTAGATAAACATGCCAGTGGCTGGAGAACTCGATTTGATTTAATGAAGAGTCTTGCATCAGCAGCATTAATAGTCACTGTTTGCAAATTCATTATTCTCCTCGGGAGCTGAACTGAAATTATTTTTTTTCCAGATATTTTATATATATATATATATATATATAAAATCTCTTGCATGCATATACAGTTGCTAATATCTCATTATATAGTTTAGATTTACACACACACACACACACATATATATATATATATATATATATATATATATATATATATATATAAGAGAAAGATTGGTCAGATTAAGAATCCACAGTTCTTTAACATTTACTTTTTTTTTAAAAAAAAAGTGCTCAATACAATGTAGAGCATAACTTTTTAATAATATTTTTATTTAAAAAATATATTGCATGAAACCCCTCTAAAATAAAACCCGTATTCTCATCGATAGAATATAGAATTAATATTAACTCTCCAATAAAGATATATATTATGAACACAGTAATTTTTTTAATAATGCTTTAAAAAATAGTGGCTATAAATGCCCCAATATTATATACAGAAGCGATAATAATAATAATAATAATAACCAGAGAAAAAATAGAAATCGAACGGTCATTTGGTACACACCCTCATTTAACCAAATGGTTAGCAGTAAGTCGGGGCAAAAGTTTCTTGCTTTTATTGAAAATCATGGCACATGAAACTAGAACAGTCTAACCTAGTGAGTGAAATAAAGTGTTCAGTTCGACATTCCAACCACCTGAAGAAGGCCAGAGCCTACAACAGCCGAAACGTAATAAACATGGCGACAAAGATGAGGGCAATAGTCCGAATAATGAAAATAATAGTAATTCTAAATTGAATATCAATAATATTGATAACAAATTATGTATTTGTAAAAATCCCATAAACTCCCCATTACAAAATGTCTTACAGAATCTATTGTTTACCAATGCATCATTTCATCTACTGAAAATTCAAAACTACAAAAACTATTTTAAATGCAATTGGTATCAACATATTCCTTCTTTTAATAACAATAGGTACCATAACTGAACATCCCTCTCTAAATGTTTTTGGTATTTAAAAGAAATCAATAAAACCCCCACAGTAAAATAGAAAATATTAAAAAAAAAATGAGAATTTGTAAGTCATTAAATGACCCATGTCCCCTGTGTCTACATGAAAAGTTGTATATTATTAAGTTTTCCTAAAAATAATGATCTATTAAATCAGAGGAATGAACTAACTGTAATGTGTAGGCTTATGACTCATTGAATATAAGTATTTTATTTTAGGATCAAAATAATATAATATAATATATATATATATATATATATATATATATATATATATTATATTATTTTGATCCTCTAAGCCTCTAAGTGTTGACTTCTATGTTCACTTTTATATTTACACATGCTCTATCTCTGATATTGAGCACTTTATTCCATAAATATAGCACACCTTAAGACTATATTTCTTTTTATATATATATATATATATATATATATATATATATATAAATGATTTAATCATATTAGAGGCCCCTTTAAGATATTTCTAAAATATATACAAAAATAATTTAAGAAAAATAAAATCCTAAAATTAACCCATTGTTAGATATATATATCTGATTATTTCATTGTATCTTAAAATTATATTAAGAAATGGTAACATATCTAAAAATAACAGTTCATCTAGACAAGTATGAATAAAACACACACCCCAAGCCTCTTCTTACCTATATTTTTCACTTTTCTGCTTTAGCTTGGACCTGTCTTTTGATTGGTCAAACATATAATATTGAAATCTTGTTTCCCCCTCCTTTTAAACTCTTCCATAAAATACCATACTGTTTTCAAAGGTAAATCATTTTCATCAAAAGTTACCTAATATCACTTGATAATAGAACAAATTCAAGGTTCTTAAACACAGAAATTTCCATGTTGGGATGTAAAATATTTTTTTAAATAAAAATATTATCTATATCTATATATATATATATATAAAATTTCCCACTACAGAACAAAAAGCCTTCAGTTTTGAACTGTAATTTGGGACACTTGTATTAATCTTGTGATGTCTGAATAAATTTAGTATTACAATATTTATAGAATTTTTCCTTTCCTGAAGTGTGTATACATCTTTTTGGTGAAGTGTGTGTATATATATATATATATATATATATATATATAAATAATCTCAAAGTGTAGGAGAATGAACAGTAAGTTTACGGCATTCGGAAAATTAATTTAAAAACAGTGCTCAGTACACAAAGTAGAGCCGTAAATAACAGTGGGTGATATTTGTTTTGATAACTGTATTATGAATAAGTTTTTAGTAACACTGTGATTCCCCACCTGATGAGACGTTTTAAAAAAGGTTTTCCTTTTTTTGACATTGAAGCAAAAGTGTACAATATTGTAGTGGATATGTGCATGTTCTAATGTTACACTGCATATGATATATATATATATATATATGCACGCACACAGACACACACACACACACACACACACATCGTTTTCAGTGTGTGAATTGTTGCCAGTAATGGTTGCACAGTGTCTGTAGAAATGAAGATATGTCCTTCAAATCAAATTCAAGTAACCAATTGGTCTTTTTTTTAATTGTATTTTTTTTTATTGAAATATACCATTTTTTTTTTGTTTTTGTTTTTGTTTTTTTTTTTTTAAGGATTTAAAATTTTCTAAATGTTTTAAATGTTGCATTACAATTATTGATTTTATACTGAATTTTGTATCCTTGTTAAATGTTTATTTTTTTCTTTTTTTTTTTTTTTTTTCTTTTGCATTTTAAGAATTAATTTTTGAGAAAGTTTTTTAGCAACCTCTACTGGGTCCTTGTAACCATAGCAACTGTTACAAATGTTTCAGATCAGTTTTAATGTTTATTCAGCTTGTTAAATCTGAAGAGAATTAAGTTCTCAATCTTTGAAATTTTATATGTAAGTAGAAACATACCAGTTTATATAAAAATATACCTATCATGCAACATTCAAATTTATGTTCTCAAGTATATAATTCAGAAAATTGTATAATATGCACATTACTGATGTGTGAGAGGGAGTTGAAAAGTTGTCAGCCTAACTAAGAAAGGATTCTAAAATCTCATGTCTGGTCAGATTTTGAAAAGTGGATTGGACAGAGAAGCTTTCTGTACTCCCTTTTATATGCATATTTACCACACACACACATCTCTCTCTCTGTCTCTGTCTCTCTCTCTCTCTGTTCAAAATAAAATGAGTGTCTACTCCAATCCACGGAAAATAACTTTTAAACTGATATATATATATATATATATATATATATATATATATATATATATAATAAAAAGGCTTAAACACTAATGGAATATTAGTGTTTAAGCCTTTTTATTATATCCTTACTCTGTCCTGGACATTGAGTTCTACCTGGATTCTATCCTCTCGGAAATTTTTTATTCTAAAATATACATGTGTATATATGCACCTGTGGATTTTGCATATATATGTATATTTACCACTAATATTATCTATATATATATATATATATATATATATATATAAATATATATATATTGATTTATTCATTTTGTCTTTTTACAGATATATTTTTAGCTATAACTGAAATTTTACACACACACACACACACACACGTGTGTGTGTGTGTAAATTCTCATATAGCTAAAAAAGTAAAAAGGCAGGCAAAATGAATAAATTTTACCTTTATTCTTATTCTTCAATAAAACTTTAATAAAAGGGAAACATGTTAAATTAATGTTTCCTATTTGTTCTTTTACTTTATCATATATATATATATATATATATATATATATATATATATACACACACACACACACTCACACCTTGTTTATTCAAAAACACAGAAATTTTTTAATTAAAACTTTTCATACACATATATACACATACTAATTTGCTGCTTTCTTATATACATTTATGTACACACACACACGAATTTGATAAAATACCACCAACAAGGCATATCTAATCAACTTTTTATTACATCTTTCCAGTTTTCAAATGAGGTGTTGTACATTGGAATTAAAGTTATGAATAAATTGGGGGAAAAAAAAGCAACTTTGTACAATTTATTAATATCTTTAACATGAATATACACCTCCTCCTTTGATATATATATATATATATATATATATATATATATATATATATATATATATATATATATATATATACACATACAGAGAAACCCGGATATAAGAGATTTTTCTCTGGTCCCAAATTAGAGCCATACGTACCTAAACAAAATAGACCAAACCCGGATATAAGAGACTTCTTCTCCGGTCCCGACAACTCTCTTATATCCGGGTTACACTGTATATGAGAAAATGCTATGTAAATTTTTATATACTAGAGCAATGTTAGAAAAATTAATGACAAAGTGAGAAAAACTTTAGAACATCATCAGACCAAAGTGAAGTTTACATTGATATAAATACACATTTAAGAGCACTGAGTATTTGTAGCCCTCGATATTTACATGAAGAGGAGAAATACATTGAAAATACTTTTAAGCTCCTCCAATACACTAATTATTTTTTATTCACCACAAAACAAAAGGCTTGTAAAATATTTAAAAATAGAAAAACAGATCTTCCTGACAAACACAATTAATCAAAATATATTGTTGTACCCAACAACTCTATCGCAACAACATTTGAAAAGCATTTATCTAAGCTTAACATAAAATTTGTTACAACTACTACTAAAACAAAAAAGACTTAATTAATATAAAACAAAAAAAAATGATAAGCTAAAACTTGAAACAAGAATTTACTCTATCACTTGTAATGATTGCCATGGGGGATACAAAGGAGAAACCTGAAGGAATTTAAATAAGAGATTATATAAATACAAAAGGGATCTTTTACAAAACAGCACACTCAGTACATTAGCTGCCCACTGTAATTACTCTGGTTATAAGTTTGATTTTTTTTAAAAAAATGTGCTACCTTAATTAAAAGAGAAAACCATTTACAAAGACGAAAGTGTATAGAAAGTGCTTGAATCACTAGATCATCCACAGTAAATGCATCTATGTTCTTACAACATTTCACCTTTCTTGGTAGATCTCCCATTATCACAGTGTGGGATGCTTAATAATGAAAGCAATAAAAATATTTAAAAAAAAGAGTAAATTAAATTGGATAGACTATATACCCAAAAACATATAAAAAAAAAAAGTATTTAAATGTTTAAAATTCTCAGGTTTCCTCCCACCTTGTGTACATGTGTAGTTACATAAACATAACTTTAGTCTTAAGAAGTACTAAACATTGAAACATTTTATTCTACATTATTGATTTTCCTTATATATATATATATATATATATATATATATATATATGCAGTATGTGATGAATAAATTGTCATCTAAATTATGTAAAAGTGAAAATAACACTGACATCTCATTTTAACAAATATATTTACCAAAATTACACAAAAATATCTTAAAATATTAAAGAGTAAATTTATTCAGTAAAATTGCTGTTGGCTTCAACCATGGCCTCCAGACAGCTTTGAAATCTCCTGCAACTCTTCTGGACAGTCTCCTTGTTTAAGTTTGTCAATGCTACCATAATCCTTGCCTTCAGTTCATCTTTGGTGTTACAAGGAGTTTTGTTGGTCTCTTTTTCAACTGCACCCCACACATAATAATAAAGGGTGTTGCAATCTGGGGAGTTAGGTGGTAAGGGGTAATCTGGTTGCATAGTCCTATTGCTAAACATAGGTTCTTCCAGCAACCATCCTCTTGACCCAAGGCAGCACTACCTCTTCCAGGCATCCTATGTAGGCCTACATGTTAAGTCTGAGGCCCTCACCAACAAATTTGGGAGTTCTTTTCTTATCGAAATGATCATTGTTTTTTTTTTGTTTTTTTTTTAAGCTGTTGTATCTTTGTAATCACCATTAGACTCATCCAACTCTTTCCAAATCCTCTGTATCATCCTCAGATGGACAACCAAATGCTCTGAAATGTTCATATTGGAGCTTCTGGTGCAAATACCAAGCAGTACAGCATTCTGTTTCCAAATTTCTGGTGGACTGAATTGCATCATGGTGGTCTTTTTCTCCTAGACGGTGCTCAACTGACCCTACTATACTGTGCAGTCAACAAAATCAAAAAACAAAAACACATGCATGCATATATGCATGAAATTAAAAATATAATGTATCAAACATTTACCTATCTCACCCTGTATGTATGTATGTATGCGTGTATATATATATATATATATATATATATATATATTGTGGCAGCAATTTTTCATTTATGCATGTTTCATTAAATAATATAGACAAGTTTTGTCTATTTATTTTAAGTAAGTTCCTTTCATATTGCCTGATAAGCTTAATAACATTATCATTGAAAGACAAAAGGAAATCACCATATTGATACATGTTTAAATCCAATCTAAGCTTTCAGCTTACATAAGCCATTATCAAAGATGACAATTACATTTCAATATATTGTCTGTGTATTGTTTGATATATTGAAATGTAATTGTCATCTTTGATAATGGCTTATGTAAGCTGAAAGCTTAGATTGGATTTAAACATGTATCAATATGGTGATTTCCTTTTGTCTTTCAATGATAATGTTATTAAGCTTATCAGACAATATGAAAGGAACTTGCTTAAAATAAATACACAACTTGTCTATATTATTTAATGAAACATGCATCAATATATATATATATATATATATATATATATATATATATATATATGTGTGTGTGTGTGCTTGAATATTTACTGAGCTTTATTTTAACAATTATATACAAACCAAGGTAATCATCACCTTGATACAAACACATAAGCAATCTTTATTTCCATGCCCTACTCTTTTCATGTCTATTTTTTCTAAATTTACCTATCCATTTTAAATAGTATTTTTATACCTATTTTAAATAAGAAGAAGAATGGGCTTCAGCCAATATTATATCTTCAAGAATTCTTATTTAATTCTGCTGGCTTCAAACATCAACTCTCCAATTAGTCACATTAATTTGACTTCATAATTTTCATGAATATTGTTTTGGAAGAAATTATTTTTGAAAAAATATGAATTTGGTAAATTCTCTACTCCCCTTAATGGCCACTCATTGAGAATCTGATTAGCTACATAATAAGAATTATGTTTGTGGTTGACTTGTTCATCTTTGAATCGCAATGAGGTGTGGCCAAATTCTCTCCCTATATGTTTATCTATATCAAACTCTGAGCACAAACACTAAATTTTCTTTTTTCTTTTTGTCAGCTAAAGTTGGCTTCAAATGGAATTGTCTTGAAATTCACAGCTCTGCCACTCTTTCTGTGTTGCATTCACTTTTTGCGAGAAAAATACAGCACCTTTTTATTTTTATTTTGTTGCCTTTTTTTTTCTTTTTTTTTTTTTTTTTTTAACAAAAATTTTTAATTTTTCTTTCATTCTTTCTTAAAAAATAATTTGTCAATATTCTTATTCTTTAAAAACAATCCCCAAAAAACTCACTGGGCTCTTCATTTAATCTTTATTAAGCTTAATGTGACCCAAGGCCTTAAGTACAGAGAACTGACAACATAAATTTACAAGATTAGCTTGCTTATCTTGACTCTTCAGATGCTTTCTCCTTGATATTTATTAAGCCAAACTTAGTCTGGCATAAGGCCAGTTATCTGAGATTCTTAGTAGAAATTGAACACATTACATTTAGAAAAGTGTATGAGACTAGCTTGCTTATCACTGCTCCATGGCAAGACAACCCATTTAATTTTGGAATAATTAAGTCATTATGTCACTGCCTTTCCTTGAAGATTTCTGGAATAATCCAGCCATACATGTTTTAGCCCAAACTAGCATATAATCGGTGCTTTTCTAATCAGAAAATGAAAAGCATTCTAAAAATAATTTCTTAAGTTCATTATTTATTTTCCTCAAGTATAAAATTGAAGATATTTCTACCTTAACATCAGTGAAATTTTTTTAATAATAATAATAAAAAAAAAAGAAGATAAATGACTTGAAAAATCCTTCATTTTTCATCTAAGAGGAAATTATTTTTTAGGAAGTCACATCAACTTCCTAAACGGCTTGGAGATCTTACTACTTGGCTATTGAAACAAACTGCAACAATTTAACCATCACCTATTTTTTTTCCTTTATTTAATTTCAAACCAGTTCTTCCACTAGTCTTTTCTATTGAGAGGTATAGCTAGACACTCAGCAGTGTTTATCAAACCTGCTGAAAACCTGTCAAAGGACAGGTAAAATCTTCTTGCAGGGGTCAACAACCACCCAGCACAGTTGGGTAAACAGGGCTCCATAGCTTTGTATACAGCCAGTGCAATGATGACATGATACTGCTGGGACGAGGGCTTCCTAGACTGAAGTCAATGTTCAGGGAGGTGGGGTTCCCCAGATGAAATCAATAGCCATATATCTATTACGAAGGTGGGCCTTCAAGGTGAAGGACATCGAATGTGAATTGTCTAGAAGGGAGATGGTGTCTGCCAGGTCTACTTGCTGCATATAAATTATTGTCTTTCAAACCAGATATGTCGTGGGAACTAACCAGGTGCTCAGTGACTCCCCCCCCCCAACCACACCTAGTTACAGGACTAACAATGAATTTTAAGCTGAAATTCTGAATTTTTTTTTACTTGATAGATTTCTGCATTTTTTGAGTTATTTCGTAACATAGAACCACACAAGGAAAACTGCCATTTTTGGGGGGTGGGGGAGGTATATTTTTCAAAACTTTGAATTCTCTGAAGTTTTAAGATGAAATATTTTCATTATTTTATCAAACTAATATCCTCATCTTTGATGACTACATTTTGTCAGGAACATACTGTGGTGTTGTCTCATGCCCTAAGATGAAGTGTACAAGGTCTGTCTGAAAAGTAACGGGACTGAATGTGTTAGGTGCGCTATGGATGAAAGATGGATAAATGGATTGTGTCGTCATCTAACATGATATCTTGGGAGTATATAACTGAAATCTTAGCTTTTTGCAACCATTTCATCTTGCTGCTTCACCACAACAATGCACCTACTCACAACACCCTGAGTATCTGGCAGTTCCTGGCCAAGAAGGACCTCACCATACTGGAACAACCTCCCCTATTCCCCTGATCTTGCTCCATGTGACTTTTTTCTTTTCCCCAAGCTTAAGATCATCATCAAAGGGACCTGTTTTGAAGGCGCGGAGGCCATCAAGATGGCCGTAATAATGGAGCTGAGAGGCAGGCAAGAAGACTCTTTCCATGAGTGCATAGAAGCGTGACAGAGAAGGATGGAAAACACATTAGACTTGAGGCGGGGGGGATTACTTTGAAGGGGAAACCATGTAGTTTGTTGTTTCGAATTGAAATAAATTGTTTATGACACTAATTCCATTACTTTTCAGACAGACCTCGTATTCCATAATTTAGTCAGACTAATATCTTCATTTTTATTGTTTTTATCACATTTCAGCCAAATGGTCTTGTTTAGGTGTTGCGTCATCAGAAATCCATTTTTTTCCCTAAGATTGTTTGGGAAGGATGGAGGACACAGATGAGTTGGGAGAGGGGGGGAATGTACCCCAACAAAACAAAAACAAATTATGATATTATTTCTACAGCTCTTATATAATTTAGACAGACATATTTATTAGGTTAGTCTGTTGCAGTAATATCTAAAAATAGATTCATTATTATACGGTAAATTATTTATTAGCACTTCTGCTGCTATGAATGTATTTATGTCTTTGCAAAACTTACATTGCTTGCTGTTTATTTATATATATATATATATATAATTTTCAAGACACCATGAAATTTGTGTTATAAAGTAATCAGTGTATAATGCTAGATCCAAATCTGTATAGATCTATAGTAGCATACAACTGGTTTTGTGACTTATTTTTATTACATTGTGTGTTGGTGATATCATTTATCTTAGTCCGAACTGCAAAGTTTTAGAGTGAAAACAAAATGGTGACATCTGTGAAAAATCATCTGCAGTATTTCCGATAAATGATAATTTCCTGTTTTTTTACCTAAAAAATGGGCCAGCAAAGCCAGGAAACAATGCTATAACAATGCAGCTGTCAAAGATGATTCAGATATGTAGCAACTTTTATGCACACTGAAAAAAATATAAAAACAAAACAGACAGACTATTTAGGCCAATTTTAAGAAATCATGTTTGAAGATTATATAGTGTTGAATTATGAATAAAATCTATTAATTCATTAGAAATTACTTTGTTTATATTTCAGATACAAAAATAAAGTTAGTGTATAGGGCTTTGAAACATCCCAATGAGAGATGTGTATTTCTTAAAAAGGGGTAATTGAACCTTGCTCTCCTATGAAGTCTTTAATGGCTGAGTGGCCTAAACTTCATTTGGCTGAAGCTTATTTTCTCAATATAAGTTGAATTAAAAAATAGTGTAATTTTATGTATCTACGGAATATAAATTTATGGTAATAAGAAATGAGGAAAATGATATATAAATTTTTACATATTGAATATTTTAGGGAAATCTATGACAAAGTGAAAAAAAATTATTATTTGACAAATCCAATCAGAATCTATCCAAGCTTAACATAAAATTTGTTACAACTGCTTCTAAAACAAAAGATTTAATAGAAAACTAAATAAGTTAAAACTTGAAGAAAGAATTTACTTTATTATCTATAATAATTGCCACAAAGAATACATAAGAGAAACCTCAAGGAATTTAAATAAAATTAAAAGATTAAATGAATGCAAAAGGGATTTTTTACAAAACAATACACTCAATGCATTAGCGAAACTGATCAGAATTTGATTTAAAAAATGCTTCTCTAATTAAAAGAGAAAGCAATTTACTGAAATAAAAATGTCTAGAAGGTACTTTAATCACTAGATCATCCATAGTAAATTTACATTAGGGTCTTTAGGAGATTTCACCTTTCTTAGCATATCTTCTATTATCACAATGTGGGATATTTAATTACAAAGGTGATAAAAAAAATATAAACAAAACTACCGTCCTGAGTATGATGATAAACTACATCCGCGTCCAGGGTAAGAGATTAAGCTATGTCCAGCAGCAAGGGCTCTGATCAGGAGGTTTTGAGGTGCGTGGAACCACCTCTTAATTGTTGGTGTTCCCAAGTCTACCTTGAACTGGGGTGGTAGCACCTGTTAGGGTCCCAGCTATGGGCAAATACTTAACCTCGAAACTGAGGTAAAAAGCATTATATAAGTGTAAAAATAGGTTTTAATACCAGAAATACTTTGTAAAAAATTATTACCAAAAATAAATTTTTGAAGAAAAAAAACTATTAACAGTAATATGTTTTTGAGAAAAAAAAAACAAAAAAGTATTACAGTGTGACCCGGATATAAGAGAAACCCGGATATAAGATAGATTTTCTCTGGTCCCAAATTAGAGCCTGTGTTAATGTATATAAAATAGACCAAACCCGGATATAAGAGACTTCTTCGGTCCCGACAACTCTCTTATATCCAGGTTACACTGTACCAGCAATACGTTTTTGAGGAAAAAAAAATATTACCAGCAATACATTTTTGAAAATAATCTTACGAGCTATACATTTTTGAGGAAAAAAATATTACCAGAAATAGATTTTTGACAAAACAAAAATATTACCTGGAAAAAAAGTTAACGTCATTAAATAACCCATTGAGGTGTTCATATGCCTTAAACAAACCAAACCAAGTGAGTAATTTAAAAAAAAAAATTTTTATAAAAATAAAACCATCCAAGATTGTAAATTTCCTAAAAGAAGTTGGATTGTACTAAAGAAATAAGTAATTGAAAAAGGGTTCAAATATTTATGTATACATACACATATTTGTTTACCGATCTATTTCAAAATTTTGTTGGTATTAAATGACCCACTGAAACGAAACTAAATGAAATCGTCTAGACTATGTACCCGAAACACATAAAAAAAAAAAAAAATTAAATTTAAGTTTAAAATTCTCAGCTTCCTCTAACCTCCATGCCAATGTGTAGTTGCGTTGACATATGCATCAATTTAGTCCAATGAAGACCTGAAGAATGAAACATAACATGCGAAAACCTTTTTTCACTTTGTCCTAGATTTCCTAAAAGTAATTAGAAATGTATATTTCAACACATGCATAAAACTTACAAATAGGTCAATTTAAATTTCTTTTATCTTTTTACTTTTGTTTGGTTATATTAGGTTGGTGCAAAAATAATGTCGTTTTTTGACGTTCAACTTCAAAAGAAAAACGACATTATTTTTGCACCAACCTTATATATATATATATATATATATATATTTATTCATTTTTTGACTTAGATCAATAGATGGAATGATGAACAGCTGTATTTCAGAAATTAATCCTTTGTGTATGATATAAATGTAATTTTGTTTTGTTGGTAGTCATTTCAATGAAATGCCAGTGTGCAAATACACACACACAAATAAATATATATATATATATATATATATATATATAACTCTACATTGAAAACCAAGGCTGAAATATTGGTTTGGTAAAGCCCAGAAGTTGTAGTATTAGTGACAGCATTAGATATTTCCTCTTCATTGTGGGCAAGCTAGCAACTTTTATTGTTGATTTTACCAAAGAAAAATATTACAAATCCCCTAACCCCACAAACTAACATCCTCCACAAAAGAAACATTCTTGATACAGTACTTCTTTTTTCAGTTTGGAAAGTGTGAGTAGTTTTCGAGCTTTGGTAATGAAGAGATCTTCAATCAACATCTTTGAGAAGTTGAAAGAACAAGACAAATCTAGAAGGTGTCCTGGTCACAAGTCCGAGTACCCACAACCCTATGTGCCAGAAAAACGCAATCGTAAAAACCGTCAACGGTACAAGACACTGCCAGTCACTGCAGCTGAATTGATGGCCATTCCTGAAGGAGAAACCATCAGCCTTGAGTTGCTAAAATCCAAAATGCAAGCAATGAAAGAATCAAAGACTGATTCTGGGATCGTGTCCTCTGGCTCGGACATCGAGAAAGACTCTCAAGGCTCGGACAGCGTCCGCAGCCTGACCACAGATGCAGACAACGAAGATGAAGATTACACTCAGTTGAGTGTTGCTGCTAGAGCCAGCCTCTTCCGTCAGATGGAGGAAAAATCCAAAAAGTCAGCTAGTGGTGCAAAGAGGTACATCGACCGGAAGAAGCGAGAACGTAGTAGGACCCAGCCGATTACAGAAGAGGAGGTAAAGACAGCTGCTGAAATTGCTGAAGAAGAAGCGACATCAAGAAAACAGTCGTTGACTGGTAGCAACGAGGAGAAGGATGAGCACAAGGCTGTTATTGAAAAACGATCGTTTGTTGCAGATGAGCCACAAACGTCACATGAAGAAGAGACAAAAGAAGAACCTGGACCAGTTCTCACTTTAGAAAAGCTTATATTGGATGATGTTAGAGAGGAAGAAAAGGACCTGACTAAGCATAGTGATGATCTGACAAGGTAATTCTACTGTTTCTCCATGCTGCAACTTCCTCCTAACCATAGCCTTGCTGTCCCGAACACCTAGAGAGCATTTTTCCAATTTGCGGTTCATGCTTTTCACCTGAAAAATGCTGAATTTAACTTTTTAATGATACCTCGTAGAAAAAAAAAAAGGATCTTCTGCTTGCTTTAATACACTCCTGATTACCGCCTTTTCTTTCTCCTTTCTTTTTTCTCTCCCTTTTTTTTAAGTTTCTTTTCCTTCTTGGTGAATGCTGAAGTGATTTTTAGTTTTTGTCTCTGCTTTTTTTTAATGCAGCTAAACTTAATCTCTAAGCTTTTATTAATTTTGATATTTGTGTGATTTCTGGCCTTGCTGTGCTAACCTCTCTCTCTCTCTCTCTCTAACTCAAAACTTATTCTTAAATTTGGACTTCTTTTAACCTTGAAGATATACTTCTGAAGCAATTTATATAATTCATTTTTTTTTTTTTTTTAATTGTGAATCCTTCCTTCTCTGCTATTTAAAAAAAAATATCACCAATCTGCTTTTAGTAATTCTAGTGTGTATTTTAAAAACTAACTTTTATTTAAAAAAAAAAAAACAAACAAACAAAAAAATGTTTTTATTTTTCTTCTTCTGTCAGGTAAATTTTATTTAAATTGATTTGTGATTTCTTTTTTTTTTTTTTTTTTTTTCAAAGATTTTTCAAGTTCCAACTTTAAAATAAAGATGAAATTTTAAAATTTAAAATTTTATTTCTTACAGATTTCTATCTTTTATCTTTTTATTATTTTTTTAATTTTAAAAATTTTAATTAATTTTAATTTAATTTTTTTATAATTATTGAATGTTCACATCCTCACCCAACGTTTGGAAACTGTACAGTATTCCTATAAATTCTGAAAACTGTACGGTGTTCCTATAATTTCAGAAAACTGTACAATACTACTATAATTTTTCACAGAAATTCTCAATATTTTGACCTTTCTATTCTCTTACCCTCATCAGTTTAACAGTAACTTTCATCCTTAACAACAAAGTGATTTATTAATACATTGTTTAAAAAGGAAACTTGGAACCATAAGAGAAAGCAGTGACATGCAAAGGTTTGGGCCTACTCCTTGATTTTGTGCCCCCATGACTCAACTAGGGGAGTTAAAGGGTCTACTACTGAGAGATGTGAGAAAGGAAGATATTAGGTTGGTGCAAAAATAATATCGTTTTTTTTTACGTTAAAAAATACGTCAAAAAACGATATTATTTTTGAACCAACCTAATATTTAAATATGTGAAAACAGAAGAAGCATAAACACTTTATTCAAATTTAAACTAAATTTTTTATTTCATTCTTTGATTGAATGCCCTTCCAATATGGATGCCTGAGGCCATCATACTCTCTGTATGCTACTAAAAGCAGGAATGGCCAACTCTTGATTTATCCACCAAATGTAGCTCTTGCATGGATAGATATGGTGCATTATATTCCAGTATTTTTTGCCAATTAGTTTACAGTTGACACTCAAGACAGTAGACTTGCACTTTATTTAGTCTTTGTCAGTATTGTTAGAAAATTTTGTAGCTTCTTTTTTTTTCTTTTTTTTTTTTTTTTTTTTCCAATCAAAAATTCAATTCCCCATCACAGTCCAAAAGGAAATAAATATAAAATGATAGACAAAGTGAATTCAACAAACAATGGTGGGGAATAAGACAAAGACAGCAAATTTACTTACACTACATTGTTCAGTCTTCATTGTTAAATGACAATAAAGATGAGGACAACAATCCAAACAATGTTATTAGTGTAAATAGTTAGAATACCTCATCTCAGAAATCGAAACAGATGTTGAAGGTGAGTACGGCAATAAAGATGAGGACAACAGACAGAACAATGTCAGTAGTGTAAATAGTAACAATACCTCATCACAGAAATATAGACGAACCCTGAAGAAGGCCAGAGCATATAATGGCCGAAACGTGAACATGACAATGAAGATGAGGACAACAGTTTAAACAATGTCAATAGTGTAAATAGTTACAATACCTCATCACAGAAATATAGACAGATGCAAATACTTTATGAACAAAAAATATCATGAAGATATCTCATAATATGCAAATAAAACATGTTGACAAATTCAACAATTTAAGCAATATCAACCCTGATCTACACTTAGTCAGGTGACCATTTGGGAATAACAGGTACTGAAGCTTGGATGTCCAGGGTGGGGATGTGTAAGAGATAGCAGCTTGGAATTCCAATTCCAGCCAGGTTCATTATATTCACTAATGTGCAAATACCCTTGGGAAAGGTATAAATCCACCTCTTCTCTCCCTAGCTATGGGTTAATTAGTAGGGCTTGTTAAGGAAAATGGAGTTACTACCTGTGGTTATGAAGAGGCTATAAATGAGATTACCATTCGAGAATGAAAGAAAGAAATTCTAATTCCAGGCTTTTGTGTTGCATTCATTCTGGCATTAACATTCTTGACAATTTCTGGAAATCATTGCAATGTAAACATTTTTCAGAAATAAAGAATTTTACTCAGAATTACAATTGCTGCATCAAAACGACATACAGTGCTGAGTATTTCTTCACCCAACCAAGAAAGCATTCCACAGAAACTTTGATGTTTGGTCATTTGGTCAGATTTTGGTTAATGAGTTGAGTCAAGAACCTCTTTGTGGAGATGTAAAACAATACATTTTTCATTAAAAAATAGATGAAAAACTAAGATACTGGTTCTGATTGACTAATCAAAATTTAAAGAATTAAAATGCTCAAAATATCTGAGTAAGGAAAATAATGCTCATTTTATTTTTAGATTAAATAAAGAAATTTTATATAAAAATGCTAAATATCTTGATAAAAATATTTTACAAGAATGACAGAGTAAAAGTTTTGTATGACACAAATTAAAAATTGATACGTGGGATCTGAAAAGTTGACTAGCTTTGCAGAGGTTTATTAGATAAAAAAAAAAATATTAGCAATCTTTGACCTGTGTTGCACCAAAAAAAAATCAGGCTGATGTTGAAACACTGGTTCCCATATGATCACTGAAGTTGAGCAACATTGAGCCTGGTCAGTACCTAGATGGGTGACTGCTTGGGAATACCAAGTGCTATAAGTTTGAATGTGCAGGTGGTGTAATAGAGAAGGGCTTGGAATTATTAATCAGAGAGCTGAGTTCCAGTTCCAATTTTGTTTCTTTGTTATCTTCATGACGTGCAAATAACTTCAAATTTTCTCGCTTTAAATAACCTGCAAAGGAGTGATAGACTATAGAAAATGAATCGATCAATAAATTAAAAAAATGGTGTGTCAGAAGGACAATTTTTCCCTATGCACTGCTATTATTTTAATGACCTTCGTTCCTTGGCAATGTTTATTGTTCTAAAAAGCAATAATGAGAATTGTAATAAAAACTAAACATATGAAAATGAATTTATACATTTTCTTTGTTCTTGGGAATTTACAATATAAATATTAAACACTATTGATTTATTAGATTGTTTATTTACAGGAATAATTTATATTTACAACATTCTGAAAACTAATACAGTTGTATTAAGTCTAATGCAATGCAATATTTATCATTTACCAATTTATAAAGAAATTTTTATTTAGAATTTTATTCATAAATTTATAAACATTTACCATATTAAATTGATAAACCAATTATTCAGAAGTACTTATTAATTACCATTTTATAAAGATCAAATCAATTGGCAATTAGTTAAGGTTTTGTCAATCATTCCAATAAACACTCTAATAGTGTTTATTATTTTTCTTGTCAATTCTCAAGAACAAAGAAAATGTATAAAATTCACCTTCATATGTTTAGGGTTTTTTATAATTTTAATCATTGTTTTTTAAAGCAATAAATATTGCTGAGGAGTTAAGGTAGTTAAAATAATAATGGTGTCAAGGGAAAAAAACTGTCTTTTTGACAGACCATTTGTTGTCGGCACAAAGGTTAAAGATTGCCAAAATGTTAATGCATTAAAAGCTCAAATGAACCAAGGCAGTTTTGATTTGAGGATTTTTCAGAGAGATGCAGAATAACCAATGCAAAGGACCTAAAAAAATTTATTTTTTTTTTTTTTTAAATTTCAGAATGTCACTTCTTGGTGCATTCTTCAATACATAGCCAATTATCGCTCTCCACAGCTTTTTTTTTTTTTTTTTTTTTATCCGTATTGTAGAAATCCCTAAACTTTTCTTGCTTGGTGTACCCTTTAGGATGAAGAATATTTCTGCACATTATTTAAATTCAAACTATTGTCTTCATCTTTGTTGTTATCACAATGCTTTATCTTAGAATCAGAAAAAAATTTATGGGACACATAATGAGGTAAGAAGGTTTGAAGAATTTGACACTCACAAGGCATATTAAAGGCAAGAGTCTATCATACATATCTGTAAGTCTACCATTCATCCATGAGCTCCTTGATAAAATCCATTTCAAAACTATAAATGAGTAAAACATTTCATTGCTTAGTTATTCCAAACATCGCTTGAGGATGAAACAGTCATTCAACATTTAAGGTTTAATATTGAAATGAAACTTGAATACGGATGACCAGTTTCGAAATATACTAATTTCTGTCATGATGGAATCATATTTTTAAAAAAATAATTATATTTTAGGCTCTACTTCTGTATTGAGCACTATCTTTTAAAAATAAAAGCAAAAATACTGAAGAACTTAGGATCATCAATCTAACAGTTCTTTCCTATCATATCAATATACACACACATAAATATATAAAATGTCTTTTCAGATGAACTACATTCCTTAGTTCTAAGCATCCTGGCTAATATCCACCATGCCATACATATTGTAGCAAACCATCCACTGGTAGGATGTAAGATCCTCTTGAACAGTTTCTTCTCATAAACTGCTGCTTTATGGAACCAACTCCCCAGAGGATGCTTTCCTGATCACATCATCTTAACCTGTTCAAGTTTAGGGCTAACCATTGTCTTTCTCACATATCCCTATAAACTGTATCTCTTACCTTGTAAATCTCTACCTCGTGTGGCTCTTGGGCCTTGTTCAGAGTGAGCATTATTGTAAAAAAAATTTTTTTTAAATAAATAATCAGTGAGCTAAGTTTCAATTTCTGTCGAGTTTCTTACATTCACTTTCACACAAATACCCTTGGGAAAGGTACGAATCTATCTCCCTCATCTGCTATGGATTAAATAGTAGGGCAGACAGCTATGGTTGGCAATCAGTCTAGGAGATAGCCAAGTCTGCCCTGAACTCCAAAATAAATTAGGAAATTGAACAAAGGATAGGTTGCAATGGGTGTAGCTTTCCCAGTACCACAAGATGCTACAAAACCAAATTGTTAACTTAAAACCTCAACTCCTGTTCTTAAATAGCCTCATCAGATCTCGACATTCTTGTACGGATGTCAGTAGTTTTCTTTTACCGTTTTTCTTGGTATTTATAATTTAGCAAAGAATATTTAGAAAAAAAAAAAAAGAAGTAACCAATAATATAATTTACAATTTTTTTTTTTTTTTTTTTTAATAGTTCAAATTGACTTGTAATTATAATTTAATCATTCTGGGGTCATCAGAGGATCAGTATATTGAACAGGAGGAGTTTCAGAGCTTAGTCTTGCACTAGTAACCCAATCATTGATGCAAAGTGTTTTTTTTTTTTTTTTTTTTTTTTTTTTTTTTGAAAACTGTACTTCATGTTGCAAAGAAATGCATTGTATGTAAATATTTACTTCTGTACGCTGAAAAACATTGATATTAGGTTGGTGCAAAAATAATGTCGTTTTCTCACATAGTAAAATATGTGAGAAAACGACATTATTTTTGCACCAACCTAATACTTAAACCAACAGATAAACTAATTTAAGAAGCTTTTGGCTGACGAAGGTACAACAGAAGCACTTAAAACCCAAATGAAGAAGAATAAGTAATCATTTTTATAAATATTTTGAATAAATTAGGTTTAGAGCATCTATTCCTCATACATATTTTGATAATTTTGTATATTTTATAAATTTTTGAATAAAGATTTCTTTTCAGATCTATTTCTTTATAAAATAGCTGTTGTAACCTAGGGAAGGTTACTGAATAGAATAATCAAACAAAGATTAGTAATGAACGATAATACTTAGGACAAGAACAACACAAATAAGATTTGCCAGTGGCACGTAGAAGTAGTAGACAACTGCTAGAAGTGATTCAAATGAATTGCACACAGAATCTCCAACTGCAGAATATCTACTAACTGCCCCACATGGTCAGATGGGGCACGAGGCCGAATTTAATGTAGGGTATCCGAACCCTTAGGCTTGACCAAAAATTCCCTGTTGATCCCATATAAAATGGGGTTGAGTAGCTGTTTCCTGAGACGAGACTCTGCCCTTCAACATAGCCTCATCTGGGGATCCTCTCTGCCTGGAGGCAGAGTTTGACCAGCACAGTTGGAGACGAATCTCCAACTGCAGATCAACATACAGTATTTACTACTGTATTTATGTGAATGGAGACATAACCATTATCATCCATAGGTATGCTACAACAAGAGTAGATAATAAACATTGTACACTATTTACATTATTCATACTATTGTCCTCATCTTTGTTGCCATATTTATTACAACATTTCGGTCGTTGTACGCTCTGGCCTTCTTCAGGTGGTTAGAATGTTGAACTGAATCCTTTATTTTGCTCGCTGGGGTAGACTGTTCTAGTTCCATGTGCCATGTCTAATGGATGTCAGTTATCAGTTATCTCCTGTTAATTTCCCTCTGAAAGTTCTCCACTGACTTAACCGAGTATTGAACGCACACTCTTTGGGTCTTGTCACTGAATCTAACTAACACCTTTATCCACTGTGCCATGTGTCCTTGAGGATATGAGAGACTGTGATGAGGATTACTAAACCTTTTGTTTCCTCATTCTATACCCTAATATAAATGCCTCAACAAATTACAAGTGCATAGCTGAATGATTTGAGTGTCACGGTTTCACATTTCATCATGTTCAATTAGTGAAGGAATTGACTTTTTGATAATACCAATCAGAGGAGACGATCCTAACAAGCTGCAGTATTTGGAAGTGCCTGAAAACCATACCATGGATTGACCAAAGCCTTGTGAGTAAAATTAGGTTGATGGGACTATTAGGAAACCATGGATAGTTGTGTTAACATAAAATCCAAATTGGCAGATAGGAGCTCTTTAGCCTTGGTTAGTAAGCTGTCTAGAGATGGTGACTTGGTAGAAACACACACACAACAGCTTAACCACTCCTGGGAATGTCTCAGGTTGAAAATATACAATGGCTGAAATTCTTAACGGATTAATCACAATCTGCTACAGGTGAAAATAGCACAATACATATTGGGGAGGGGAAGCGGGTCTTACCTGGAACTTTTTAATATTCCCATGTGCATGATTTGAATGTTATTTTTGTCTTCTTTTGCATCACCCTGATTTGATTTGTGGACTTATTCTCCTCTTACACCTACCACCTACCTGCATCATCATCATCATCATCATCTCTGGCCAAATATGCATCAAATTCATACCAGTTTTTGTGTGTGTGTTATTAATAAAGCATTGTATGAAATAAATACATTTCAGGATAGACTTCTTCTTTTTCTTTTTTTTTTTTTAGGTTGGTTTAATTAAATTTTTTCAATATTCATGTATTTTTATCTGTATATGTCCAACATTTTTCCATCTTAAATTTCCAATTCTTACATATGATAAAGTTTACTCAAAATTCTTTTATTCTAGCTTTCATTTGAAATGTTTTTACAGTTCATAAATGGTATAATATCTTGTGAACAACTGTGGTAGCATTTCCTTCACCTTTCTTTCTGCCAGACATTTCTTGTCTTTTTAGCTGTCTACCTCCACCCTTGTGCTCCTTGCTTTTCTCCTCCTACTGTGTTTTGCTCCCCCTACGTTGTCTTGCCCTTCTTATAATTCTCTCAATCCCTTGTCCTTCTTGTTTATCTCCCACTACCTTCTCCACGTTGCTTTTCTCCCCTTACCTTGTCCTCTTTGCATTTCTCCCCTTACCTTGCCCTTGTTGCATTTCTCTCCTTACCTTGTCCTCGTTGCTTTTCTCCCCCTATCTTATCCTCGTTGCTTTTCTCCCACTACTTTGTCCCCGTTGCTTTTCTCCCCTTACCTTACCACATTGTTTTTTTCCCTTTACCTTGTACCTGTTGCTTTTTTCCCTTTACCTTGTCCCCGTTGCTTTTCTCCCCTTACCTTGTCCTCATTGCATTTCTCTCCTACCTTGTCCTCGTTGCATTTCTCGCATACCTTGTCTCCTTTGCATTTCTCTCCTTACCTTGTCGTCATTGCATTTCTCCTCTGACCTTGTCCTTGTTGCATTTCTCCTCTGACCTTGTCCTCTTTGCATTTCTCCCCTTACCTTGTCCTCGTTGCATTTCTCCCCTTACCTTGTCCTCGTTGCATTTCTCCCCTTACCTTGTCCTCGTTGCATTTCTCCCCTTACCTTGTCCTCGTTACATTTCTCCCCTTACCTTGTCCCCGTTGCTTTTCTCCCCTTACCTTGTCCACATTTTTTTTTTCCCCTTACCTTGTCCACGTTGTTTTTTTTTTCCCCTTACCTTGTCCACGTTGTTTTTTTTTTCCCCTTACCTTGTCCACGTTGTTTTTTTTTTCCCCTTACCTTGTCCACGTTTTTTTTTCCCCTTACCTTGTCCACGTTGTTTTTTTCCCCCTTACCTTGTCCACGTTTTTTTTTTTCCCTTACATTGTCCTTCTCTCTTTTCTTCCCCTACATTGTCTTGGCCTTCTCTTCTCCTCTTACCTTACCCTTTGTCTTTTTATCTCCCTTTTCTCCAGGACTGTTGAATTAAAATTTTTCATTTTTAATTTAAATTCTTGTATTTGCATCAGAAGAAACAGGATTTTAGATTTTCTTTTTAACCATTTTTCCAAAATCTATTTTTATTTCATTTTTGCTTATCATGGTTTCTTTCTTCTTTTCACCATTGGTTTTTGCTTTCAGCGCAAATGAACACATCAGGTGCTACTCAAATGTTTGTGGAATTTGAATCAGGGAGGGGGGTTAATTATTTCCTCTAATTCCTAGTTATCAATTTCCCTATCAAAGTTTTACCCATCAACCTGTATCCAGCTTTCTCATGAACAATACTGTTCATTTAAGTCTCAAATTCCATAGTTTTGAGTAGCTCCATATATAATATATATATATAAGACAAAAGGAAAACTTATCTTAGTTAACATGTTTCATCCTCTGATGGACTTTATCAAGGCAAATATAAGGAATATTTTTCAACAAGTATTTATAAACAAAAGTAAAAATGTTGTTCTTCAAAATTTTCAAATTTAAGAGATACTCATAAATATTCATGAGGTTAACTAAAGAGTCAATTTAAACTATGGAAGATGCCATAGTGATGCATTTTAATAAACGAAAGTGAATAAATGATTACTTTTTTCTTGTGATTAATATTTAAATTGTTTTATTTTGGGATAAATTTATGTGTTATATATTTTAAATAACAGGTGGTTATAAATTTAACCATTTTCTTTTAGTTTTTAACATTTTTTTGTCGCAATTTGGTTTGAGAGGAGCAATTCTTTTAGGAATGGAGATATTTGAAAAATTCTGTGGGTACAGATTTATATTTTGATGAGATTCAGTAAGTTTTTCTTTTGTCTTTATTCAAATTGTCCTTTTACATATATATTTTACACACACACACACATATATATATATATATATATATATATATATATATAGCATGATCATCTGTCTTCCTTCTAAAGGGGAAAAAACAGTTCTCCAGGTTTTGGGAAACCGCTCTCTGTCCTAAAGTTGCTTTGCTTGCATTTCTATCATGTTTTCTTTCCCTAAAACCAAAATCTCAAACTGGTTGCATGCAAGTTACCAACATATTTCTAAATGTCTATTATTGCTTTTAATATTAAGCTTTGATTTTTAATACTATCCAAATGATATGAGCATATTGAATTAAATATTGCATGATGTTCAGGGCTGGATTATGACCTTTAGGGGCCCCAAGGCTAATTAAATTATGGAGCACCCTCAGATGGATCCACCATCTAAACTTACCAGCACCCATTTTTAATTTTTTTTTTTACTTGTATATTTTAACGAGATTTAAACAGCTTGAAGTGAATTATTGCAAATTCTTTAAATAAACTAAAATAGCTATCTTTTTTGGCAATAAGAATATTCTTCATTATTTACATTATTCGGACTATTGTCCTCATCTTTATCGCCATATTTATTACAACATTTTGGCTGTTGTACGCTCCGGGATTCTTCAGGTAGTTGGAATGTCGAACTGAACCCTTTATTCCGCTCACTGGGGTAGACTGTTCTAGTTCCACATACCATGTTTAATGGATGTCAGTTATCAGCTATCACCTGTTAATTTCCCTCTGGAAGTTCTCCACTGCCTTAACCGGGTATTGAACTCACTCTTTTGGTCCTGTTACTGGATCTAACTAACGCCTTTATCCACTGTGCCATGTGTCTTTAAGAAATACTACTGTTTTACTATTTATTGCAAACCAAATTCACACAGCAGTAGTAAAAAAGAAAAACAGTTTTTTTTATCAACAATTATAAGAATAAAACAATCAAAATAAATGAGTTTGTCATTTTGATATTTCAATTTATGAAACTATTTAGAAATTATGACATCTAGAAAATTAAACACAGTTGGTAAAGGCTTGCAGCCTATGCTAGCCTCAAGTATAATCTGGCATTGAACCTTAGGCTGTAGCCTATATTAGCCTAAAGGATAATCCGGCATCGAAACTTAGGCCATAGCCTGTATTAGCCTAAAGGATAATGCGGCATCGAAACTTAGGCCATAGCCTATATTAGCCTAAAGGATAATCCGGCATCGAAACTTAGGCCATAGCCTATATTAGCCTAAAGGATAATCCGGCATCGAAACTTAGGCCATAGCCTATATTAGCCTAAAGGATAATCTGGCATCGAAACTTAGGCCGTAGCCTATATTAGCCTAAAGGATAATCCGGCATCGAAACTTAGGCCGTAGCCTATATTAGCCTAAAGGATAATCCGGCATCGAAACTTAGGCCGTAGCCTATATTAGCCTAAAGGATAATCAGACATCGAACCTTAGGCCGTAGCCTATATTAGCCTAAAGGATAATCAGACATCGAACCTTAGGCCGTAGCCTATATTAGCCTAAAGGATAATCCGGCATCGAAACTTAGGCCGTAGCCTATATTAGCCTAAAGGATAATCCGGCATCGAAACTTAGGCCGTAGCCTATATTAGCCTAAAGGATAATCCGGCATCGAAACTTAGGCCGTAGCCTATATTAGCCTAAAGGATAATCCGGCATCGAAACTTAGGCCGTAGCCTATATTAGCCTAAAGGATAATCCGGCATCGAAACTTAGGCCGTAGCCTATATTAGCCTAAAGGATAATCCGACATCGAACCTTAGGCCGTAGCCTATATTAGCCTAAAGGATAATCCGACATCGAACCTTAGGCCGTAGCCTATATTAGCCTAAAGGATAATCCGGCATCGAACCTTAGGCCGTAGCCTATATTAGCCTAAAGGATAATCCGGCATCGAAACTTAGGCCGTAGCCTATATTAGCCTAAAGGATAATCAGACATCGAACCTTAGGCCGTAGCCTATATTAGCCCAAAGGATAATCCGCCATCAAACCTTAAAGGATAATCCAGCTCTGATGATATGTTATTGATGTAAATATTTACTTACATTCATAATAATTGTAATGTTTAACTCATGACTAAAGTTATTATATATGAATAATTACAGTTTAGCATATTATGTCAATATTGTAACTGTTGAGTGGATAATTATTGTTTATAAAGTAACTAGTGGATATCTGAAAAGTAATGATTTATTTTTGTGTAAATTTTTAGAAAATCTTCATTGATGATTAAAAAAAAAATTATGAGGGAGTGTTAATAAGTTCTCAGACCAACCAAGCTCTCCCAAAATAAAAAATTGTAGTGAGATGTCATTAAATCAGAGATTGAGTAGTGGGTCCAAGCAAGAACTTTTCTGTACCCCCTGCTAGATAATCAGTATCTGTTAAAGATCAATGAAGGCTTTACAAATTATTTCATATCTTTTTAAAAAAATAATATTTAAGATGAAAATGAGGATGGGCAAGTAGTTTAATGGTCATCAACATCCGAATTGGTATCTATGAGTCAAGTTCAAACTCCAGGCTTGTCTGTTATGCTCACTTTCACACTATTGCCCTTGGATCTTTCTCTTCTCCCACCTGCTAAACATTAAATAGCAGGGTAGACTGGGACCTCTAGCCTTCAGTGGCAACCAGTCTAATAGAAAAAAAACTTTGAATTGCAAACTGTGGTGAAGGCAACAGGAAACCAATCCATTTTTCTCAAGAAGTCATGGCAATTCATGGTTAATAAAGAAAAGGAAGCTGTAGAGAGCCATGACCAATTACATCCTGAAGAGACTGCATTTAGAGAAAAAATATGCAAGTCAATCATCAAACTCACCTTTGTTATCCTTCATGCTAGAAATAGCATTGTAATTCAGTAATCTACCTGACCATGTGATGATTTGATTCAAATTCCTGTAATGAAGGCATGAAACCCTTTCTCTCTGTGAGCCAGGTCAGGGATTAATCCCTGCTCCTAGTACCATTACAACCTGTCACATGGCACTTAAGAGGTGGTCAATGCTAAACAACCATTTCCCCAGCAGACAGCTCCTCATGGGAACCTTGCAATGTTCTAAGCTATAGGATGATTTGAGTTTCCTTTGTAAAGGCATGAACTGACTTCTCCCTGTAGTATGACCTCAAAATGCAACCTGTTGAATATTACTTGATGAAGAGGAACACTTCCAAATAACCCTATGATCTCAAGAACATGAACAACAACTCAGTAGATACTTACAATAGCCACTAGCTCATGGAATGATTGGAGCTCGCTTTGTAAAGGCATGAATCTACCTCTCCCTGTAGCATTTCATTTTGCTGCTTATTCTATATCCAAGCTGTTGAATATTACTTAAAAAGGATACCTTTCAGATGAACTACATTCCTTTGTTCCACAACTTCTAACCTTCAAGTAACAAACCACCCCCATTCCCTTCGTATTGGTGAGATGTAAATTTCATTTGGGCAGCTTTTTCCCCACAAACCACAGCTTTGTGGAACTGACTCCCAAGAGGATGCTTCTCTGATCACTACAATCTTAACCTGTTAAAGTCTAGTATTAACCGTTATCTTTCCCACATAAACTGTGCCTCTTACTCCGTAACTCTCTACCTCGAGTGGTTCTTGGCCCTTGTACAAAGTGCACATTATTGTAAAAAGAAAAAAAAGTAATACCATGATCCTAAAAAATGCAAGGAACAAATCCTTCTCAGAACCTTGCAACCTTTACTAGCTCCTGGATGGTTTAAATTTTATTTTTGTATATATTGTAATTTTGAAAAATTACCTATGTTTAAATTGTTTGATACTGGACAGTGATATAGTCCTACTACCGTGGTAATTGTTTGTTGAATATAAAATTTAGCCTAGCATCTTGTCTGAATAAATCAAAAGGTATTAAATTTTTCAGCATTTTTAAAGCTGAATATAATCGGAGTTATCTCCCTTACATTGTGCTCTTCAACTAAGTAATCATCTCAAATGGTTTGATTCCTCTAGGAACAAAATGGATTGACTTAGAAAATCCTAAAAATAGGGTTTTGCTTTTCAGATACCCAAAGTTAGATGCATTAATTCTATTTTTTTTTTTATTTTTTTTTTTGTTTTTATCAGGACATTTGAACAATTTCTTTCATATTTATTAATTATTCTTATAATATTATAAAATTCTGTGGTGTGTTTCATCAAGGATTATTTTTAAACTGTATGCTATTGTTTGGTCACATCCGTTAATTTTACTATGCAAATATCTGAGGGAAGATCAATAAGTGTGTATCCTGATGCACATGTAATGTATGTAGTTTTTTGAACAAGGAAAACATCCTACCTCAGCAATCCAGGATACCAAAATAAAAAAATACAAGATCTACAATTTAATAAACATAGTCTTTCTATAAAGAAGAATCAATGATTATTAATAACTTCATGGCTTACCATAACTATTTGAAACCTTACATAATGCTATGAATGTTTTTAGTTCAGTTACTATTAGAAATTGCTATAAACGATGACTTAGGCTTTATTTTGGTAAATAAAATTAACTTAATACATTCTCTGCTTACCTTGACCGTTCAAACTCTTACATAACGCCATCAATGTTTTTGATTTAGTTACCATCAGAAATTGATTATTTCCCCACCTTGATTAAATTTTGAGGTTTCATAATTACATGAGCTCTGTAGACATGTTCAATTTGCTCTTGACTATTGGTGTTTGGATACAGTGGGTTAATTGTTATTTTTACCTGAACTGTTATTGATGCTTTTTATATATGAAGATATTTTTCTTTCTAGGCAAACCCTTGCTGATAAGGTGAAGCTGTTTTCCAGTGAAAAGGAGATTAACAATGAAAAATCTAATCGATCTGATGCCCCTGTCATTCGTAGGAGAAACAGAAGATTTGCATCCAGATTTAACACTCAGGTATTTTCTTGCAAATTTTTTAATGACCTACGGGTTTTACATTGTTTGTGTATATATATTTTACTTTTGTCTTTTGGATTGGGTCAAGGGGATAGAACACATTTTGTTTTTTTTTCCTAACTTTACTTTTTTTTTTTTTTTTTTTTTTTTTTTATTACAGCTTAAAACAATACCCAAGTGTGGTTTAATGTAGCAAAAAATCTATAAATAATTAATAATTAACTTTGATGCACATTCTTACTTTTTTTGTTGTTTTTTATTTTATTTTTTTCTCTTTTTTTTATTTTCTTGATTGTTTTTTCATTTTTTTGTTTTTTTTCTCTTTTTTTTGTTTTTCCCTTGTTTTTTTTCCTTCTTTTTTTTCCTTTTTTTTTTCTTCTTTTTTTTTCCTTTTTTTTTCCTTTTTTTTTCCTTCTTTTTTTTTCCTTCTTTTTTTTTCCTTCTTTTTTTTTCCTTCTTTTTTTTTCCTTGTTTTTTTTTTTTTTTTTTTTTTCTTTCTTTTGGTTTTCTTTCCTTTCTTTTGTTTTTTCTTCATATTTTCTCTTTTTTCTTTTTATATCCTTTTTTCTTTTTCTTTGCTTTTTCAATATTTTTTTCACTCTTTCTTTTTCTTTTTTTGTTATTTGCTGGTAAACAGCCTTTTATGACCAGATGACACTGCATCAGTCTTTTAGGTATAATAACAATGGCTTATATGAAACACATGAAATGGTACCAATATGATAGGGTTCATTGGCCGATGACTGAAACCATATGAAATACAATGTTCTCCTTTTGATTAGTGGTTACTGTCCTTGTCAGTCACTGATCATCTCATTCTTGCATCACCAATGGTTGTCCACTAGTTACAAATACTTCTGATGTCAATCTGGAATTCACATATTCCTGGTCATACTCTTGCTACTGTTGTATAGCCACCTTAGAGATAATATGTCATCTTCTTGAACCCAATAATCATCCCACAATTGATATTAAATCCTGTCCATGTCCCATAGATCCTGAAGATGCAGTGTCACAGCCACACTACCTCTTTACCTATTACATAACATGTATGTATGTATGTTTGGCTCAGTTCAATTCTACTTGTGGGAGAGGAGAAAGACGTTCAATTTATTGCTTTTCCCAATTTTGGGGGTATTTCATTACACACACACACACACATATATGTTGTATCCTTAAAGAGCTTACAAATAGACAAAGGTGGTACTTGAGTGAAAGGAAGAACAATACAAGCATAGATGAAAGAAAGAGAGGTTTATTGTAAAAGAAAAAAGAAAGACAGGGAATTAGTTATTGTCTATTGTGGACTGACTGATATATATATATATATATGTGTGTGTGTGTGTATATATATATATATATATATATATATATATATATATATATAGTAAGCACAGGATATAACTGGCAGACTTGCTTAGGGAATTACTAGCTTGCTAACTGATAACATAGAAATACAAAATTATCATGAGTATTTCAACCAATGTCAATACTTTGACTTTGTTCAATTCAAATGGCAGACTGTATCGGAACTCAGAAGTTAATATTTGAAAAAAACAGTTGAAAGGATGAATATATATATATATATATATATATATATATATATATATATATATATATATATATAATGTTTCCAGCTGACATCAAACTACTTATTCAACAAAGTGTTTAACAGATATTCCATGTCTTTTCTCTTAATACATATTTAAACTATCTAAGTATACTACGTTATATAAATCAACAACTGCTTGATGTTATTTTTCATTCAATGCAATTCAGGTAATTCAATATTTGCTTCATTGCTAAAATTGCTTGATGATAGCTTTATAAGCAAATTATAAATGAATCACCAAATTATAAACAAATTATAAACTTATAAACAGATTGCTTGATCATAGCTTATTTGTTATCTGTATTTTCTTCTCTTTACTAACATTCACCATGATTAAATATTAACCACATTGAAGATATTGCAAAAATTAATTAAAATTTTTTTATAGATATTTGTCTGTTGCTTTCATCAATTATCATAACTTCAGTTTCTTCAAGCTTGTATCAATGATTCAAAAAAATGCTTTTGCTTAATTTCTGTATTATGCTGTTTGATATCTGTCAGTGCTTTTTCTTTTTTTATGATTTTAAAAAGCTTAAAAAAGTTACTGAAAATGACTTTTTTCAAGAAAAGGTTAGTAGATATAAAATTGAAGATCCCAAAATTATGGTTTCCTCTTTCTTCAGGCAATTGCTTTTCTTTTATTTTTTTTTCTAAGTTTGGAAGCAAATAATATTAATTTTTAAAATTATTATTTATAGAATAGAGTGCTTAATATTCAAGATCAAATATTAATAAGTATCAACCACATGGATAGAGGATACAACACTGTGTATTGTCCATCAGTTTTATGTTTCAAGTCATGTGATCTTCAGACATGAAACGGCCAATCACCATGCAGTGTTGATTTCTATGTCCACATTGTCCATATAGATATATATATATGTGTGTGTGTGCGTGTGTTTGTGTATATAAAAGAGGAAATCAGCCAATTCTGCTACCTTGGTTTCAACCATTCTGTATCGTCAGATGATTTCAATCAATTGACAAAATTGCCTGAAGATCCTGAAAGGTTGAAACCAAAATAGCCGAATCAGCTGATTTCTTATAATTAAAAGCTGTACATGTTAAATTTTTATCTTTTTATGTGTATTCAGCACTTTTTAATACTACTGTTCCCTGGTCTAATTCAACTAATATATATATATATATATTTAAGGGGAGAGAGAGAGAGAGTAAAATTTGCTATATTTAGTGGGGAAAGTATTCTCACTATCAGGAATAGTGTTTTTATACATGTAAAAAGTTTGGATATAAAAATAATCAACCATAATGATATGATGATTGCTTAAGGTGTGAAAATGCCAGTCACCGTACAGTGTTGATTTCTATATCTGCATTACACACACACACACACATCTCCAGGTAAGATGAGAACGAATAGCATACAATTCCAACGTTCGTAACATTTAATTTAAAAAAGGGCTCAATGCAAAATAGACCAATATTCTTTATTTTAGGATAGTACACCGAAAACATGTTAAAATTGCTATACAACTGCAGTCTTGTTTCAGTGTATATCAATGCATCTCATCAGGCAATTTGTAAATTACTGGTGGGTGAACAATTTATTTAGATTTAAAAGCAAAATACAATCTCTTTTTACCAAAAAAGAAAAAAGGAGGGTTTGTTGTGATTTTCCATATTTTTTTTCTTTTTCTGTAAAAAGAGTTATTTTGCTTTTAAATCTAAATAAATCATTCACTCACCAGTAATTTACAATAGCCTGATGAAACACATTTGATACACATTGAAACACGACTGCAATTGTGTTGCAATTTTGATATGTTTTCAGTGTAATATCCTTATATATATATATATATATATATATATATATATATATATATATATGATGCAAACATGAAATTTGTCACTTATCTGATAGATGTTATATTCAACACTTGAACTTTAGAGTTTCTTAGATGAAACTTTTTTGTAATCTTTCATCCTACTCATCAGGAGAAACTGGCATATTTTATCTTGATTTTGTTTTAGTAGTACTATTGTTGTAGAAACAAAACCAACTGTAATCATTGAGAAAGATTGTAGAATAAAGTAATGGGTTTAAAAGTTAGATTTGGTCTTCTACAAAATCATCAAGTTCTTGTAGCTTATCAGTTACAGCAGCTTGGCATCCACCATGCTTTTTTGAGACAAAAGGGTCATGAGTTCAAATCTCACCAAGAGCCATTTTTTTTTTTTTTTTTTTTTTTTTTTTGAATCTACTGGACAATCTGCTCACAGATGAAGAAGAGACTTGAAGTAACAGAATATGGATAGCCATGATTGTCCATACAGTATATAGAAGAGGATTTGTGGAGATTTATCCATGTCAATCTATTGCCTTTTGCATTGAGCATTGTCGTTTGTAACTCATTCTACATCTCCTGTTATGATATCTTTAATGAACTATTAATTAGGATATGAAGCATTCATCATTATGATTGGTTCAAAATGGAAATTACTTTGGACAACATAATTCTTAATAGGTACACTTAAATACTTATAAATTTTAATAGGTCATACTTTTTGGAAAATGTAAATAAAGTAATAATAGAATTTGTTTCAGCAATTCAAGTTTTTCTTTAGGCTTATACTGGTTTCTGTACAATCACCAAAGTTAAGCAATGTCAAACTTGGTCAGTACCTACATGGGTGACCACTTGGTAATACCACATTCTGTAAGCTTGGGTGTGCCAATAGTATGATGTCTGATAAAAATTGGAGCCAAGTTCCAATTCCAGTTGGGTTTGTTACATTCATTTATGTGCACATACCTTATGAAAGACATGAATCCACCTCTTCTCTCTCCAGCTATGGGTTAATTAAAGATATGTATCACTGAATCATTATTTCAAACAAAAAAAAATTCTTAGAATCTAAAAATATTTTTCTGGCTTTAAATAACCTGCAAAGGGTTGATAAATCATAGAAAAAAATCAGTCAAGTTTGTCTTTGTGAAGAAGAATAATTTCCTGAATTCTGTGAACTGAAGCTATTTTAATTTTGGGATCTTGAATTTGGCATCTAACCATTTTAACATTATTGAAACATTCTGCTCATGTCGTCACAATCTAAAACCACAAGTTGATTTTATCAAACATAAATTTATTAATCTGTAACTTGTTATTTATTTTCATTTTTTTCTTTAAGCAAATCTTTTTGGAAAATAACTCTAAACTCTTAACTATCAGTGTTTGGTTTTAAATTTTAAAAATTCCTAATTCTTTCTGGCAAATTTAAGTTTATTAATTAATTCTTTATGTAATTAATTAACTTGGATAGTTTTTCTGTGTGAACTTCTGGATTGTGTGTTTATTATTACACTATTGACATGCCTACTATTGTCCTAATCTGTGTTGTTATCACAGCATTTCAGCCACTATGCCCTTTGGTTCTGGATCGATATACACCTGATGAAGACTGGAGGGTAAAACAGCCAAAGTGTTGTGATAACAAAAAAAATGAGGAAAATAATCAGAATGTAAATAGTGTAAATAATTGGATAATTTTATGTAATATCAGTTCAACTGCAAAGTGATGATCGCTTTCATCAATGTTTTTATGAATTGTCATAAACAATTATGCCTTTCACTGCCAGAGTAAGAAGACCTGGCACAAAGACATTTCTCTGTCAGCCACTCTCAAATTGCTAAGGCGGAAGAATAATTAGATTTAAAAATAATCTTTTTGTCTAGAAATAATCTATAAATCAATTCTTTTGGACCTGTTTTTCATCTTTTGTCATCTTTATCAGAATATTTCAGTCTCTGGTGTTTGTTGCACTAAGGTGACCTTTTCTAGAATAACAAACAGGAACTTTTCCTCTCATCCCAGGAGTGATGATGTTCTCATTCCTATAACTGTGTCAAAAATATTGGAATAAAGACATATCTATTCCTTGTATTTCTGACCATTTTTCTATTTTCCAATGAAAATTTAAATATAAATTGTCCAGTGCCTGAGGACGTTTGGATTCTTGAAGGCATTATCAGGGTTTCACCAGAAACTAGAAAAATAGTAAAAATTATATGCAAAAAAAATATAAAAATTATTGTTCTATATATATATATATATATATATATATAAAAGTAAAAACAACAGTAACTATAATAATATTTTAAGAAGCATTCAGATTGCAGTAAAAATAAATCAGTAACTGATAAATTAATTCAGTATTAATTAAATCAGTTTTGGCTGACAAGATCACTTAATATATTCACCAACTCCAAATAAAAGTATTTTTTTCTTTTCAATCTCTACCAATAACATCTAATATTTTCATCTACTGAAATTTCTACCTCTCATTCTTTCTCAAGCTTTTTTCTGCTCTAACTAAAAATAGCTTACTTGAGAACATTCGCCATTAACTCTAAAATCTATTCATAAAGCTAATTTCATCCTATTTTCAAAAAGTGGAAGAAATTGATAGGTTCAAGGGAGATAACTTATTGAAAAGGTTAAATATTCTTTGGAAAAAGATTTTTTTTTTTTTTTTGCTTTCATCATCAAAATTCATCGTGCCTCCCCCCCACCAATCTATGATATGGCCCCCCCCCCACTTTACTGCATCTCAATTTTCATAAGGTAGTAGTCATATAAAAATACAAATTTTATTGTAACCTAATCATATACATTAATGGATGATATGCAATATAGGTGAACAATTCAATTAGAAAAATTGAAAATAAATATAAATACAAATTAGAGACCTGTTATAATTGATAATTCTATTTTAACCCTAGAACACTAACCATGGGTACCCATAGTACCCAGCACAAATTTTCCTATTTTTAATTACAATTTTCAGTACCTGATTTTCTTACCTAAATAATGTTTTTCAGTTCCTTTTAATGTTAACTCAAAGTACAAAGTTTGAAGTACCTGCATGTAAAATATTTCAAATAAAGATTTATATTTAATATTTTTTTTTTTTTTTTTGATATTTTCAAAATCGGGTATGATATACCCATGGTTAGTAGTGGTGTAACTTTAATTGATGGTTAGTGTTCTAGGGTTAAATAAATCAACAATATCAACTTGAGATTTTTCTTGTTAAAAAGTTGAATAATTTTAACACAATCAACATTATGGATAAAAACAATAGTGAATTTTATGTATTGTTTTTTCAAGACTTAGCATGCACAAAAGACTCCAGAATAATGTCAAAATCCAAACATTTTTCATCCTTTAACGCTTTCGAGTCCCCTGGGACATACGTGTCCCACAGATGTTTTCAACACGTCCTGTGGGACATAATTGTCCCCAAAATGCATTGATCTGGGATAAAGGGAACAAACTGTCCCATTGCTATATTTATAATAATACATTCAATAATATTATTTTTATTTAAGTCATTTAGATATGTCTACTAAAACAAACAATAATATCTTTTGCTGTATATGTATACAGCAAAAAATATTGTTTCACAAATGTGAACTTGAAAGGAATAATAGTCAGCCGTACTTACTTTAAATTGTATCCTATATAAATGCAGGTATTAGGTTGGTGCAAAAATAACGTCGGTTTTTGACCTTAAAAATACGTCAAAAACCGACATTATTTTTGCACCAACCTAATAGAAAAAAAAGAAATGTTGATAAAATAGCAAGGGTCGCAAAATACTGCCCAGGTCCCCCCAAAATTTGCCAATATCTCCCCACCTGCTCAGGGGTAGGATGCACTGGCCATTTCATCATTGGAGTATTTTCTGTTTTTTTGCTTTGTTTTGTTTTTAGTTTTTTTAAATAATTATTTTTGGCATAATTACTCTATTTTCATAAAAAACAAAAGTAACTTACTTGCAAAGTATATTTTCATATTTGTCTGTATTTCTGATATGAGGTATTCTAACTATTTACATTGTTTGAACTACTGTCCCCATCTTTAGTGTAATCTTCATAATGTTTTGGCCATTGTACACACTGGCTTTCTTCAGGATCTGACTATATTTCTGAGATGAGGTATTGTAATTATTTACATACTTTGAACTGTTGTACTCATCTTTATTGTCCTAGTGTGCTATTGCACACTCTGGCCTTTCTTCAGGTGATATACATTATAATTTTGAACCGAAACCTTTATTTCGTCGAGATTGTTCTAGTTCCACATGCCATGCCTTTTCTGGATATCTCAGTTTCAGTTATTTCCCTTTAGTAACTGAACTCTCCAAGATTTTTTTCACCTCTGCTGTGGCCAGGTATTGAACTCAAAACTCTTTGGATCAAATCACTGGATTATTTCAACCAACACTTTTATCCACTGGGCCAATAACAATGAGAAGGACAACAGTCCAAACAATTTAGATGGTGTAAATATCCATATTATTATTATTGGATGAGAGAACCAATTTAGTTACAGATAAGCTAACTATGCAGCAGGTACTAAGCTACATGCTACTCATAGCACCTGGCATAAAACTGTAATGAGTACACAGACCATTTTAAATATCCAAACTTGATAAAAATAAGACTGTTATTGAGATAAATATCATCTAATACTGATAACATTTCAATATTATCATTAGATATTAAAGTTCATTTGTCATCTTAAAAACACATCTGAGTGTGACAAATCTCTTAATCATGGAGTTATCTCCCTTTAAATTTCTGCCTTTAGCTGAGCAGTAAATATTATATAGTCATCAGTGATTATGCTACCTGAAAAGATTGTGTTTTTTAAATACAAAAAGAATTAGGTCCCTCAGACGTAATCAGACTCTATCAAAACTAATACTAATTTCAGATACAAAGTTATAAATTATATCATTTTTCTCTTGGGTGATCTGAATAAAAAAATACTGTTAAATATCCTGCAACTTAATTCTTATCTCAGGAACAATGGTTTCAATACTCTTAGCTGATGATCTTTTGTTATTCCTATCTCTGTCATTTTCTATTCACTGTATTTCTGTATGCATGCACATATATATATATATATATATATATATATATATATAATGCACTGGTATGTATTATTACATTAATTTTTTGTGTACAAGATGCAGTTAAAAAAGCAGAGAAAGTCCATGGAAAAAATTTATTTTAATTTATAAAATGCACCTGATTTTAAAGCAAACAAAATTACCAAAACTAATGAAAAAATTTTGTAATATTAGGTTGGTGCAAAAATAATGACGTAATAATGTCGTTTTTTGACGTATTCTTTAACGTCAAAAGACGACATTATTACGTCATTATTTTTGCACCAACCTAATAAATAAAATAATATTTTATCATAAATAAAATATTTTTACCTTTAAATAATTTCCACACTGCTGTAGTTGTCTAGACTCAATGGAAACTGCAAAAATATCGTACCATACATTATGAAAGATTTATTCCCTTTATTGCAATGCATCATTAGATGGATATTATCTCTCTGACCTGTTTTGAAGAAGATTTTTTTTATTCAAAGAAAACAAAAAAACTGCATCTTATACACAGAATTATGGGACTTACTTCATCTTTCTCTCTTTTTTTTTTTTTCAGACTCTTTCTATATGATCAATCAGTGATGGAAATGTGTTTTCAACTGTTCATTAGTTTGCAAATTTTCTTACCTTTATTAGATATTTTGAGAAACATTTTTATTTTTATTCTCGTAAAATGATTTTTTTTTCCACTTAAAATATTTTTGGGGGTAAATGTTTTCATGTATTCCTCAGCTTTAACTGAGAATGAAACAAAAAAGAATTCCTGTCACTTCTGCCAAAACTATTCTCCTTGTTTTATCTTTACTTTTCAAGTAAAATTCTAACAGCAATAACCTAATAAAAAAAGGTTAACTAAAGATATATAGACTGTAAGCACTAAGGTTTGTGAATGTGGTATCATAGTAATTGTGAATTCAATCCCTAGACCGGATAGTACAGATTCGATAAAAACAGAGCCAACATTAACTAAGCAGCAATACTGTTAAGACGGATGTCATAACAAGGGAGCTAACTCGCTACCTAAATCAAACCAAGTTATTCCCCTTAATCAGAACTCTCTAAAACCACAAAGACAAGAAAGTTGATTTTAAAGATGGTGGTCATGCATCCTCGCATGTCATGTATTGAACTTCAGTCTACTGCTTATCACCTGTTATGTCTTACATCTATTGTTATCAAGTACTAAATAAAAACGTATAAGGGTTCGAATTGTGTGTTCGTTCTTATTTGACACAAATAAGCATACACCTAGCAACACAACAGCTACAAAAATACAAAACAAGATATCCCTAAAATGCGAACAATCTTCCCCTGTAGAGATTAAATAAAGGTGAATTCAAAATTCCCTGAAGATGACCAGCATTGGAAGACACCTGAAGTTGTCCAGACGGCACAACAGCCAAAATGTTGTGATAACAACAAAGATGAGGACATTAGTCCAAATGTAAATAATGATAACCCTTCATCCCAGAAATTCAGATGAAAATTGGTCATTATTTTAATAACATTGAATAAACTAAATTTTGATAATAAATCTTATTTAATTAATAGTAATTAAAGTAATATAATAAAATGACATTTTCCTGCAACATTAGACTGATTTTATAATAAGGAACTGTAACATAATTGTAAGAAATATGAAACAGCCATCAAAACCGTTATTCATATGTGTACATTGCCATTTAATATGCTAAATATATAAAATTTATTATAAAAATATTTAAAACATGTCATCTAACCATTTCTAATAATCTCTATCATGAAAAATCAATATGAAACAATGTTAAGGTTACTTAATGAATTTGTATCTTCCATGTTGCATACATTTCAATCAAATGTTAGTTATGTAAACACCATCTTATCCTGTTTACTAACTTGTCACTTGTCGAGACAATTATAAACAACTGAAAGATGGCTCAATAAATTCATAGCCTGATGCCATATGAATTTTGATCTGAAATTTTGAATGTATAATGATGACTGATCTATGTGATTAATAGACAATTGTTCATGTATTGATGATTTTTCTATAGAAATGCTTTGAAAATAAGACAAGAGATTTTCAGTGGTCAGTAATTAATTTAAGTATCACTTATCGATTCAGGATATATATAATGCAAATGCTTGCTAATGGCTTAACTATAAAGTAGGAAATTGAAATAGGAAGAAAGGGACTGTTACTGATGATAAACATTGTTGTTAGAATAGGACTATATAATTTTTCATTTTCAGTCTCTGATTTGTAATTGTTAAAAAAAAAAAAAAAAAGTTTTTATAAAAGAGAAAAAACTGTGCAAGAAGTTTTCCAAATATTAGGTTGGTGCAAAAATAATGACGTAATAATGTCGTTTTTTGACGTTAAAAAATACGTCAAAAACGACATTATTACGTCATTATGTTTGCACCAACCTAATAGTATCCTTTCAAGAGTAAAATTAAAACCAAAAAGAAATTCCATACTAAAAACATTTATTTCCATCACCGATAAAATTTGAATTATTTTTCTTTTAATATTCTCTCTCTCTCTCTCTGTACTGCATTGCTTTTTTTTTCTTCTAATAATCCACAATGGCTGCTGTCCTTGCGATTATGCACCAATGATTTTTTTCATTTACAGGCACATAAAAATAGGGTATCACAGGTAACTTGTTTTCTTCTTCCCCTGCATGTGACATTGACTCCAGAAGCAAAGTAAAAACCCAGTTATCTCCCTTTTTACTAAGTACTGAATTTATTTGACAACCAAAAAAGAAAAAAAAAAAAAAATTTTCTCCGCATGACTTGTAATTGCATCTTGTATAACTATTCGTTTTCTTCGGGTGACCAAACCCTCTCCCTCTCAACAGTTAGTAGTTTGTTACAAAACAATGTGCAATATTATTGTTTAGTGTTGAAACCAAGATTTTCATGGTTATTTTTTAAAAAAAGAAAAAAAAGATTAATTTTTAAAAAAATTTATTTTGAGTCTTTACTATTGGGAGGCAGAATGCCAGGTCCACAAGAATGAATCATTCTCATTCCCCACTTTCAATAATAAGTAAAGCAGCTTCTTTCCAAGAAGTGTTGCTCTGTGGAACAGTCTCTCTGCAGGATATTTTCCATGTCCCTACAATTTTGACCTCTTCAAGTCTATAGTTAACCATTATCATTCCTGCATTGACCCCACGAACTTCATTTTTTGACCTTTCTTATGACACGGTAAACCACAGCCCTGAGTGGCACAAGGGTCTTTGTATTTAGTGAAAATTAATATTAAAAAAAAAAAAAATAAAGCATAAGACAATCCCGATGAAGGCTGGGAGGCACAATGGCCAAAAAATTATAAGAACAAAAAAAAACTCAAAAAGATGAGGACAATAGGATAATTATTTTTTGCTAACGTTAGATGTTTGTTAAAATCACGTTTTTACAAACTGTTAAAGTTATTATTCATCAGGTGTTGCCATATTATAACTTTTAAAATGAAACCATCACGAAAATGTTCACCCAGTTCCATTGATGTCTTTTCTTTCTGAATTTTGTTACCCCCAGAAATAAATTTTTGTTTAATGATGGTCCGTAATCATGAGATGAGTGATGCTGATAAATAAAGCAAGTCAAAGAGAAGACATAAAATGTCTGCTTTAAATAAAAAAATGTGACATTCCTTGAATTAATAAGGAAAAAATCATATACCGAGTTTGCGGTTTCTTAGCTGTGATAAAAATGAAACTTCTGTTATGTAACTTTTATTACTGCATATTGTTATAATTGTCTCGTTTTATTATCAATTATTGTTGTTAATCACTTATTGTGCCTAATAAGATTTACAATATTGTTGTTAATCCCCTTATTCTACCTAAGTCATACAATATTGTTGTTAATCTCTTATTCTACCTAAGTCATACAATATTGTTGTTAATCTCTTATTCTACCTAAGTCATACAATATTGTTGTTAATCTCTTATTCTACCTAAGTCATACAATATTATTGTTAATCTCTTATTCTACCTAAGTCATACAATATTGTTGTTAATCTCTTATTCTACCTAAGTCATACAATATTGTTGTTAATCTCTTATTCTACCTAAGTCATACAATATTGTTGTTAATCTCTTATTCTACCTAAGTCATACAATATTGTTGTTAATCTCTTATTCTACCTAAGTCATACAATATTGTTGTTAATCTCTTATTCTACCTAAGTCATACAATATTGTTGTTAATCTCTTATTCTACCTAAGTCATACAATATTGTTGTTAATCTCTTATTCTACCTAAGTCATACAATATTGTTGTTCATCTCTTATTCTACCTAAGTCATACAATATTGTTGTTCATCTCTTATTCTACCTAAGTCATACAATATTGTTGTTCATCTCTTATTCTACCTAAGTCATACAATATTGTTGTTCATCTCTTATTCTACCTAAGTCATACAATATTGTTGTTAATCTCTTATTCTACCTAAGTCATACAATATTGTTGTTAATCTCTTATTCTACCTAAGTCATACAATATTGTTGTTAATCTCTTATTCTACCTAAGTCATACAATATTGTTGTTAATCTCTTATTCTACCTAAGTCATACAATATTGTTGTTCATCTCTTATTCTACCTAAGTCATACAATATTGTTGTTCATCTCTTATTCTACCTAAGTCATACAATATTGTTGTTCATCTCTTATTCTACCTAAGTCATACAATATTGTTGTTCATCTCTTATTCTACCTAAGTCATACAATATTGTTGTTCATCTCTTATTCTACCTAAGTCATACAATATTGTTGTTCATCTCTTATTCTACCTAAGTCATACAATATTGTTGTTCATCTCTTATTCTACCTAAGTCATACAATATTGTTGTTCATCTCTTATTCTACCTAAGTCATACAATATTGTTGTTCATCTCTTATTCTACCTAAGTCATACAATATTGTTGTTCATCTCTTATTCTACCTAAGTCATACAATATTGTTGTTCATCTCTTATTGTGCTTAATACGATCTACAATAGCATCATTAATTTCATATTGTACCTAATTTATAAATTCATAGATATTTATGCATAGGAAAAAATTCATTCTATACATTGTATTCGGTTCTATCTTGTTTCAGCCATCCTGGGTCAAGGTCTTTAAACATCTCTCTCATGGATTAATGGGGTGACACTGTATTCTGAATTTTTTACTGAAGTCAGCAAAGACAGAAATGATTTTAATATTTGGTTTGCTTGATGATATTGCACAGAAGATAAGACATTAGTTTCAATTTTAGGAAAATTCAGGAATATTTCATTTCTTTTCCAGACACAGCATGAAATGCCAATGAGACAATATTAGGAGGAAAAAAAAAATGACTGATTTTCTTTCTTTTTAATTCTTTCAATTTGTTTTCCTTTGCATCTTTTCTGCTTCTTGAATGACAAGTAGTTGAAGAAAGCTAAGCATGAAAGAATAAGTTATTCACCAAAATTTTACATAGATTTATTCATTTTCTTATTTTCTATTTTGACATGTTTTTTTTCTTTTACTCTATCTTCCATAACAAATTGTTTCATTTGCATAACAAAATATGGAAATCTGTCTATATTTCTGAGATGAGGTAATTATGTACACTATTTACATTGCTCATACTATCATCCTCATCTTTGTTGCCATATTTCTATCAACGTTTCGACCGTTGTATGCTCTGGCCTTCTTCTGATGGTTGGAATGTTGAACTGAACCCTCAAGGACACATGGCACAGTGGATAAAAGCGTTAGATCCAGTGGCAGGACCCAAAAGATACCTGGTTAAAGTGGTGGAGAACTTGGAAAGGGGAATTAACAGGAGATAACTGATAACTGACATCCATTAGACATGGCATGTGGAACTAGAACAGTCTACCCCAGTGACCGAAATATAGGGTTCAGTTCGACATTCCAACCACCTGAAGAAGGCCAGAAATGTTGTGATAAATATGGCAACCAAGACGAGGACGATAATCTGATCAATGTAAATAGTGAAAATATGGCAAAACGATATATAAATTTTTATATATCAAGTACAATTTTTTTTGGAAAAGCTATGACAAAGTGGAAAAAGGTTTTGGATGACACGTTCCATTCTTTAATACTTTGTTTAACTAAAGTGACGTTTATATTGATGCAACTACACATGTGTACAAATTAAATTTAAAATTGTCGGCAAACCCACTCCCCTGCTTTGTGCCCAAATGTAGTTGCATCAATGTAAACATTTTTTTTTTTTTTTTGTTTTTTTTTTTTTTAGTCAGATGAAGTCTGAAAGGACAAAACGCATCACATGAAAACTTTTGTTCACTTTGTCATAGCTTTTTTTCCCCTAAAATAACAAAATATATATTTTATTTTGAAACCAAGGCAAAACAGTGAAGTCATTACTAAGATTTAAACTTACCACAAGCAATACCTATAACCAATAGCAACCAATTTTTCTGTTTTTTTTTTTTTATTTGTCTTTATCATTAACCATGATTGAAATGTTAATTTCTCAAATTATTGATCACGAGTCATTCCTCAGGTATTTTGCTTATTTTTTTTCTTGCCCCTTTATCATGTAGGTAGTCATGGATCTTGTTCTTTTCTAAATTGCCATGGCTGTTCTTTACAAACGTAGTTGAGTGTTTTCCTGTTGTCTTCTGTACTGTGTTGAATTCAAAGTTTTCTTTCACTTGGACTGATTGCCCTATCAAAGTTTTAAAAATTCAGTCTACTTTATTATTAGTTTGGTGCAAAAATAATGATGTAATAATGTCGTTTTTTGACGTATTTTTCAACATCAAAAAACGACATTATTACGTCATTATTTTTGCACCAACCTTGTATTTATTTTTGTTATTTATATATTTATTTCCAGTAAGATTTCTTTTGTATTAGGTTGGTGCAAAAATAATGACGTAATAATGTCGTTTTTTGACATATTTTTTAACGTCAACACAAACAAATTTCCTTGCTTTTTTTTTTGTTTGTCCTGATCATCAATCCTGATATCACGATTGAAAGATTAATTCCTTAAATTATTGATCGTAACATCAATCCTCGTTATTTGGTCTTTTATTTTTAATTCCGTGTCCCTTTATAATGTAAGCAGTCATGGCTCTCCATTATTTCCTTTTCTTTAATATCTTTAAATTGGCATGACTGTTTCTTGGAAAAATAGTTGAGTGGTTCACTGTTGACTTTTCTAATATGTTGAATGTAGAGGAATTGTTTTTTTAAACTGCTCTACCAAAGCTAGATATCTGTCTACCCTACTATTTTACCCATAGCTGATGAAGAGATGGATTCATACTATTCCCATGGTTATTAGTATGAAGTGAATGCAACTGTCTCCACTGGAATTTGAACCCAATATCTCAATTCCATTTTCCATTGCACCACCTACACATCCTAATCCTCAGTCAACACGATATCGAAAATATCTTTGTTTATAATGAACATTGTAAGTATGGCTACATCCCTGAAGACATTGTCAATCAGGGAGGGTATCCTCCAACAGTGGTGAGTAAGATTTGGATTTGGTGTCATTTAAAGATGAATAACAATATTCGTACATTTAGGTTGAATGTTGGCATGACTCTTAGCTGAAAGACATGCAAGCAGAAAACAACAGTCATGTATTCATGATGTTGGGTCTGTCTTAGAGCAAAATCTGTCTGTGCGTCACAGAAACTGGTGAAGAAAGATACATGACACATTTGTATAGTGTCAATCAAGATGATTGATGGCTAGCAAAAGAAGACAAATACAGTGGAACTTCGAGTCACAAATGCTTCTCATCATAAACAAATCAGTTTTCAAACAAATTTTCCAGACAAAAAATGTCTTGGGTCACGAACGGTTTCTCTAGTGATGAACAAGCAAATCGGCAACAACATGACGTTGACAAGCCAGGAGCATTGGCAGGTGAGCGTTAGTTATGGTGTAGCTTTTGCTCTGTACACATCCCTCATTGTATTTTGTATGTTTGTCTTTTAATAAATTTATTAAATAAGGCAGAATGGTGGAAGCTAAAGAAAGATAATGATAGCATAAAAGAGAAAAGAAGAAAAAATATCCAGAATCATAATGGAGGTGAAGAAAGAAATCTCCAAGACAAGCATGAAAATGGTGTTTTTGTGTCTCAGATTTTGCTACTCTATTTAGTCTGCCGAAATCAACAAGTCTCAAGTGGAGTCGATTGGTGCTAAGTGACAGAAAAGAAAAGAAACCCCAGAATGACAGTTATCTGATATCTTTAAGGAAAAGGGACTCTCTTCCAAACAATAACATCTTTCCCCGTGCATTTCCTCCAACTTTCCACTTATGCCATCAACTCTCCTTCATACAGGTATGGTAAAATTAAATTAAGTTTTTGTCTCTGTTATGCGTTTAGTATTGTTGTTAAGATTGTTACTGCCAATAATGAATCTTATTAGATATCTAATTCTCTCAAAAATGCCTCACCAGGTTGAATAAATATTTTATTTTTGTATATGAATTTGTCCTGCTTTCTCTTCTCTTCATTGTTTTTTTTTTTTTTTTGTTTTTTGTTTTTTTTTATTATAAATTACTAAATGCTGTTTGTCTCTGGTCTTGCTACTCAGTTTGGTATGACAAAATCAGCTATCTGTACTATTCTCAAAAATAAAGAGACAATCAGGAGAGCCGAGGTTGCAAGAGGAGTGACAGTATTTTATTCATCTTGTTTTGTATTACATTCAATGATTTTCATTGGGTTTATTGTGTAAGTACTTTTGTAAAAGTCTAAATAAGTTAACATCTGTGATCCAGAAATGTATTAATCAATTTTACATTGATTCTTATGGGGGAAATAGCTTTGGTTTACAAACATTTGGGGTCACAAACAGCCTTCAAGAACAAATTAACTTCGTGAATAGTAGTTCCACTGTATTTCTCCTTGTTACAAAGGGAGGTAACTTTAATGAATTGCAGTTGAACAAAATATTGCTTTCAGGCACATATAAGAGAAATATCATTCATAAAATAATTCAAAATAAAATTGAATTAAAATTTCAATTAATTCAATTGAAATTTAAATGTATATACAATGAAAGTTTGAAACGTCTTCTCAATGACTGTAAAAAAAAAAAAATAAAATACCTCAGAATTTGATGCCTAGACTGTATGTTGGTTTCAACTTCAATACAGACCAAGTTGATTTCCTTCTTTGGCTTTTAAATAAATCTATATTTAAATTATATTTTTTTAAGTTCTTAAGAATAATTCAATGAGAAATTGGATAAAATCTCACAAAATTAATAGATACAATGTTATTTTAATGCTAACATGTTTGTTCAAATGAACAGAGTTTTCCTCTGGACCACTATCCTTTGTTATATCCATTTTGCAAATAATTTTATTTAAGAGTTTTTCCTGAATACATTTGTGCATTAGACAGGCCAAATTATAAAAGCTGTTCTACTGTAAATAAGTTTATAAACCGACTTGTGTGTTTAAAAGGTAATTAAAAAAATTGTAATAATGGTTTGAAAATGAATTCATAACTTCATTATTTAGTCAGTAAAGTGTTTTGTTTTAATTTTGTTCTTGTAATGCTATGCCACATTTTATATACAAGAATTATTTTGGTTTCAATTCCATGTTCTTTGAGGAATATTTCTAAACACTGACCAGACAAGGTGCATGTTTTTTGGGTTTTTTTTAAATACTGACCAGAGAAGGCATATTTTTAAAAATACTAACCAGACAAGGAGTAGGTTTTTTTTTGTTTTTTTTTTTAAATACTGACCAGACAAGGAGTAGGTTTTGTTTTTTTTTTAAATACTGACCAGGCAAGGAGTAGGTTTTTTTTAAATACTGACCAAATAAGGAGTATTTTTTAAATACTGACCAGACAAGTAGTAGGTTTCTTTTTAAAATACTGACCAGACAAGGAGTAGGTTTCTTTTTAAAATACCGACCAGACAAGGAGTAGGTTTCTTTTTAAAATACTGACCAGACAAGGAGTAGGTTTCTTTTTTAAATACTGACCAGACAAGGAGTAGTTTTTTTTGTTTTTTTTTAAATACTGATCAGACAAGGAGTAGTTTTTTGTTTTTTAAAATACTGACCAGACAAGGAGTAGGTTTTATTTTAAATACTGACCAAATAAGTTTTTTTTTTAATCTAAAGAATATGCCTTTTAAGCTACATGAGCATTTTCATGTATCAAAATCAGTGTGTAACTTCCTTGCCAGAAAATGATTTTTTTTTCAACTTTTTTTCTTAATGTTTCATTTAACCAAAATTACTGGTAAACCTCCATTTTTTTCTTCAATTTGATTTTTTTTTTTTTTTTTTTTTTTTTTTTTGTGTTGCCTATTTCTTGAAAATAGCTGGCAATTCATTAGTTCTGAGTTCTTTCCAAATGTTCTTTGTCCTTCAGCTCATAATCTTCTTTTTAAAACTTTATCACACATTCCTGAAGCTTACACCTACCTTTTTACCATAATCTTCAATGGCTTTAATTCTATTTTATTTTTCCTAATATTGGGTTTTGTATAAGAAAACACTTAAGGGTTAAGCAAATCTGCCTGGAAGTAAATGCACCCACATGTTATAAAGCAATCTTCCTACTTTTAGGTTGAATGTTGGTGCAACTATTTCCTGATAGGGAAGCAAGGAGAAAACAACATGATGTGTGGAGTTTGTCATAGAGCAAAATGTATTTGCATGTCCTAATTGGTAAAACAAGTTAAAATTTTCAATGTAAAAAAAATGACTCCTTCCAAATGTACTAGGTTTTTGGTAAATTGACTTTAATGAAGAAATTTACCTTGAAAGGGCATGGTGGAGTAATGGAAAGTGGCTCGAATTGAGGAATCGGAGAGCCGAGTTCAAATTCCAGTCAAGTTTGTTACATTCACTTACATACAAATATCCTTGGGAAAGGTATGAATCCGTCTCTTCTCCCTCCTGCTATAGGTTAAATAGCAGGGTACACTGAGTTCTATAGCCTTGGTGGCAACCAATCTAGAAGAAAGACAACTCTGAATTCAAAACCTATAACTATGGGTTAAATAGCCTCACCAACCCTCAATTGGCAATGGGACATGACATTTATATGGTATCAATCAAGATGACTGATGGCTGGCAAAAAACTGGCTGGTATTATCTAATACCTCTAAAATCAAAGCTAGTAACATTTCACCAACACTGAGCAGACCCTAAACCTGCACCAATCCTGATGAGGGGTGACACCTTGCAAAGAGACTTGTTACTTTATAAATACTTATTGGGTTTAAAGCTCACTTTCCACTTTAAATGGAATGCATATCTTTGGTGCCATTGCAAAAGATGCTGGAAGAATAGTTAGTTCTTTGTATTGCTCTAGAAGATGCCTGACTTCTGCTGCCATGCTATATTTGGGCTGGTGCTACACAATCTTCACTATCAAACACCGATAGTGTTTAAAAGCAATTTGATAGCTTTTTGGGTAATGAATTATTTTCAGATCAGAACCATGAATGGAGTATTGCTGCCATGTTGTGTGAAGATCGCAAGTAATAAACTCAAGTAATAACTCTGGTTGTCTTTTGAGAGGAGTTAATATCGTGAAGCATTTTTTTTTTTTTTTTACCCTTTCTAAATAATCTTGGCATTGAGCACTTTTCTTTACAAGTCAAATAAAGAATGTCATATTGCTGACATATGTGGCCTGGTACTACACAATCTTCGTTGTCAAGCATTGATATAGTTTAAAAGCAATTAAACAGCCTTTTGGGTGATGAATTATTCTCAGATCAGACCATGAATGGAGTATTGCTGCCATGTTTGGGATGGTGCTACACAATCTTCACTGTCAAGCATTGATATAGTTTAAAAGCAATTAAACAGCCTTTTGGGTGATGAATTATTCTCAGATCAAACCATGAATAGAGTATTGCTGCCACATCTAGTAATGTGAAGATTGCAAGAACATGAAACTCAAGTAACGACTCTGGTTGTCTTTTGATAGGAGTTAATTTTGTAAAGCATTTTTTGCTCCAAGTAATCTAGGAGTTGAGTACTTTTCTTTACTGAATAGAGATGTTTTTGCTTGTAGTCCTTTTTCTATTTTTTTTTTCCTTGTTCGAGTTTTTTCTCTTGATTAAGGTAGTAGATCTTTTGGCAAGATGTTTGTCGGTTACAGAAACATAGTCTAATACTTGTATGAGAAGTTCAAATAATACTATAGAGCACAAATTTTTCTATAATAAATTTTACTATACTGTTTAAAGAATAAATGGACTATCTACTAAGAATAACGTTTAAGGCAATAAAAATTTGTTGGATTAATAAATAAAAAATCGACTACTTCTTTAGAAATGCATGGCTTCCATCTGTCTGTTCTAAAAATATGTGGCAAAAGCTCTGATGACCTTTTTTTTTTCTGGTGCCCTGCCTGTATGAATTTAACTGTACTACTAGATTGGCAATTAGGTCCCACTGTCGAACTAGCTAGATGCAACTGCCTTCTTGTAGTCTAACAGTTTTTTTCCTTGCACTTCCAACCTTTGGAACTTCCTTCCAATTTCTTCCTTCCCTAATAACTACAATCTCCAAAAACTTAAAAGCAATGTCAATCACGATCTTCTGTCTTCTTGAACCATGTTCCTCTTTTGTACTTTTTTTCAATCCTCTCTGCTAAAATCTTCTCATTCTCTTTCATTCCCTGTAACCCTCTTGCGTCTTAGTGGCATTGTCCTCTTGCTTGGGGTGAAATGATTAAAAAAAAAAGAGAGAGAGGTTGTGTAAGGTATTTGAGGACACATTGAAGATCATATGAAAAACAACCGCATCTTAGAAACAAGTAAATTTATTGGCACAAACCTTTGTACACAGAGACAGCAATGGCTGGATTACATGTTTATTTGATGTAACCATCCTCAGCTGTCATATGGAAATGGAATCTCATTGATATGCATGCATCACATGGTCTGTATTTATATTCAACATTATTTAGGTAATGACAGCTTTCAGGTCCTACTCTATTTTTAATTTTCATTAATGACCTCCTGATAACTTCAGCTCTCAACTTGGCATCTACACTGATGACACAAACATTTACTACTGCCTCGATAGTAAGACTGATCAGTCTGACAAGGTCAAAATAGCATCCTATATCCAAAACGACCAAGTCTGTAGTTAACTGTTACAAAAGATAGCTTGTTAATTTTAATGCCTCCCTCTCTGCCTTCCATCAGCATGTCTGATGCTAACCTCCAGGAAAGTGACTTGTTGCACCTCCTCAGGCTAATATTCTCAGCTGATATGAAGTGGAAAAACTATATTGAATTCATTGCTAGGTCAGCTGCTAAGAAAGTCAGTTCACTCTGTCATCACATATCTATAAGTCTATCATTTGCCCATGTTTTACAATATTGCTGCCACATATGGTCTGGTGCCCCTGCTATTTACCTTGAGCTCCTTGATAAAATCCAAAGAATAATCTGCAATATTATTGGACCTGATCTGGCAGCTTGGCTACAATCACTTTTCCACCACTGTAAGCTTACCTCTCTGTGCCTTTTCTATAAATACTTTCCTGGTAATTGTTCAG
>OZ010615.1:19508400-19528400 GCA_963932145.1 Acanthosepion lycidas | reverse complement strand
TTATCTCAAATCAAAAAAAAGTTCTTACACTCATATGCAAATGGTTGATAAGCCATAGAAAACAAATCAATGAAATACTGATTAGCTACAGTCATGTCTTTTAGATTTATTTACATTCTCTTAAATATAAATGTGGCCAAAAAGTGAGGGATCGGTTTATATATTAACTGTAGTGTAGAATTGATCCCCCACTTTATATCCCCATTATAATTTCTTGTTTTTTGATAAGCTGTAGAAAATAATCAGTCAATGAAATACTGATTACCTACACAGGCATGTCTTTTGGATTTATTTACATTCTCTTGAATATAAATGTATAGAAACTACTGTGGCGAAAAAGTGAGGGATCAGTTTATATATTGATTGTAATGTAGAATTGATCCCCACTTTATATCCACATTATAATTTCCTGTTCATCAAATTCTGATTAATTTGAATCCACCTCTTCTCCCTTCAGCTATGGGTTAATTAATAAGACTTGTATTGCTAAATCTTTCCTCTTCTTTTATATGCCATGTCCCTTCAGGATGGAGACGATCATGGCCCACAACATCTTCCTGTCCTTTGTAGCTTCTAATAAGTTTTGTTTTTTTGTTATTTCTCTCAAGCACTATTCTACCATCCTTTTACTCAAGCTCATCAACTATGTTTTGCACTTCTTTCCCTCTTTGCCACAATCTGTCCTGTGAGTATCATGTTTACCAAGCCCTCCTTCCTTATTATGTGCCCCAGAAGTTTCAACTGCCTCTTCCTGATATTAAGTACAAGTTTCCTTTTTGTTTCCATTCTCTCCAAAACCTTGTCATTGCTCACATGTTTGGTTCATGATATCCTCAGCATCCTTCTGTAGAACCACATTTGTGTTGTTTTTTTCATCTTAGATTGTTAACAAAGAAAATTCTTAAAATCTAAAAATATTTTCTGGCTTTAAATAGGGTTGATAAGCTATAAAAAATGAATCAACTAATTTTTTTGAATGTCTGCAGTCAGTGATTCTCATTATGCAAGGGTCTCTTTTCACCTCCTTAAGACTTTTTTTTTCTTTCAAAACAAAAATTCTGGACAATTGTACTCTCTTTTTTTCTTTCTTTCATTTTTTTGGAGATGATTTATGTTGTTCCCATGACATTTTCAACAATCCATTCTCCACCCTTCACCAGGTGTATGATGAATATGATAAAGAGACAGTCTCTCCACTGCCCCATAATGCAAAATTAAAGAAAATAAAAACTTAGCAAATAGACAGAGAACACCAGTGGAGAGTAAGTAGATAGAGGGAATTGGCAGATATTAACTTTGTTGATGTAATGCCTAAGACTGGCCAGAGTGGTGTTCCCATACACAAACCCAAATGAATCCAGTACTTGGATCTTCTATATTGTAAGCTTCATGCTTTCTGTTTTTTTTTTTTTTTTTTTTTTTTTTGTATTGCTGCTCAATGTCCTCTCTCCATTTTCAGGATGTCCATGAAAAGAGAAGACAAAAATAAATCTACACACCCTGACCTCATTGTTTTGTCTTGTGCACAGTCCACCCCCACCCCACCTCAAAGAGCATTCTCTGTACTGCAATGAATTCACTTAGTTGGTCTTTCCACTTGAATTTTGTTCAATTTGTCATATTGTTCACTTAATGCTTTATTTCACATCTTGGAAAGATTGTAATTTCAATGTCTATTTTGAAAACTGAAAATTGTTGGCTTTTACTGTAACTACAAGAAGTCAATCCATTCCATAGCTACTTTTCTAGTTTACAATCCATAAAAAGATAGTCAGGGTAAAGGACTCTTCCTTTCCTTTCTTTTCTTTTTTCCTTTCCTTTCTTTTCTTTTTTCCTTTCCTTTCTTTTCTTTTTTCCTTTCCTTTCCTTTCTTTTCTTTTCCTTTCCTTTCTTTTCTTTTTTCTTTTCTTTTCTTTTTTCTTTTCTTTTCTTTTTTCTTTTCTTTTTTCTTTTCTTTTTTCTTTTCTTTTCTTTTTTCTTTTCTTTTTTCTTTTCTTTTCTTTTTTCTTTTCTTTTCTTTTTTCTTTTCTTTTTTCTTTTCTTTTCTTTTTTCTTTTCTTTTTTCTTTTCTTTTTTCTTTTCTTTTTTCTTTTCTTTTTTCTTTTCTTTTCTTTTTTCTTTTCTTTTCTTTTTTCTTTTCTTTTCTCTTTTCTTTTCTTTTTTCTTTTCTTTTCTTTTTTCTTTTCTTTTCTTTTTTCTTTTTTTTTCTTTTCCTTTTTTCTTTTCTTTTTTTCTTTTCTTTTTTTTCTTTTCTTTTTTCTTTTTTCTTTTTCTTTTTTCTCTTTCCCTTTTTCTTACTTTAATTTTCTTCCTTTCTTTTTCTCCATTTTTTCTCTCTCTCTCTCTGCCTTCTTTCCTCTGCTTTCTTCCCTTCTTTTTGTTTCTATTTTTTTGGAACGTTCAGTGATTTGCAAGTGTTGAATTTTATAAGTCACTTATCTCCACTTCTTTAATATTCAATCTTACTTGGATTCTTTCACATTGTCTTTTTCTGTTTAATTCTTTAAAAAAAATTTGTCATAGTTACGCCATTTGTTTTGTCACATTGTCATAGATTTTAGCCAAAACACAAAAAAAATAAAAAAATTTTTTTTTCAAAATTTAAAATTTCCCAGCATCTCTTGTTCTTGCACATGTGTAGTTGCATCAACATAAACAAACCTCATCTGATGAAGTCCTAAGGGACCAAACGCATCACACAAAAATCTTCTCTATTGTTATACATCTTTCCTCCATATATATATATATATATATATATATATATATATATATATATCTGCCATAAACAAATTTTATTTGTATCATTATCAATAAAAGGATTTTTTTTTACTTTCTTCCCTTATTTTCCATTCCTTTTATTGATAATTTATACATATTTATTAATCTCAATTTACTTCTGTTGAGCAAGGTTCAAAATCGGTTAGGTAACTCGTTCTTCATTTTTTTTTTCTTTTAATTATAATCATGTGTGGTAGTATTAAAGATACAAATAAAATTTGTCTGTTTATCGTGGTTATTAAGTTTTGTACCACTAATAAAATGTTTTATATATATATAAATTCCCAAGAGGATAGAATCCAGATAGAACTCAATGTCCAGGACAGAGTAAGAAGATAATATAAAAGGCTCAAACAGTAATATTCCATGATTATAATTTATTACATTGGAATCGTAATCACGATCCAATTCATCAGACCTACGAATTCACAAAGCTCTCTCTCTCTCTCTCTCTCTATATATATATATATACACACACACACACACTTCAACAACTTAATGATAGTCTGTAATCTGATATTTAAAGGACTACGTTTTAATATTTTCCTGTAAACTTGTACAACAATATTTGTTTTCCAAATTACTCTCTACTGATATTTTGAATTTGCTATCAAGAATTACAAAACTGCTTTTATAATGCTTTCTCTACATAGATTTAGTCTTAATCAATTATTTCAACCATTTTATATGTTTTTTGTTTTTTTTAATTGTTATTCTAGCCAATCACATCAGAAGAAATGGAGAATGTATTTCGTATTTCTCCTCTGGCCATCAGCCTGGTCAAACCACCAGACCCTGAGATTCTGAAAGGCCTTCCTTTGAATGCGCAAAGAGAGCTGACTGCTCAGTATGCAGAGGCATGTCTGTCTCAGCAAGGGTCCAGGGCTGGCTCAAGGGCTAGCTCAAGACCAGGATCGCAAGCCGGATCACGGAGAGGTTCAATTGAAGAATCTGAAGAAAGTAAAACAGAAACCAAAGGTCAGTGGATTTTATTTCTTGTATTTTTTTATCTTTGTTTTTATATTTTCCTATAAATGGCTTTCAGTTAAATTATTGCTAAGATGTGAAATGATTTGCTAATTTTAACAAAAGACATGCAGTTTCAAGTGGTGACTGTGTCTGTTTTTTTCACTTCACACTAATGGCCTGGGAAAAGGTATGTTTAGGGTTAAATAGCAAGGCAGACTAGAATTTTTTGCCTTATGTAGCAGCCAGTCTAGAAGAAGAAAAACACTGAATTCACGCACATTTATTAGCCTTGCTAAGGCAAGTAATCTAGTAAGATAAATCCGAATTCAAAATCAGTCTGGAGAAAGATAGGCTCCATTATGTTATCTTGCCCTAGATACACTACTGCTGCTATAGATGCAGTACATATGATGACCCTAATGAATTACAGGATTCATGATTGTCCATAATGTTATAACCTGTAGGCTATAAATGTTAAATAAAGTCGGGCACAGGAGTACTTGGTGATTTTTTTTTTTTTTTTTTTTTTTTATGAAAACAATGTGCATTTAGTAGAAAAGTTACTGATATTTCTTGTAAATTTATTACTTCAGAGTCCTTTTTCAGTCATATTTGACAATGTCCATCTAAGATGACTATATTTTTTCTTATTAATTACAATGTCTGTTCAGGGTGTAGGCTATCATAACACTCCACAAATTTCTTTTCTTATAATCTGTGAATTGACATGCCTTCTTGGGAAAAATATTGGAGTAATTTCTTGTTGCCTTCTCAACAATTCTGAATTCAGAGTATTCCTTCTCCTCGATTGGTTGCCAATCAAGTTTAGAGAGTCCAGTCTAACCCTGCTAATTAATCCATAGCTGTGGTAAGAAGGGAAAAGATGAATTCATGCCTTTTCTAAAGGTGTAAGTGAATATAAACTGAATTATGCTAAGGTATTATAGATATTGGTCATGAATATTTTATGAATGTATCTAGAGTAATGGTTCCCAAATGATTTTAGGCCATGCCCCACTTTGGTATTTCTAAAATTCTGGTGACGTAATATTTAATATGCCAATTACACATGTACATACAAAATATTTTTATGTATGCATACTGTATATATACATCGTATGTAATAACACTCTCACTCCGATTCACTGGAAAGCAATTCACTGTTAATAACGCATTCTTGAATTGCTCCCTTATTTTGTTGGTATAGTAAGCCGAAGGGTGCACATCCTATGTATACCCCATCAAAATATTACCATGCCCCACTGGTGGGAATCATTGCTCTCAACAGACTTGCTATTTGATGAGCACTAATATTTGACCATTTCTTTAAACAGAATTGATTAATGAAGACAATCCATTTGGGGTACTACAAGAATTTGGTGGGGAGTTGGCTATTCTTGATGAGACATACTTCTCTACATTCTTCAATCATTTTCTTAGCAAGGTTAACCAGTTTTGCCCAGGTTAAAATAACTTCAGAGGTCATTTTTAATTTTTATTAGAAAATTTGGTTTGATGCACATTTAATAAAATTCATCCTTTTATAAAATCACTACAAGTTCCCTGCAAAATGCAAAGTGTAGCAGTAATAAAAAATATTTGTTTTTTTTTCCATTAAACCATCCTACCTAATGTAGTTTTAGGTTTACTGGAAGTGTAATCTTCTGTGTTCTCTTTGCTTAGTTATTGGGTGGATTTGTTTGTTAATCTCATTTCTATCTAATATCCTTCTTTGTACTTAGTGTTTTGTTTTTATAAATGGTTTTAATCTGTCACTGAATACTTGGGTTTGTACGTCATCATTTATTTTTATCAGATAATACTTTGGCATCCATTTAAGAATCTATCTATTCAAATCCAAACTTTGCAAGTTTTAAGTTTGTCTGGAATATATGCTTTCTGTATATTGGTATATTTATTAGTAAAATTATTGGAATTGAACTTGGATATTGTTTTATGAAGATCTCTGGTGAACTGTTAAATTTGTATCACTAGTATTATCTACTAGAAGTGGTGGTAACAGAATTTGCATACCTGTTACAGAATAAAAACGGTAAAAGTTTGCAGAGTTAGGCATACTGCTAATTCCTAACTATTGACTAAGCTGATGACCAGGACTTCTTATGTGCTATAATAACAGTTTTTATTATCCTGTGTGATCTTTCAACTAAACCATTAGTCTCTGAGTGGTAGGCTTTAGTATGCACTCTACATAAAAAAACAGCTAGTTTTGTCCAGTCAACAAATAATTCAATCTCAAATTGTTTGGCATTGTACAGATACAGAAGATGCTTATCTTCCTTTGGTGGAGATAAGTCACATGATGCTTGCATAGTGACAAAAGTGATAGTCAATTTTCAGTTTGTTTACAGCAGCCAAACCAAAAGGTTGCTTACTTTAACCTGAGTACCTCTTTGGCAGCTTACAAGTCTATGGTGCCATTTCCTATTAGGAATATATTTTTCCCAGATATAAAGAAACTCCAATTTGCAGTCCCCAATTTGTGAAAACCCAAGACTCACTGTTTCCTGTTCATTGAATATATCCTCATGTGGGACATAGTAGATGAATCTGACCTGTTTGAATCTGGAGTCTTAAACATGTCTTCTCCAGACACAGGAGTATCTCCATATTATATGCAAGACATTTATTGTTTCTCTTTACACTCTGATTTACTGTGTAGATATATATATGATAAATTATTCTCCACATGGGACATTTGTATGTATGTCTTAGTGGTATAAAAGTCTCTCTGAGAACAAAGCATGTTTGTCATTCCTTTTCCTTTCAGCCATTTAGTTCCATTTGTGAAGAACGGTGTTAATATAATAATGCCCATAATGGGAGAATAAACCTTCCATAGCTCTTCCCTGTTAAACCATGATCAGTGGTTATATGTAACAGAACACCCCACTATGTAATTCAAGCATTAACAAAGTCTTCTGTTACACTATGAGCAGTATTTTTTTTTTTATAGGTTGTACTTCAATTCATCTTGTGGTATGATCTATGCACATTAATATATAACAAAAGGATTTATTATAGCGATCATTTCTGTTTTAGCTGGTGGAAGAGGCCCCACTATATCAACATGAATAGTGTGGATTCTAACCACTGATATGTCTATGGACTAAATGGGTCTTTATTGTACTTGTTTATCTTTGACCTGTTGACACAAGTCACATGATTCACAGAATATTTTTATGGTTTTGTCCATATTAAATCAGAAAAATTGGGCTTTTGATCAATTTAATCAATGACTTAATACCAGGATGTGCTATCGAATGGATACTGTTGAAAATAACTCTACAAAACTTATCCGGAATAAAAATTCTAGGATAAGATGTGGAGATGTCACATAACATGAATTGCTTGTACTTCAGCAGCAAGTGCTTGCAAATCACAAAGATCAAATTGTACAGCAAGGGCCAGGCATGATAAACAGTTGGCCACTATGTTATATTGACCTTTGATATGTTTTATATAGGAGATAAAGTCAGTTAATAAAGCAAACTGATTTTGTTGTTTATCAGACTTAGCTGGGTTAAGACTATAAAATGCGCTGCATAAAGGTTTATAATCGGTAAGTAGTGATACTAGTTGTGTGCTAGTAAAGAAAATTCACTTAGAATATTAATAATGTTATTAAATGTTCACATTTCTTTTTCAGTAAATACAATTGAACCTTTTGTAGCAGTTCTCCTTTTCTCTATCAGGGGTAAAACGAGTTCTGCAAAGTTGGGAATTAATTTTCTGTAGAACTCTATCATGCCTAAGAATTGGTGAAGGCTTTTAGTATCCTTTAGATAAAGAAAAGATTTTAACTCATTAATTTTATTGGTTGTAAGTTTCATACCATCTACACTAATGTTGTAGCCTAGAAAACTTTTACATTGAATTCAGATTTAGTAATAGATATTTTAAAGTTATTATCACTTAGGATTTTGAACACAGCATCAATGTCTTTCATATGGGAATATTTGCCATCACTGAAAATTAAAATATCATTAATATAGATGAAAATGCAGTTAAATTTTTTGAATATTTTGTCCATGAAACACTGAAAGGTAGCTGCTACATTTTTTAAACTGAAAGGTATGTATTTATATTCAAACGGTTTTAGTGATAAGGTTACAACTGTTTTCACAACGTCATTCAGGTGAATTTTTATTTGACGGTATGCTGACACTGTCAATGTTTGTAAAGCAAGTTTTATTGGCTACTTTGGAAGAAAAGAATTTGAGGTTTGGAATAGGATAGTTTGAAGCACAGTAATCTCCACAACAACGATAAATACTGTCCTGCTTCAATGTCATATGCAATAAACTCGCTCATTCACTGTCCAAGAGAAATATTAGGTTGGTGCAAAAATAATGACATAATAATGTCGTTTTTTGACGTTAAAAAATACGTCAAAAAACGACATTATTACGTCATTATTTTTGTACCAATCTAATATTCCATTGCGCTGAAGGTTTTTAAATTCCACTTGTGCTGTGTTATATTTCTCTGTGGACAATTTCCTTGGTTTTGTAAACTCTGGTGCATGACTACTCATATCTATGTGATAATACACATTGCAGTATTTATTCTTTGGGATTCTAAGAGGGAAAACGTCTTCAGGATATTTGTCTATCAAGTTCTCAATGCATTGGAGAGCTTCAAAATGGTTCAGAATTGTACTAATTGTAGATATGAATGTTTTCAGAATTTTTGTTCTACCTGTAACTGGATTGAAGATAATTTTGTTTTGGTAGTCAATAATGGATCCAAAATGACTCACAAAGTCGAATCTTGGGAATGGATTATTAACCCTAGAAAACTAACCATCAGTTAAAGTTACACCACTACTAACCATGGGTATATCATACCCGATTTTGAAAATATCAAAAAAAATATTAGATATAAATCTTTATTTTAAATATTTTACATGCAGGCACTTCAAACTTTGTACTTTGAGTTGACATTAATAGGAACTGAAAAACATTATTTAGGTAAGAAAATCAGGTACTGAAAATTATAATTAGGAAAATTTGCGCTACCGATGGTTAGTGTTCTACTTAAGTCCGTGTTTGACCTTAAATGATCTCTAGCTGATCGATGGGTCGTTAAGTTTTAAACAAACAAACAAAAGTCCAAAAAAAATGATTTAGGCTCGGTATTTCAATCTCGAGATCTGCTTGACCGAAGCATTTAATTTTATTCCTGTTAGCAGTAGTTACTGAAACTAGCATAGGATCTATTCTGATTCCATTTATAATAGAGAAAGGGAGTATTGACCGATTAACTCCAGTGTCTGCTGTGAAGTTTATATTCACTGTCTCAATGTTATTCCTATTTAGAGCAAACTTAACAAGACTTAACAAAGTTCATCCTATATTAGTTTCCTGCTTCATTGTTGGTTGGTATTGGATGTTGAGAGCTGAGCAACATCTGTAGATTTTGTTTCTGAGTCCACTTAGACCACAGTTTACACATTTTAACTCTGTCTGCAAAGTATTCGGTTTCTGTTCTTTGCCCATATGATTTCAGACCAAGAGATATCTGTGTAGTTATTACTGTGCATTGAACTGTTATTTTTGAGGCTAGGTTTGTTATATGACAAAAACAAGCATTATGAATCAGTAGCATTAGCTCGTCTGCTAATTTACCTAAACTGGATGGTGCTAGGTCTTTTGGGGATGTTATGACTGGGACAACTGACTGAGGCAATGCTATATCATTGCTGATACCTAGGTGTTTAGCAATTACCAACATTTCCTGTAGGCAGGTTGAAGGTCGTCCTGTCACAGTAGCAATGGACAGCAATTTATTGAGTAACTCTGGTTTCGTTCTCTCATGTGCCTCAATAATTGTTTTCTTTAGTTCTTTTTAATTTTGGGATTCTAAAATAGAAGGTGGTATTTTAGCAATGCTATTACTGTAGAATTTTGTAATTTGTGGTAATATTTCCAAGATAAAATTGGGCTTCAACAATAGAAAACCATCCATTAACCGCAGACTCCATGAATTTCAGTGTTTTAATATTTACTTGGCCGACAGCTACTTTATCTGTATTCCCTTCCCTTTTTTCATTTAAAAAACAATTTTTTTTTTTATATATGCATGTTGTTCAGTATCTGTCTATATTTCTGAGATGAGGTATTATGTACACTATTTACATTATTCGGACTATTGTCTTCATCTTTGTCACCATATTTATTACAACATTTCGGCTTTTCAGTATCTGTCTATATTTCTGAGATGAGGTATTATGTACACTATTTACATTATTTGGACTATTGTTCTCATTTTTGTCGCCATATTTATCACAATGTTTTGGTTGTTGTACTCTCCTACCTTCTACAGGTGGTTGGAATGTCAAATATTAACTCTTTATTTCACTCACTGGGGTAGACTGTTCTAGTTCCCCGCGAAATAAAGGGTTCAGTTCAACATTCCAACCACCTGAAAAATGAGTGTACAACGACCAAAATGTTGTGATAATTATGAAACTAAGACAATACTCCAAATAATGTAAATAGTATGCATGTTCTTGTTTATTTTTTTATGTGCACGTCAAGGTCATCATTTGTTGTGGGAGTGTAAATGATTTAAGGCCCTGTTCATGGATTTGTTATTTTTATTTGGGATTACATCATCTGTCCACAACAGGTCAAATTAATATTCATACCCAATACTACATGAAATAGAATATGAACTGTTTTTGGTTTGAAAGCAAGAAGATATAACATTTTTATGAAAGGATTTATTTTTGGATTAAACATACAATTGCTTACATAATTGATTCATATTATTCGCAGAACATACATACACACACACACACACAAACACACACATATATATATAATAATAATTATTTTTTTTAAATATGATTCCAAAATAAAAAATAATTATAATCTAGGCTCTACTTGTGTATTGAGCCCTGTTTTTTAAAAATAAAAACAAAAATAATAAAGAACTTCAGATCATCAATCTAATGCTTCTTTCCTATTTTATCAATATATTTGTGCACACACACACACACACACACACACACACACACACACACACACACATATATATATATAAAATCAGTGACGACTCCAAGGGTCGGGCTTGTCAGCCTGAGTGAGTCAACATTAAAGTATATCCAATTCAAAGCAACAAAAATCTTTCATAATGCAACATTTTCATTTTTGACTTTAGCTGGATCTAAAATTGTTTTAACTCCATGCCTCAAAATATTGACTGAAATGCATTTTGTTCATATTGTTCATAATAAAGAAGAAAGAAAAAAAAGCAAAACAAAGAAAGAATGTAAAAAAAAAAAAAACCCAAAAAAATGAAATAAAATTAACATGGCTAGGTCAGGCTGTGTATATCTGAGCCCTTTCAAGCTGAAGATGTATTTAATAGGTAATGCATTTCTTGCTTTACTTTTATGAATAACCTTTTAATAATTTCTAATGACTTGTATGCCCTGTTTTTAAAGAACACATTTTTATTTAAATTTATTGTTTTCAAATGTCCATTTTAAATAATTTATTCCAAACAGTATAAGATTTTTAACAGAATATATCAATTGAAAAAGGGCAAATTACATTTAGCCCAACTTAAAGTTGGCGAAAATCAAAGAAAGTGGCAGCCTAAACGTGAGTGGAGGGTTGGAATGAGGATTATGACTGGGGTAGTGTTGAGGAAATATGATATCAGTCAGCAGTACTGTTCATAAACATACAATAAATTAAACTAAAAATTCACAAACTTGATATACACGTTATTTAAAACAAACAAACAAACATATCTTGCTAGTGCATTCCACTAACTGTAACCCTAAATACCAAAATGTGTTTTTGTAATTTCATAAACAGAGATTTTTAAAAATTATATATTTTAGAGTAAAGGAAACATTTTAGCATCTAAGTTATACCAATGGTATATTTTGTAAAGATTGTAATGAGCCTGACAAACATTGATAACCCAGAGTTGCTACTTAGATATATATGTGTGTGTGTGTGTGTATGTATGTATGTATTAATGCAAAGGTCTGAATGGTTTTTAGGCTTATCTGTATGAAGAAATGTCTTTCCTGTGAGCTCATTTAAGAGAACATCTTTCTGGTTCAATAGTTAGCAGTCAGAGAGATAGACTTTGTATTTTCACACCAAAACTCTCTTTCTAGTGTATTGTGAGAATCCTACTGCCTTTCCTTTTACTATAACCTAGAAGGAAAGGGGATGTAACTCATGCTTCTTTATGAATTGCTACAAGGTTGTTAAATAAATTTTAAAAGAAATAACTCAGTAAGACAGAAGACCAGTGAAAAATGAATAATAATGACAAGTCTTCTAAGAAATTCATGTAACTTAACACTACTACTACTAGGTGTAAAAAAAGCAATAAAAATAAGATGAATAAATGAGTAGTCAATAATGAATATTAATGACAAGGCTTCATCTAAATTCACCCAACTTAACACTACTACTACTAGGTGTAAAGAAGCAAGAGAAATAAGATGAAAGAAAGACGAGTCAAAAATGAATATTAATGACAAAGCTTCATCTAAGAAATTCACCCAAATTAACAATACTACTACTACTACTACTACTAGGTGTAAAGAAGCAACAAAAATAAGATGAAAGAAAAAACTAGTCAAACTGAATAATAATGACAATGCTTCATCTGAGAAATTCACCCAGCTTAATACTACTACTACTACTACTACTACTAGGCTTCAATCTAAGAGATTCAGATAAAAGTATTTTTGCTTAGGACCTATAATATTTTTGCTCCTTAAAAAAATGATTTTCTCTCCATTATTATATGAGAAATAGGCTTTCTCCGCATCTGGGTCAGTTTAATTCAAGTTAAACAGCTGAAGCAAATTACCCAATCTGGTATTTCAACTTGATTCTGCTAATATTTTTTTTATTTTTTTTTCTTAACTGTTCTCATATGATTAACACCAAACTGAGTCATTTTCTTGCTAATCTAAGTCCAAAAATGAAAACCTCACTAATACCAAATTATAACTGACATTTTAATATAAGATTGGAATTTTAATATTAGTTTGACAGCACGCTAAAGATTAGTGTGATAAATTATTTGTGTGTGAGGAGGTGGATATACTTATAAATTGTGGCTGATAAGTGTTTATAAATACTGTTTTAAAAGCGTCATTTTTCACCTGACTGAACATATTCAGTTTTATTTATAGCTTTTACAATGTTATAAAGAACGATTGTTTTGATAAGAGTGCCCACTTGTGAGATGACATTGAGAGGAACACATGGAATTTATGTAGGTACCTCCAAAGAGGCAATACTTAAGTGTAAAATGTATTTTGAAAAATTAAAAAATCTTGCCTGTCACATTAATTTTAGTTTCAATTGCAAGCTAAGATTGAATTCCCAAGAATATTTCTAATGAACAAAATAATTTGGTGTATTTTAAAATGAATTTAAATTTATTGGAATCTTTTCTTTTTCCACCTTATCAGTAAAATCTATAAATTCGTTCATATTGACAAATCTGTCAACACAACAAAATTCTCTTTATTAAGAAGTCTTTCAAAAATTAAAATATATTTCTCTGAAATGATATTTGAGGAAGATTAATTGACTTTAAGTTTAATTAATCTGAATTAAAACAAATATCACTTTTTTTCAGTTTAAAAGATTGCAGGAAAGTATTTTTTAACATGGAGAGGGTGTTTTTGACTTGAGTGGGTTTTGGTAAATTTAAATGAAGATGCTTGCTGAGAAAGCATTAGAAAATTACCAATAAATTTTAATTTTACTATACTTACTGCTCTTATTTTCTGATAATGTCATAAATAGATGTTGGTATTTACAAAAATTGACATGTTTATGCACAAAAAAATTTAAAATACTGGGGGTCATTGAATTGGAGTAAGCTTTTCCATTTATGATTAGTAAATATAGTTTTTACTTGATAACAATATCACCTAACACATACAAATTAATACAGAATTTTAAAAGATTTCAAACTATAAATTCTAATAATCAAAATCATAAAAAATGAAAACATTTGTTGTAAAAATTCATTATTCATCGAAAAAATTTTTTTCATGAGACAATAGTGTCAGTAATATATCATTCATAAAAGCAATTAAAAGCTTTTCCAAGTAAACAATGTCTTAATTTTATTGTATTTTTAATTTTACAATTCAGAGCATATTTTCTTTAACTGGGGGTCATGTTTGACAAAAAAAAAAAAAAAAAAAAAAAATTGATGATTTAAATTCTCCAAGGACTTATCCATGATAACTGATATAAACATTAAGTGATACAAGAAAGAATTTCTCAAAATTTCATAAAATTAAATGAGGTGTTAACAGTTATATATATATATATATATATATATATATATATATATATATATATTTAACAAATATTTTCTAAAAAAGTAACATTTAAAAAATAATTTAATTAATTTCTGAGTCAGTCCAGAAAGTTTCATTAAAATCTGACAATTACCTTTTGCAAGAAAGATAGCAAGCTCTGGGAGGTTGGACACAAGAAGTTCCTCAAAGATGCCAAGAAGTAGTGGAATAAAATAGCACCTATGTGCTTGAATAAATCTATGTACATAGAAGTGTGTGTGGCAGGGGGCATGGAAAGTGACTCCTTGCAATTGACTTCTTGTACTAACATTTCTGCTGACACGAAGTGGAAAAATTATATTGAATCAATTGCTAGATCTGCTGCTAGGAAAGCTGGTTCACTGTTTTCATGCCAGACAGTTTTTCTTGCCAGAATCTATCTTACACCTTTATAAGTCTGCACTGAATATTGCTGCCACATCTGGTCTAGTACTTCTGCTATGTATTCTAGATAAAATACAAAGAAGAATTTGCAATGTTATTGGTCTTCACCTGGCATCTCTATTTCAGTCACTTTCCCACCACCATAACATAGCTTCCCTTTGCCGTTTCTATAAAAACTTTCATGGTAATTGTTTTGATATCTAGACTTTATGAATTTAAGTGCAGTACTAGATGGGTGGCAAAGTCTCATCATTTTACAGTTGAAATGGATAGATGTAACTGTAAATTTTATGTTAATAGTTTCTTTTCTCACACTTCTTGCTTGTGGAAATCTATTCTTGGTTTCTGGTCAAATTTGATCTTCAAAAATTTTAAGGCATTGTGAATCGTTATCTTCTGTCTTTTTAATTCCCATTCTTTTATAGTTCTCTCTCTTTAATAATGTTTTCTTTTTTCATATTCTTTAACACTCAGTAATCCTTGTGTCTTAGTGGCTCTCTTGCCTTGCTCAGTGGAGTGAAATGATTACAAAAAAATGTTACCTTGAATTAAGAGAGAAAAATCAAAAGTGCAGAAGGGGGGTGGGGGGTGATCCTGATAATGGCAGCCACCATTTGACATCTGCCTGCTGTTTGTTGCAAAAACAAGAAGGGACAAATTGTGGTCTATTCAAAACGTCACTCAACAAGCAAACAAATGAGACTCAGTATTTGAATTTAAAGATTCAAATGTTTTATTTAAATAGTCTTGAATCAAATAAAAAAAAAACATTTCAATCATTAAATTTAAAACTCAGTGTGTCATTGTTTGTTTGTTAAATGACATTTTGAAAAGATCACAATTTGTTCCTTCATGTTTTAACAACAGACAGCAGGCACATGTCAAAAGGTGAAAAGGTGGCAGGTATTTTTAGGATCCCCACATCCCTGTCTGAATTTCTAAGACTACAGACCCTTCAAAAGAAGAATTGGGCTGGAGGGTTTAGTGGAATGACCTGTCAGAGGAAGAGGTAATTCAGTTTGGTAGATATATACGTCACACACGAATATCAAGGTTAATTATTTTAATTTTTTTTATTTTTGCATAGAATAGTGCCCAGATTGTACACTATCTGTTTTCAGCCTAATCAAAATAGCAGTCAAAAATAAATTATAATGTTTGTTTACATTTTAGGAAATGTGCCAAGCTGCCAATATAGTTAGTTTTCTGCGATACACAGCATCTTTTAGGAATTGTTGATGCCACAGACATGAGAGTAATGCCATTTGTGGAGAAAATATTGTACTACAGTAAATAGTATTATCGCAATTTGATAAACTATAAAAGACAAATTTTCCCTTTCCTGAAGTGTGTATACCTTTTTTAGTACACTCTGTATGCCTATGTGTGTATCTCTCTTTCTCTCTCTCTCTCTCTCTATATATATATATATATATATATATATATATATATATATATTTTATGAAATGGACAAAGTCCGACAATTATTTTAAGACATTTATAAACATAAAAATGTCTTAAAATAATTGTCGGACTTTGTTCATTTCATAATGTGTGACATCATTTGTTTACATTTGGATACACCATGAGCAGATATGAATGTATGTAAGAGAATCATGGAAGATTGTAGTTTAAAGACAGTAAAATTGACCTTGCTAACCGAATGCTCCTCTGTGGTCCAATCGGTTAAAGGCACGTCAGGTTATATGATGGTTCCATATAGGATACACGTCTGATTCCTGTCAGAGGACGAATATTTTCTGTGAAAATTTCTTTGACATTCAAGCCAGTAAATGTTGTTTTATACTGTTTATTATAAACAGAGTTTTTACTTAAATATTTGTATCTATAAAAAGAATGTATAAACATAAAAAATGTCTTTTTATTTATATATATATATATATATATATATATATATATATATATATATATATATATAATGGCCAACTACTCTTGTGTTCCGAAGACACCCATTTTCTAGGGTGGCTAGTGAATCCCTGTTGCAGCCACCTGTTCAGGCACATTTGTTCAACACCCACAGAAACCACCTATGTTGAGTGGACTTTAGTTACAGTTTCTGGGAGAGAACATAATCTGGCATGATCAGCAGTTATGAACAACAACATTATATTCAAACTCTCAGTCACAATGACTTGTGACTTTTGGTTATCACAACTATTGACAACTTCCAAACAGTTTAGTCCATCTACCCAATTTCACTCACAAGGCTTTGGTCAACCAATGTTTCAGTCACTTTGCAAGGGTGATGCATGGTGGAGATTGCCTCCCCCAGACCAATAACATTAAAAATTCACTTTCTTGACAAATTGACCCTGCTGAGATTTAGAAACAAAATATTCTAGCCATAGAATAGAATAACTGGCTGCATTGTCTTGATGTATTAGTTTAGTATATTCCTTTGGGCTATATATATATATATATATATATATATATATATATATGATCAGATAGGATACAGAATCCCAATAAAGTTTTGAAGAAATATGACAAATGGAAACCTGTTTCATTGAAACTAGATTTGATTATGCATTTTGCCTTCCTAGGCTTCATCAGATCCAAAAACAAAAAAAAGAAATATGTCTGTCCGTGTGTGTTTTAAGCATAGACACAAATACTTTGTTCTTTCATTTCAGGATTTGATGAAGCCTGGAAGGACGAAACATGTAATTAAATTTAGTTTCAATCAAATAGTTTTCTATTTGTCAAATTTCTTAAAATATGTATAGTATAAGTAATAAATCCATTAGTATATAATCCAAGTGGATCCTAGTAATATAAAATATTAAAACTGATCCACAAAAAGAGCTCAATGTATTATAACAGAGCAAATAAATAGTATTATACAACAAAATCCCAAATTACCTTATATGGGGTGGGGTAGATCTATTTCAATCGACAACTACGTCAGTCTTATTCAACCCCGGTGTACAGCTTGAGTTCATGTTGCAATTAGAAATTTAACTTTGACATTTGTTGAAAAATTGATACAGAATTTATCCATATGAATGTTCAGTCAGATGAAATACCTGATTTGGTGGTTAGGACAAAAGGTATAAGACAGGGGTCAGGGGGTGGATAGAAGGTATTTGTGTTAAAGGGACAAAGTTTTATAAATTTAAACCCAAATACTAACCTTATGACATTAATTTAGGGTTATATGAAGAATGAAATATTAATTTAAAATTAAAAGAGGAATAAAGAGGTTTAAAATAAATTTAAAATATATAGATAAAAGGATGTAAGGGATTAAGGGAAATATATGTATATATAAATAAAAAGAAAGAACAGTAAGATATATAATCCAGTGTTCTTATAGATATTTTTATTTTTACAAAATAGTGCTCAATGTAAATTTACAGAGCATTAATATTATAAATTAATTGATTTAAAATGTTTTTTTTTTTCTACACAGTTCTAACCATGGTTAGAACTGTGTAGCGAAAAAAAAACATATTTTAAATCAATTAATTTATAATCATACTTATTATAAAACCCAGGTTGTGTGTGTGTGTGTGTGTGTCTGTTCGTTTATATATTGGATCGGATTTCCTACATTTTTCAACTGATTTCAACAAAACTTCATAGGACTATGTAAAATTACCTTCCGGTGGTTCTGACAGCACCAAAAATTGGAAAAACACAATTGTTTTTGCATGAAATCAATTTGAAAACATGATTTTGTCATCAGAATGAAAGGGGGACAATTCATATCGAGTTATACTTATTATAAAACCCAGGTTGTTTGTGTGTGTGTTTGTTTATATATGGGATCGGATTTCCTACATTTTTCAACCGATTTCAACAAAACTTCACTTTTTTTTTTTTTTTTTTTTCTTTGGCAGGTAGTGTTTCTTATTGTCTTGCACACTTTTTTCTTTATTTTTACATTCAGAATGCTTTAAAAGTTCCATATACAAGACAATTGTTTATAATAAAATTCTATTCAATAGGTAGACTCATAAAGATTGAAAACAATGTTTTTGTTTGAGTTTGACCAATTCGTAAAAAAAAAAAAAAAAACTTATTAAGACATGCATGTCCGTCAACCTTAAACAATAATCTTTGTCAATTTTATTTTTCAGTCTTTATGATGGTCGATCTATCTCTTACTGTTACATCCCCGGGCAATGCCAGCCTCTACTGCTAGTGTATATATATATATATATATATATATATATATATATATATATATATATACACACACACATAAATCCAGTTGATTAAAGTCTGTTTTTATTGTAATTTTTTCAAATAAGATGTCATACATGTTTGGGCATAAACAAGATTCTTTTTGGGAAAACGGATGTTTAAAGGGGAAAATTCAGAAAGATTAACGTAAGGTGGGGGAGAATGTGTAGAATCAATCTCAGAGTTAAACACTTCTGCTTCTGATTGTATTGATAATTTGTTTCCTTTTACTTATTTTTTTTTTTTTATATACATTGATGTATATCAAGTGTCAAAGAGATTTTTCCCCTCCCATTTGATCAACAGTTTTTTGTTTTTTTCTTTGTGTTTCTATTTGTTTATAACGATACTGATAATATGATGGTTTCATACAGCTGATTTCATATAACGTAAACTTTGTTTACATCTAAAAAGAAAAATTATTTGCTGAGGGTCATATAACATGGTGAGTAGTAAAATAGATTTCCAATATATGTCTTTATTCCTTCTTGAAGCACACACACGCACAATGAGAAAAAAATCAACCCAAAACCAAGAAATAGCATATAAATAATTTTAAAATTTCATATAAAAATAACAAAAATGAGAAAATCCACAGTGAATTACTGAAGCCTACAGATGAGTGGACTAAACGATAACAGAAAGTTTATCTATGAATCTCTAGAGTTGCAGTAGTGAATATAACATCAGCTGAGTGCCAAATTTTATCTTTGTATTTATATATATATATATATATATATATATATATATATATATATAATGAAATGGACAAAGTCTGACAATTATTTTAAGAATGCATAAATATATATATATATATATATATATATATATAAAGAAATATAGTTATAAGGTGTGCTGTATTTATAGGATAAAGTGCCCAATATCAAAGATAGTGTATGTAAATACAGTGTAACCCGGGTATAAGAGAGATTTTCTCTGGTCCCAAATTAGAGCCATACTTACCTAAACAAAATAGACCAAACCCGGATATAAGAGACTTTTCTCCGGTCTCGACAACTCTCTTATATCTGGGTTACACTGTATAAATATAAAAGGGAACATTGAAGTCAACACTCAGAGGTGACAGGATGTTTCATGCTAGATGCAATCGTCAGGCTAATGATTGCATCTAGCCTGAACAATGTTCGCTTGTGTGTGTGTGTACATATATAGGATTGGTGTAGACAGAATAAAACTCCAATAACCAAAAACGTTATTCTTAAGAATGCTCAATACAGAGTACAGCAAATATTATTTATTCAAAAATTATGAC
>OZ010615.1:19433400-19500900 GCA_963932145.1 Acanthosepion lycidas | reverse complement strand
ACAGTGTGTGAAGTAAAACTTAGTCTGAGCTCGCTAGCTTCTTGTGTCTTAGTGGCATTATTGCCTTGCTTGGAGTGAGCAGATTGAAAAAAAATAAATACTTTGTAATCTTGCATATTTTATAAATGAAGTAATTTGGTAACAGTCTCCACTAGCTCCCTATCTGTGTTAAAGTGAAAAAAAGAGAAAATTGCGTAAGTATGTAATCACTTGAGATTCTATACAAAATCCAAAGAAGAGTCTGTGATACTATCAGTCCTGCCCTGGCATCTCAACTTCAGTCACTTTCCCACTATCACATGGCTTCCCCTGTCTTTTCTATAAATATTTTCATGGCAATTATTCTAATGATCTCTCCTTCTTGGTATCCCAACCACATGAAATTAAGCATACTACTAGATTGGCAATTAGGTCTCATTGTTTTAGTGTTGAATTAGGTAAATGTAACCATAAGTTCTATTCTAATTGTTTCTTTTCTCACCTGGAGAACTCTTCTGGTTTCTTGCTTCCCTACCACCTATGGGTTCTTCAAAAGGTTTAAATGCGACATCAATCACCATCTTCTGTCTTCCTGAACACTGTTCTTTTATTGTCCTTTCTCCTCACTAAAGTCTTCTCATTCTCTCTCACTCCCAATAACCTCTTGCATCTTTGTGGCATTATCGCCATCTTCCTGTACCCTGTTCTTTTATTGTCCTTTCTCCTCATTAAAGTCTTCTCATTTCCTTCTACTCACAGGACCCTCTTGCATCTTAGTCGCATTATTGCCATCTTCTGTCTTCCTGAACCCTGTTCTTTTATTTCCTTCTACTCCCAGTAACCTCTTGCGTCTTAGTGGCATTATCACCTTCATTTGTTTTCCTGAACTCTGTTCTTTTATTGTCCTTTCTCCTCACTAAAGTCTTCTCGTTCTCTTTCACTCCCAGTAATCCTTTGTACTTTTGTGGCATTATCACCTTGCTTGGGGTGAGATTGTTTAAAAAAAAAAAAAAAAAGTATTACAAAGGAAAAATGTAGAGATACAAAATTTTAATAGACTAAAAATAACAAAAACAAAAAACCTAACCATTTCCTAAAGATAGACCAAGCCAGCCCAATTCAAAGAGTGAACGGTTATACTGATCACAGAAAATTAGCTACAGGACACAAAAGTAAATTTTTCAAGTACCATAAAAAAAATATGTAATTTATGCATATTTTTTCGCAAAAATAGAAATAAATTGTAAATAAAATTGTTTGGATTCTACTTAAGTTCATTACATTCACTTACAAGCAAATGACTTTCAGAAAGGCATAAATCCATCTTGCTCCCCAAACTATGGGTTAAATAGCAGGACAGATTGGTTCCTATAACACAGAAAGTAACAGCAGCCTACTGTTGGAATTCTTCTGTCAAGTAATCAGTAATCCTTTGTTTGTCAACTTTTCTTCTTTTAAACAAAATCCTGACAGATTTTGTGTGCTACAGAGCTAAGGACACTGGCTTTTATATAAGGAAAAAAAATCAACATATTGATTTTAGCAACCTGTCATTGTATAGGAAAAAAAATTATCAAGAGGAAATTTTACGAAACAAACTTTTATTTAATCAGGGACAGCGTTGAGAAGTAAATCTTTAATAAATATGACAAGGAAAAGTGCTTTTTACAGTTATAAAGAAACAGCTGCATTCATAAATGCTAATGGCTGATGGTTTATAATCATTAAAACAACATTGTAAAGTATTTCTCAGGGTCTCTATTTTTTTCTTTTTGTCTCTTCTTGAGCCAACTATACAATTTTTGTTTGCATATTTAAACATTTCAGTTTGTTCTATTCCCCTCGATCTCTCCTCTGTCTTCTCCTCCTCAATCACTCCCTTTCTTTCCTCTTTTTTCTCTCTTTACCTCTCCTCTTTACTTTTTGTATTTTTACATTTAAAATTATAAGATGGAAATTGTGAAAACCAGTTGGATATTTAAAATGTTATTCTGTTGCCAACATTTTCATTTTGTTCAGTAAGAACTTCATTAAATAAATGAAAAGAAAATAAAGGAATGTTTTTTTTGTTTTTTTTTTCTAATATTCTGATGATGTTCTTATTGGACAAAATGTTAACAACAGAATAACATTTTAGACCTACAATTGGTTTTCACATTTTCCATCTTAGTTTATTTGGATATTTCATATCAGTCATATATATATATATATATATATATAGCACTGAAGAGCTGTAATACAGTGAAACAGTACTGTCTGCAAATGACACACACACACACACACACACACACATATATATATATATATATGGGCAGCAACCTTTCTTTCAAACATGTTTTGTTGAATATGACAAAATTTGATTCATTTTTTTTTTATTGAGTTTTTCATGTATTCTTAAATTTTTCAGTTTGGTGATGGTAAGGGAATGTAAAAATTGTCTATACTATCTATTGTCGCAAGCATTTTCATTTTTATATATGCATGTGAGTGTATATATATATATATATATATATAGTTTTGTTTTTGTTCTGTGATTGAAGAAAGGATGAAGAGAAGGATAGTGGATAGATCAGGGCATCTGGAGATGTCAATTGACATTACATTTGAATAGTTGGAGATTATAGCTATCACATACATACATATATATATATATATATATATATATATATATATAATGTGTGTGTGTATTTATAACACCTCAAGCATGAATGAGTTTTATGCATGAAATTATATATATTACATGCATACATACACACACTAAGAAAACATGTTGAAGAAGCTTTTTTGCCTCCCATTAGTATGGCTGATGCTAACCCCCAGGAAAGTAACTCACTCCTTGGTCCCATGTAATAATTATCAATTGCTAAATTTGCTTCCAGGAATGTTGGTTCACTATATTATGCTAAATAATTTTTTTCTGCCAGAATCTGTCTTGCACATTTTTAAGTCTACCATTCATCTATGCATCAATTATTTCTGCCATATATGGGTCTGGTGCTTATGCTTTATATCTAGAGATTCTTGACAAAATCCAAAAAAGAATCTGCAATATTAGCAGCCCTGACCTGACATCTCAGTTTCAATCACTTTCCCACCGCAGTAACATAGCTTCCCTTTACCTCTTTCATAAATATTTTCATGGTAATTCTTCTGATAAGATTTCCTCATTGGCATCACCACTTTCCGAATTTAAGGGTAGTGCTAGATTGGCCATCAGGTCCCACCATTTCACTGTTGAAATAGTTTTTGTAACCATAATTATTTGTTCTCTTGCACTTCTGGTTTGTGGAACTTTCTTCTAGCTTCCTGTTAACTATGATCTTCAAAAATTTAGATGCAATGTCAATCAGTGTCTTCCGTCTCCTTGAATCCTACTTTTATATTGATCCCTGTTTCACTCTCAGTAATCCTTTGCTTCTTAGTGGCTTTATTGCCTTGCTTGTGGCGAACTGATTATTAAAAAGGAAAAAAATATATATATATAAATCTGTAACTAGACAGCAAGCCAATCACTTTCAGTTCTGAAAGAAAAAAAATATATATATATATATATATATATATATATATATATATATATATATATAAGAATTTAAATTTTTCTCCAAAATACAGTTAATAAAAAAAAAAAAAAAAAAATCAAAACTTCTTCATTACTTCACCTGTGGACTATCGGGCAGTAAATATAAGGACTTTTGCTTTTTCTCTGATGATCTACAAGTGAAATCACAAGTAGCTAAAAGGCTTAGATTCATTATTAACTCTATTTTAGGGGAAATATATATATATATATATTTAGTTGGATTGATGCGAGTTTGTGACCCAGCATTTTCAAACTGATTAATTTTTTGAATTTTGGATTTATATATTGTTGCATATATCGGTGTTTTTTACGGAAGAGGGAGGAAAAATTGTCGTTGGAATGTCACTCATACTTACGCAATCAAACATACAAGCACGTACACTCGTTGACGTATGTAAACACACACATGCATGCTCACTTGCTGGAGCTCACACAAACATAAACATTTTTCCTCCCACTTCCATAAAAAACAGATATATGCAACCATGTATAAATCCAAAATTTATAAATTAATCAGTTTGTCTGACGATTGTAAATAGTGTGAAACCCAGGGTCACGAACTCACATCAATCCAACTAAATATGTTAGCTCTATCACTGATATTGAGCGCTTTCCAATAAGTACCACATATATATAATATATAAATAATAATATATAAAAAATTGCATATATATATATATATATATATATATATATATATATATATATATAAAAAGTGTCTGAAAACAATTGAGTCAATAGACACTATGGGCAATTTTAACATTCCCTTACCACTACCAAGCTGAAAGAAAGATTGCTATATATATATATATATATATATATATATATGTATATGTGTGTGTGTGTATGAGGAAATGACTGATATGAAATATCCAAATAAACTAAAATGGAAAATGTGATAATCAATTATGTTTAAATATGATGATCCACAGGTGAAACCACAATAGCTAAAAGAGGGAAGCTATATTATGGCTTAAATTTATAAAGTCTAGGTACCAAAGAGGAAAGCTCATTAGAACAATTGCCATGAAAATATTTATAGAAAAGGCAGAGGGAAGCTATATTATGGCTTAGATTCATAAAGTCTAGGTACCAAAGAGGAAAGTTCATCAGAACAATTAGCATGAAAATATTTATAGAAAAGGCAGAGGAAAGCTAACTTAGAGTGGTGGAAAAAGGACTGAAGTCAAGATGCCAGGTTAGGATGAATAACATTGCAGATTCTTATTTGGATTTTATTAATAATCTCTAAATATATAGCAGAATCACCAGATCAGATGTAGCAGCAATATTCAAAGCATGGATCAACAGTAAACTTATAAAGAAGATTCAGGAGAGAAAAAATGTCTGGCATGACATAATGAACCAACTTTCGTAGCTGCAGACTTAGTAATTGATTCAATATAATCTTTCCATTTCATGTCAACTGAAAACATTAGTCTTAAAAGGTGCAATGAGTCACTCTGCTGGAGGTTAGCATCAGCCATATATATATATATATATATATATATAATATAATAAAAATATAGTTTTAAGGTATGCTATATTTATGGATTAAATTATGTTGAAATATACTCTATCAGAGAGAGAGAGAGAGAGCATATATAAATATAAAAGTGGACATTTAGGTCAACACCAAGTAACAACAGTATGATTCAATCTTAAACACAATCTTCAGGCCATCATACATACATACATACACATATATATATATATATATATATATATATATATATATATATATATATATATTAGTGAATATACATAATATCCCATGTTGATAGCACAACAGTTTTATGCAAACATGTAATGTTCATGCTATCTTCACTAATACATACTTAATAGCTCTGTTATATAACATTGAGCACTTTTTATAACACCTGAGAAAAAAATATATATGTATGTGCAAGTATATGTGCATATACGTAGGTTTTTTTCATCATACCCATATATATATATATATATATATATATATATATATATATATATATATATATATATATATACTAGCAACATAGCCCGGTGTTGCTCGTGTTTGATTCAAAAATTGTACAACTCATACAGCAATCACTATCATTTGACATAAAATATTTTTGCCCTTCCTTGCCTTTAAAGGAGTGCACTTTGCCATGCTGATATTGCTACATGTCTTACTTCTTGCCTATCTCACACTGCAAATTTTTTCTAAGCTCTATACTAAACATTAAACCTGTTACGAGAAAAGACCTAAACAAAATGAACACAAAACGATCAGCTTTAAAAAAGGACTCATAACTGGAAAAACTGAATGAAAAAACAATGTTAACAACAAATACTTTTTCACACCCAACCCAGGAAGTTCTAAACAGTTCAAAAAATTTCTAGGTTTCAGAAATTCATAATACTACTATATTTATATATGATTTTAAAAATTTTGTGTTTAAAAAATAAATTGAATTAAACTGTTCCTCATTATTTCTTAACAAAAGTTCATCAAATTATGATACAGAAAATCAGTTTGCTTCTTGGAAACATTTTGTACTTATCAATATATTTTGTTTTCTTTTCTCATTTTCACATTGATTAAAGAAAAAAAAGAAAAAATTTTATGTCGACCAAGGTGGATACAAAAATGTATAGGTATCGCCTTTAGATATGACTATGTCTTTTATATATATATATATATATATATATATATATATATATATATATAATGTTTTTATATTCACACGCACACAATGATTACCTTCTAAGCTCCATCACTTAATCTTTCTTTCTCTCCCTCACTCACCCACACAAGGGAACACCCTAAGACAAGCGTGACTTCATCTGTCTTTGATTAAAGTACAGCAGCTTAATAGATTTAATTGTATGCATTCATCTGAGCAAGATATATTGTGTGAACACACACACAACACAAGAGGGATACTAATAAGATCTGGGCCTGACCCACTTTCCAAAATAGGACTAAACATCAGAATTTATTTTGAAATCCCTTAGTTGGAATTTTCAGCAACACCATAATGTTTTTTGTGTATGCAATGCATCCATATTAAATATATATATATATATATATATATTTTCTGTTTATATGTTATTTTTATAAGTACAATTTATCTAAGTAAATGCTCTGCTTTTTAATTAAACAGTATTAATTACATTTACCAGCCTGAATGTTTGAGAAATTTTGTAGTAAATATGCATTCTCAGACAGGAATCAAATCTGAATTCCTATATGGAAACCATCATTTGATCTGACATGCTATACCATTTAGCTACAGAGAAGCTTGTGGATAACAAAGTCAAAATTACTGGTTTTATTTGTCTTTTTTTTTTTCTTTTTACTTTGCTAACCAGACACTAAAAATGTATAAATAGAAAATATATTAAAATATTTGTTGGATTTAATCAATCCATACATATATATATATATATATATATATATATATATATATATATATAATTTTGTATGTGCCATACTTAGTGGAAAGCACTCAGCATCAGTGATAGAGCTAACATATTCAATTGTATGGATATAAGTTTGTGACCCTGGCTGTCACACTTTTGTGGTCATTAGTTTGTATCATGATCACAAAAGCATGAAACCCAGGGCCACAAACTCTCATCCATACAACTGAATATATATATATATATATATATATACGCACGCACACACATAGTGGGGGGAAAATATTCATACACCATGAATTTTTTTAATTAACATACTTAGATTTCATAAAAGAATTTTATAATCCATACAATATTTGTATGCCATCGCATAATGCTGCAATATGCGAAAAAAAAATTTCAGAAAATTGTTATTAGGTTAGTGCAAAAATAATGTCGTTTTCTCACATAGTAACATGTTAGAAAACGACATTATTTTTGCACCAACCTAATATATTAATGAAATTAACAAAATTTGGGAGCAAAAAAATGTATTTGTACAAAATTCTGATATCTATTTAATACTTTGTAGCATGTCCCTTACTCAATTCAACAGTAATCAGTCTCTTCTCTGTAGCTTTTAATCAATGATTTGCAAGTTTCCATTGATATTTTACTCTATTCTCCTTTACATATTCTCTTTAGCTCCGGGATGTTTTTTTTTTTAGAGCTTTTTTATTATAAATTGAATTTTTAATAAACCCCACAAATTCTCCATTGGATTCAAGTCTGGAGACTCTGATGGCCATTCGAGTGTGTTGACATTGTTTTCAATAAGCCATTTTTTCATAGATTTAGCCGTATGTTTAGGGTCATTATCTTGTTGCAAAGCCCATTCATTTGGGAGTCCAAGTTTGACTACTGACCTAAACAAATTAGAGTCCAAAACATCTTGGTATATTTTTTAATTCATTCTACCATCTCTTATCTCTAAATTACCCGTACCATTAGCAGAAAAACATCCCCAAACCATGATATTGCCACCACCAAATATCACTGTCAGGATTGTATTCTTTGGTGCAAAGTCTGCGGTGTCTTTTCTCCAAACATTTGCTTCATCTGTCCATAAACCCTTTCCCAAAATAATTCAGGTTTATTCTTATGCTCACGAACAAAATTTAACTGGGTGCCTGTATGTTTCTTCAATAGTAATGGAATTTTTCTTGGAGAACATGATCTTAGTTGACTTCTATGAAGTTCTTGCTTATTATTTGCTTCATAACAATAATTCCTGATTCTTTTAATTCTTCCTGAATTTCTCTTTGAGTATTCATTGGATTTTCTTGAATTTTGTACTGAATTCTTGCCATTGATCTGGGAGAAATCTTGCATGGTGCACCAGATCTTGATTTGTTCTCAACAGTGTTCACCTTTTTATGCTTACCAATAATGGAACTAATAGTAGTAAATGGTATATTCAGGATTTCTACTATTTTCCTATGGATTTTGCTTTCCTTCTAATGTTTGATGATGAATTCTTTTTACAAATTTGATAGTTCTTTGCCTTTCCCCATGATGATAATTATTGTTTATGATTTGTGTGCAAGATAACCTTATGTAAGAAATGAATTTTGGAATATTCTAGATTGTTCCCGTAATAAGATAATTGGAAGAATCGAGCAAAATCTTACAAAGTTAAACCTTTTAATATTAAAGACATATTTTGTAAGAATTATTTTTTTGCCTGTAAATTTTATAAATAACATATAATTTCATTTCTAACAAAGTTTTCTAATTGTTTTTTTGCATATTGCAGCATTATGCAATGGTGAAGAAATATTGTATGTATTTTAAGTTTTTTCATAAGTTATATAGTTATAACTTATAGAAAAACTTAAAATACATACAATATTTCTTCATTAAAATTTTAAATTCTTAAAAAATTTCATGGTGTACAAATATTTATTTTCCCCCACTGTGTGTGTGTGTGTGTATATATATATATATATATATATATATATACACACACGCACACAAATGAAATTAGGATGATTCAAATATAAATTCAAATGTTCACAACATTAATTTAAACATATGATGAGATGCAATGATATGCATTGAAACATTAATGCATTTATATAGTGGTTTTACATATGTTTGAATGTAATATCTTATAATAAAGTGTATATATATATATATATATATATATATATATATATATATATATATATATATATAGGCACGTGGCTGAGTGGTTAGAATGTTCGCTTTCTGACCATGAGACCCGAGTTCAAATCTCACCATGGTTGATTTGTCAGGAAGGAGACTTCCTGATGTTATCAGTCTGGAGGGGTCGATCCCAGGGTGCAGCACCTTTGGAAAGTGCCGGAAAACCATAACACGGGTTGATCCAAGCCTTGTTAGTAAAATTGGGTAGATGGAACCTTGGTAGTCATTGATAGCTGTGCTAGCACAAAGTCACAAGTCATCGTGGTTGAGGGTTTGAGTGTGCTGGCCTTGTTCAGATTGTTGATCACACTCGATAACATTCTCTCTTTCTCTCTCTCAGAAACTGTAACTAAAGTCTGCTTATCATGGTTGCAGAATAAATGACAGGTTGGCTCTGTGGGTGTTAAGTGAGTGTCTGCAATAGGGATTGGCCAGCTGACGGGATACGGTTATCCTCAAATATAAATTTATAAAGTCTAGGTACCAAAGAGGAAAGCTCATCAGAACAATTAGCATGAAAATATTTATAGAAAAGGCAGAGGAAAGCTAACTTAGAGTGGTGGAAAAAGGACTGAAGTCAAGATGCCAGGTTAGGACGAATAACATTGCAGAGTCTTATTTGGATTTTATTAATAATCTCTAAATATATAGCAGAAACACCAGATCAGATGTAGCAGCAATATTCAAAGCATGGATCAATAGTAAACTTATAAAGAAGATTCAGGAGAGAAAAAATGTCTGGCATGACATAATGAACCAACTTTCGTAGCTGCAGACTTAGTAATTGATTCAATATAATCTTTCCATTTCATGTCAACTGAAAACATTAGTCTTAAAAGGTGCAATGAGTCACTCTGCTGGAGGTTAGCATCAGCCCTGTTGATGGAAGATAAGAATGGTTCTCTCAAATGATTAAAAAGAGCAGGTTCATTTTTGAGCTGTTAAAATTAACAAGCCACTCATTAGCCCATTTAATAACAATCGCACACACACACACACACACACATATATATATATGTATGTATTTATAATTAAGAAGTGTTTGAACCCTGATAAAATTAAAAGATTTTTTTTTTACACCTTCCCTCCCTACACACAGCTTCTGGTTTTGAATGAAAGTGCCTAAGTTGTTGAGCTCCATGTTGTTGATTTGCTGAAAAAAACCACCTGAGGAGACCATAGTGGTCAAAACTGTCATAGTGTTCTGGTCAGCATTCATTTTTCCAAACATTAAACATGTCTTGTCTTCCAACTTGATACTGAACACTATTGTACTGTTTGTTATTCTGGCATGTATATATATATATATATATATATATATATATATATATATATATATAGTTTAAATTTATGAGAGGAGACTGCTCAGTATCTGAAATGGACCATTTATATATGTATACAGTGTGGACATAGGAATCAACACTGCATAGTGACTGTCAGTTTCATACCTTTATAGTTTTCTTTGTCTACATTTTGATATTTGAAATAAATGTACAAAACAGAATGAAATCTATAAAGTAATCTGAATGTCATGACTAACCCTAAACAAAAAAAAACTGGAAAGGGCCAATTCCCCCCCCCCTTTCAACCACTCCCTTTATCTTTAATTCTTCTCAAGGAGTAGTGACACATGAGCTGAAGATTACTTGACATGTAAAATTGACATTCACCATGCAGCATTCAATCCTATGTTCTTTTCTTCTTCAGGACGTTGGTAGTCATGACTCTCCACATTTTCCTCTCTTTTGTAGCTCTTAATATTTTTTTTTCTTTTTATGTATCCTAAACCTTGTTGCGCCATCTCTCTCTTGCTCATGTACATACATTATATATGTATTTTCATTAAGTTTTCATGACTTTTAAATACAGATAAGCATGTACACGTTTTGTATTCTGTATAGCATGGTACAAGGCCACGGTCTTAGATTCACAAACTGTTTTTTTCATATTAGTTTAATAACCATCTGCAGATGTACTGATAAAATTACTTTGCTTGGTCTGGTACAAGGCCACAATATTGCGGTGCCCAATAAGGATTGCTTCTTCTGCTAAGAATAAATTAGTTTTCTTATATCATGAGTTTTTATATAGCAAGCGTCCATTATCTATCAGTTTGTTGTGGATATGTGTCCGTTCTTCCCAAAATTATACTTTGACAAAATCGATAGTTGCCTTCCTATCGATGAATCCATAAATGATTTGTACTTCAGTTTTTCAGCTTTCCGTCGGTAAAACTGTCCCAGATATTTGCGTAACAGACAGATCGTCTAAAAATGTGCGGAGACAGGCGCGCATACACGCGCGCATACACGATTACATTATTATGTACAGTACATTGTACACTAACATAGATTTATTGTGGCAATATATGTGCGTGAATCAGTCGCGCACATATCGTCGTATGGTTTTTAAGCTACTTCGTCTAAACTACTGAAGAAAAGAATGTCAGTTTCAGGCAGTAAAAAAAATATGCACACAAGTTAAAAATCGAGAAACGAAATTTCAAGATAAACAAACGATTTTAAAAATAGTGTGGGGAGTTCAGATTTTGCAAGTATTGGGATGCAAAGTGTCCCGTGTTTAACTTTTTTTTTTCTTTTTATCAGCCACTTAAAATCCTGCTACTTTTGTTTAGTTTATTTTTCTTGAATCCAAATAGTAATACAGGCCACTCGTACAAAACGAAAATGTCCTTCATGTTTTTTTTTTGTTTTTTTTTTTTAATTTTGTTTGAGTCACTAAACTAGCAAGATAGATTTTTTTTTTTTTAAATCTGAATTTTACATACAGGTTGGGCCGCGATTTAGAGACACAATAGTGAAAGAAAGATTAATTAGAGACATAAAACTAAAAACACTTACAAACAGGTAAGAAGCGTAAAACGACGTTGCTACTAAAACTGATATGATTACTTTGCCAGCTGACTGACTCCCACGAGGTTTTTTTTACTTACCTTTCTCATGCATACATACATACATACATACATACATACATAGCTTGAAGCAGTCGTGGTCCTTTCCCTGAAACTGAACACTTATGATTCTGCTTGTTAAAAAATGAACAAGTGACTGACGAAGTTGGGGAAATTGCGTGTGGGTGGGGGACTAGGTCTTAACTACCAAAAAGGCAAAGCAGGAAACCCGTTTATTTTCCTACCCTTGTCGCGACCACAAACTCTGTTCTGTTGTTAGGGCAGACTTCGACACACACACACACACACACACACACACACACACAAAAATATTGCACATACACACACCCTTATATTACAGTACAGAACACACTTAGTGTCTCTCTTGATGACTCTTTACCCCCCACCCGCTTTTATACTGACGTTGACTTCTTTAACGATGGACTTTTTTTTTCTTTCTTCATGAAAAGTTAAAGCAATTCGACGCTTAAAAAAATGTTCCGTTGTAACTAAGTGACATTTTTAGAAGACATCTCTGGAGATTCCGTTCCTTTAAGTTTATATATTTTATTTTTGTTTGTGCCACTTTTTTTTTTCTCTTTGGTGGTGGTGGCACCTGGTTCAACCCTAGATTAAATGTTCTTTTTTGCAAGGTAAGCTGCTAAAAATAATTAATATTTAAATGAAAAAAAAAAAAAAAAATTACTTGAAGTGAAATGTATAAAAAAAAAAGTGAATGTCGATTTAATTTCTGCTTTTTTTTTTTTTTTGGTCTAATTTCGAAAAAAATAGAGGCGAACTTGACGCAACAGTTGCAAATTTAAAGTTCGTATAATTTTTTTTTTTTATTATCTTACTGTACACTACTACACTAACTACAGTAACACTGTTTTGTCAAGAAAAAACATCTTTAAAGATATTAGTATTTTTTTTAATTTTTTTTGTCTGTAACTTACTACAAACGAAGAATAAATATATTAAAAAAAAAATCTTCAAAATGAATAAAATATCTAAAAAAGTTTAACAAACAGTTATGTCAACGGCGTCATCTTGACCAACGGGTTGATTCACAAGTGTTTGTTTTTGTTTGTAAAAAACTAAAAACACATATATACAGATAAACATGTTTACTCTTTAATGCTGTTTAATTTAAACGTGTCTCTTTTAGTTTTACTGAGTTTAAACACATTAAATGTCTAGGTATTTAATTTATGTTTCACGTGTTTATTTGAATTTGATAGACAGTTGTGCCGAAACCTTTTTTTGTTTAAAAAGGCTTTTAAAAATGGACAAGGTGGGGTTTCCGTTTTTTATGAGTAATACTATGACTAACTAAACGTGTTGTAAGTTCGATCTTAACTGAGGGCAGTGGTATCTTGATATTATCCTAAGAAGTTATAATTAAAATTTACTTTTTATTCGTGTATGTGTGTTGTTTTCAGTTAAAAACACATGTGTTACTGTTATGTAAGGCTTTCATCATGTTTTTAAATGAAGTAACCAACTTTTTTTTCACACGTATCTACTTTTTACTTTTTAAAACGTGTTTTTTTTTTTAGTGTTTATATATTTACATACAATGTCTGCTGAAATTAAATGTAAAACTAATTCATGATTATTTTTAATTTTATTTTAAATATTTGTTATATTTATTTACTTCTTTGTTTCTTCTTCTTTTTTTTCTTTGACAAACTTTAAAGTACTCCCAATCAATTTACAATACAACCTGTTACGTTAAAAATTTAAAAATAAACACAAAAAAAAAAACACAAAAGAAGGACTTTTCTACGTTATTTCTTTCGGTACTTGACCCCCACAGGGGAAAGCAGGGTTATTAAAAATCTGGTCATTTTTTTTAGGATTATCTTCGAATTTCGCGCAACCAAACACTGACTGAACTACTTAATTTTTTTTTACATCTACCTCATATTTTGAACAGACATTTTTTTCAATAGATATTTTTTTTTTTTTTTTAGGTGATGGAAGGAAATATAATTAAATTTCTAACAAAGTATTTGAAACAAATTTATTTTCATTAACCTCATAATTATGAGCTTCTTATATCTTACAGTTTAAAAAAATTATAGCTTTGTTTTTGTTTGTGATTTACAATTTCTAAATTGAGAAAAAGCGTTCAAAATAATCGATTATATAATCAATAATTGTTTCTCCATAAAAGAAAAATAAACGTGCTCAGAATATGAGGCTAGTTAAAGCACACTCTAAATAAAATCATTTCCGAAGTGGAAGGGATTTCGGACGCTAAAATGGAATGACCTACATCTTTTTATTTTAACGCTTGAACTAACAATTTTGATGTGACTTCAGCTGTTTGTTGTTAATTCTTGACTAAATTTCATTTGTTCTTTCTTCCCGCGCTCAAATTGCAATTTCTCAGACATTCAGGCCGGTAGACGAAAATAAATAAATATAATAATACTGTTTTTAGTATTTTGTTTATTAATAAATAAACGGAGCACCTACTAAATAAATACGAGTTAAACTTACGTTTTTTTGTGTTTTTTTTAAAAGTGACAAAAAAAATTATGCTGCTTACAACCATTGAATTAGAGAAGTATTATTATTATGAAATAAAGAATGACAATGACTAGATTTGAACTCAAAACTTTCTGAACTTTTGTGAGTAGATTACGGAAGTTTCACACCAATAGACGTTCGAATAAACCATGTTTTTAGTTTTTACCATTCCAGTCGCAACAACACTTTTTTCACATTTCTAAGCTAAGCATTTCTTAGATGAAGCCTCGTCATTATTCATTCTTGCTTGACTAGTCTTTCTTTCATCTTGTTTCTCTTGCTTCTTTACACCTAGTAGTAGTAGTAGTAGTAGTAGTAGTGTTGGGTGAATTTCTTAGATGAAGCCTTGTCATTATTATTCATTTTTGAGTTTGACTCTTGTTTCTTTCATCTTAATTCTCTTGCTTCTTTACACCTAGTAGTAGTAGTAGTAGTAGTGTTAATTTGGGTGAATTTCTTAGACTCGTCTTTCATCTTATTTCTCTTGCTCGTTATCGCATCTCTTCAGATTGCACTCTTCTTTTAATTGTGTTAATGGGCATCAAAAATGAAATAAATTATTTTATTAATAATAGACTTTGCTTCTCTTTCATCACAATTCTCAGAGACCATTCTCAAAATGTTCTTTCCTTAGTTTAAGCCATTATTTTTCTTTTTTGCATTCGCCTCTCTCTTTCCCAAGTATAAAAATAAAATAAATTATTTTTTTTTTTCATTATGCAGTTGATTATGTATCATAAATTATGCTCTGCAAAATGTTAAAATTCAGTAAGTAGAAAATGAATTTAAATTTAAGATAAACTTAATCCTGTAGGATTGGTGGTGAATTTTCAAGACTGATTTTACAGAAGGAAGTAAGTGACTTATGGTAAATAGCAAATGGAATTAGCATGATTAAATAAATGTTCATAATAAGGGCTCCTTGGTCACCTGCATATAATTTTGTTTTATTTTTAAAAGTTGGTTATTTTATCTGAACTTTACGCCCAACAGAAATCTAATATTCAAATTGTCTACACTATTTACATTATTCAGACTATTGTCCTCATCTTTGTCACCATATTTATTACAATGTTTAGGCCATTGTACACTCAGGCCTTCTTCAGGTGGTTGGAATGTCGAACTGAACCCTTTATTTCACTCACTGGGGTAGAATGTTCTAGTTCCACGTGCCATGTCTAATGAATGTCAGTTATCACCTGTTAATTCCCTTCTCCAAGTTCTCCACTGCCTTAACCAGGTTTTGAACTCACTGGTTAAGACAGTGGAGAACTTGGAGAGGGGAATTAACAAGGAGATAACTGATAACTGACATCCATTAAACACAGCACAGGGAACTAGAACAGTCTACCCCAGTGAGTGAAATAAAGGGTTCAGTTCGACATTCCAACCACCTGAAGAAGGCTGGAGCATACAACGGCTGAAACATTGTAATAAATATGGTGACAAAGCTGAGGACAATAGTCCAAATAATGTATATAGTGTACATAATATACCTCACCTCAGAAATATAGTCAAATTGTCTAGTAAAGCATCCTAAAAAAACAAATATGATGGAAAATGAAAATTCTGAGTTGCTACAGTCTTGCAATCCTTGAAATACCCCCTCCAACTAGAGGGGCCCAAATACTCTGAATTGTTTCATTTAGTTCAAATTAGCCCCATTAAATTGGAAAATAAACAAATCTCTATTCTTAGATCATTTTAGTTTTATCAAGGGCCCGAGATTACAGGGCCCATTTTCTCTAGTCTTGAGGACTCTGTGGTGCAACCCCAAATGTAAATTTGGTGCAGGTTGCACTCACAGATTAGAAAGAGGCAAACACCTAGGTGCCTGCTGCAAAAGATGTTGGGAATTAGCATTTATTTATTTTTATGTCTTTGCCTATATATATATATATATGTATGTATGTATGTATGTATGTGTGTGTCTGGGTTTTCAGCTTGGGTTGTATTTGTGGAGAGGCAAATAAAAAGATTTCTTTGAATTTGTAGAAAAAAAAAGCAAAAAAAATTTTTATGTTGCAACACTTGTTCATCTGGTGAGAATATGCAATTTTTGTCATTACCTCCCTGACATGTGGTGCCCCACTTTATAAACAGACCTTGTCTTATATCTGCTCTCATATGGGTGTGACATATTTAACTGTACATTAGCCAAGGGCTCACTAATTTTAGTAAAGATGTTTATATTATTATTTTGTTTGGGATCATTTTTTTTTTTTTTTTTTTAATTAAGAACTGATGTTTCAATAACAAGAAACAAGATCCAACCAAAGTGTATCTACGTTGATGAAAATACAAAAGTAAGAAAACAATCATAGGAAAATCTAATTGAGTTGACCAGAGTTAATTTATTGGCACTTAGTCAGTTATGTGCCATGCGTGATACACGCTTAGGTGATCATTTATCTTCCAATACATGACTGATGAGGCAGATTCTCCCCTTGTTTCTGGTTCCTTAAGTCTTTTTATCGTCTTTCACTCCCAGTATCCTCTTGAGTTTTAATGGCATTATTGCCTTGCTTCGGGTGAATTGATAAAAAAAGGAATCCTACCTTTTCTAAAATGATACAAAAAAAATCATTATTCTTTTATTCTGACAAGTGTTGTGGCCTAACGAAGGTCTGAAAAATGCTAATGTATAAAAATTATTTCAAAAACATTTTTTTCTTTATTTTTATGAGTGGGCCAGCATATTTAAGAAGTGCCAATTTATCTACCAAAAATATTACATTTCTTTTTGTACAAACATTTGGCTATTGCATAATTACCTTAAACTATAAAAGTCATTGTTTGTAATGCATATTAAAATGCATCACACTTTTTTTATTTGTATCTAAAAAAAAACCAAAAAACTAGTAGATGCCTCATTTCTATGTTGCATGCCTGACTCTAAATATTTTGTATGCATTACCTTATATTGCTCATTTCAACTAAATTACATAAAAAAAAATATTGCAAATGGCAATGATTGAAAACTTTCTAATTACTAATTAAATTAATTAAATTAAAATTTTAAAATGTTTTGCAATAATCTATCTTACTTTAAATTTTAATTTTGGCTTTGACTGCAAAATAAATAAAATTGTTAATTAAAATTTCTTTAGTTAATAAATAAATGAATAAATAAAATTGTTAATAAAAATTTCTTTAGTTTACTTTTAATGTCAGTTTTTGTGATTCAAAATTCAGATCGTTCATTGCATGGTTGCTGTCTGCCAAGAGAAAATTTTCAATTTTGTAATATAAGAATGTTGTATAAAGTCATCTTTGAAGAAGTTCTGAAAAAATTTCTGAGTCCGAGACACTTCTCAAAATCTGACTAATTGATCAAGCATCAGAATTTAGGGTGGCATCCTATGCTGGGTCATCTAAAAAGATAACAAAAAATGAGGGAAAAAAATGACTGATGAGTGGACTGAACAAATGAAAAATGGTTTGTCTATCAAACTCTGGAGTTGAGGTGATGAATATAAGATCAATCAACTAAGTGGCAAATTTTATTATTTATTATTTTATTTTATTGTTTTGCTTTATCACTGCTCCTCAGTGTGACTAGACATCTGAATGCCTTAAGCCGGGACCGCAACCCCGACTGATTTAGTGTCAGTCAGTTTCTACCATAAAGTTATCATCACTTTACAAATGTAACAAAATGCTAATTAGAGGGCTCCAATTCATTTTACTGAAGTTTTGCATTAGTGCAGGTAACTGTTGTTAAAAGAATCAGCATATCTCTCAACAGTGCTCAATTGAAATATATTTTCAAGAGCTTAATTATATATATATATATATATATATACCTACATACACACACAGGGTTGGTACACATGGGATAAAATTCCAATAACCAGAAACACTATTCTTAAGAGTGCTCAGTACCAAGTGGAGCTAATAATATTTATTCAAATTTACAACCTATTTATATGCATGTAAGATCACTACAGAATACAATATTACTAATGTCATATCAAGTGAAGACACCAGCCATATTGAAACAAAATTACAACTTTTGTAGTGATCTTATGACATATGTTATAAATTTGAAATATATATATATATACACACATGTATACACTCACACACACACACACACACAGTGAGGTAGAAATCCGTCCTGTGGTAGGTATTTCTATGACCCTTTGATCAAAGTAGCATTTCTTATGTCAAAATTGTGGTCAGTTTTTGATCAAAGGAGAAAACAATGTGGGTCTCTAGACAGTGCTTTGATCGCAAGGTCATCTACAGTAAATTTGCGCCTGGATTCTAATAATATTTCACCATTCCTAGCACAACTTCTTTTATTAAAGTGTGGGATATCTACTTGCAAAAGTGATAGAAAAAAGAAAAATAATCAAAATGAAATTGGCTAGATTATATACATAAAAAAACATTTTTTTAAATAAAATTCCCAGCATCCCTTGCTGGTGCACATGTAGCTGTACCAACCTAACAAATTTAATCCATTAAAGTCATAAAGGACAAAACGTGTCACACGAAAACCTTTTCCCCAATATTGTTCTTGATATTTGAACATTTATATTTATATATCATTATCTCATTTTCATACATATATATAAGAAGAAGAAATAATGACTGATAAAAAAAAAATTTAATTAAAAAATGATATCTGCCAGGTTATACATTTTCTGTCTGAAACTGTAATGATGGTCGGAGCAGTATAGCTTCAGTATAAAGCATAACTCTGTGGATACTGAAGAAACACAAATGTACCTGAGCAGGTGTCTGCAACAGAGATTAGCTAGCCAGCTTCCGTCTCGATACAGTCTTTGACTGTTTGCGACGTCTGTTAAACTCTCTGCACTAGCAGAGAGGAACCCGGACGAAGCTTTGCCGAAGGGCAAGGTTTCGTCCAGGGAGGTAGACAGGGCCTGAACCCGTCTAGGCAGGTTCAAAGGCTATATTTTTGGCCGAGCCTACGGGCTCGGAGATACCCACATTAAACCGGCCTTGTGCCACATTCAATCCTCGTGGGTGGATCGATAAATACCGAGTTTAGCTCGCCAGCCTAGCAGACAGGCATATGCATGCATGAGCACCCAGCCACACATCCATATGTGCACACACAGTTCAAAATTTGCTACATTTATAGAGGAAGAATTCTTAGTACTGGGGATAGTTTTTATAAACATAGACAATATGGAAATGAAGATAACACTCGGGTGTAAAACCGTCATGGCTTATTTCAGATGCCCATGTACCCTCTCACTCTGTCTCTATACATACATGGCCAAGTGGTTAGAAAGTTAGCATTCTGGCCATGAGACCAGGGTTCAAATCTCACCATGGTTGATTTTTCAGGAAGGAAACTTCCTGATGTTATTAAATTGGAGGGGTTGATTCCAGCGTGCAATACCTTTATGAAGTGCCTGAAAAACCATACCACAGTCTGACCCAAGCCTTGTGAGCGAAATTGGGTAGATGGAACTCTTGGGGGCTTGAGTGTGCCGGCCTTGTTCAAATTGTTGATCATGCTAGATAACATGTTCTTTCCCAGAAACTGTAACTAAGATTTGCTCAGCGTAGTTGCAGGATGAACCACAGGTGGGCTCTGTGGGTTTTGAATAAATGTAAATGTGCCTGAGCAAGCATCTTCAATAAGGATTGGCTAATTGCCCTAGTAGATCAGTATCCTCCAATACAAGTGGCCAGCTATATATATCTCACAGAATAATTTAGACAAGTTTTGTCTACTTATTTTCAATAGGATCCTCTCTTATTCACAGACAAGTTTCTTAGTGTCCTTATTAAAGGAAAAGAGGAAATTACCATGTCAATGCATATTCATTTATTCTGAGTACTTTCAACATTAGTACAACGTCATCATCAGGGTGTTGTTGTTTTTCTAAGACAAAATTGTTGTGTTCATCTGAAAGTTAAGACTTTTTAACTGAAGTGAGAAACACTAAGGTTATGTACTGTATGATTTAATTTTAATGACGTAAATGTCAGAGGATGTAACTAAGTTTTGAAATGTCCATATGTTTTTTAAAAAAAACTATTTGTTAAAACCTTGATATTTTAAACTATCTACTGTCAACATTTTAAAACATTTGTGCAGTATTCATAATTTTATTAAGGGTTGGTTTCAATTTTTGAATATCAATAGCTTTGAGAATTTTTAGTTTGTTTATTATTTTCATGAAAATGTATAGATTTTTCTGAATTGCGAATGTGGACAGGCATGCTCTTGTGAATGTTGAAAAATGTTAGATGTATCATTCAAATGAAAACTCAACCATTGAAACAAAGTGGTAGTAGTATGACCAATGTATATATTATTTTTTTCTGTTGGAGACGCAACCTCCCAAGGGACATTTAAATTTATATACAGTGTTGGTTTTCTGCAACATCTTAGTTGGTGAGGAGAGGACATTATGAATGATTAAACTGGATATATGAATTTAGTATAGTATATAATTAATTTTATTTTTTTACTAGGATCTGTGGTGGATGTATTAGTATTTATTAGTTTTTTTTAGGATATTTTTGTCTTGTTTATAACTAGAATGTATTTAGTTGCGATATAAATTATTAATATGTTTGGGGTTGAAGATGTATTATGTTCTAATTGCTTTGTATCGAGATCTCTGATGGAGCATCTTATTTGTTCATCAACAGTAAAATTAGGGAAGTTATTATTAATAAGAGTTTGTTTTATATTTTTTTAGTTCACTGTAGAAAACCTGTTTTGGGAATGAATTAATTTTTACACACTTTATTAAATTTTTATAATTACTATTTTATAGTAATTTGGACATTTCATTCTTATAGTTAACGTTGTGCTGGTAGTTTTTTTTTTATATGAGTAGATAGCGAAATTATTGTTATTAGTGTTTATCAATATATCTAGAAAAAGAATTTCATTGTTATTATTAAGTTCGTATGTAAATTTAAGAACAGAATTATCTAGAAATTTTTTGGGGAGTTGGTTTTTCTTCCATATTCTTAACTGATATAAACATATCATCGACGTATCTTACGTAGTTGGAGGTTTTCTTTTTTGAATTGTTAAATATATTGTTTTCAAGTTTAGACATATAAGAATTGCTAAAAGTCTGACTCAGAACTGAACCCATGGAGACGCCATCCCATTTTATATATATATATATATATATGCGTTATTTTTGTGATCATAGAATGAGACTTCGGTAGTGCAAGCTAGTAGTAGTTTCCATAATCTGTGGTGGATATATTAGTATTATTATATTAGAATTTATTATTTCTTTTTATGATTATAATTAGAATGTATTTAGTTGCGATATAATTGGTTAATAAGTTTGGAGTTAGTTGAAGATGTATTATATTCTATTTGTTTTGTATTAAAATTTCTGATAGGACATCTTATTTGGTCGTCAACAATATAATTAGGGAAGTTATTATTAATAATTGTTTGTTTTACATTTTTTTAGTTCACTGTAGAAAATCTGTTTTGTGGAGGAATTAATTTTTGCAAGGTTTATTAGGTTATTTATAATAATTTTAATATTTTAAATTTACTAATTTGTATATTCATTCCTATAGGTAAGGGTGCACAAATTTATACTGGTAGGTTTTTTTATATGGGGAGATAGTGAATTCATTATTATTATTAGGTTGGTGCAAAAATAATGACGTAATAATGTCGTTTTTTGACGTTAAAAAATACATCAAAAAACGACATTATTACGTCATTATTTTTGCACCAACCTAATAGTCTTTATCAATATATCTAGAAAAGGAATTTTATTGCTATTAAATTTGTATGTAAATTTAAGGGCAGAATTATTTTGGTATTGTTTTTTGGAGTTGATATATTTTATCCATATTCTTGAAAAATATCAGGATATCATCAACATATCTTAGATATTTTAATAACGATACTAAAAAGCTTGTTCATGAATATGAGAGGATCCTATTGAAAATAAGTAGACAAAACTTGTTTAAATTATTCGCTGAAACATGTTTTAATGAAAACATGATCAAGCATTAAACAAACTGTTGACACTTGGTGTTGACCTCAGTGTCCACTTTTATATTTGCACATGTTTTATCTCTGATATTGAGCACTTTTGCCAATACATATAGCATACCTAAAAAGGAAACTGTATTTTTTAATCATATATGAAAATTACTTTCATGATACTTAATTGGATGTTGAAAAAAATATTTACTTTTAAATTAAATTATAGTGAAAATATTTTATACAGTAAGTGTCTGTTAACTCCATTCAAATGTCAAGTAGGTATTAAGTCAGATTTACTTATCCATATGTAAGGAAAGCCTGCTTAAATTTATGAGTGCCTCAGGAGACATTTAAAGTATGGATGACAAAAAGTGAAAATAAAAACCTTTATATTACCCACAATGTCATTTCAGCTTATTTTACATGTTATACAAAAACAAAAAGAATTTTATCTGCATTAATGCACACATCGGTAAAACTATAAATAAATCAAATTTGAAACCAGGTAGGGAAGTGTGAGCAGAGGTCATTTGAAAGAAAATAGAAGCAAATATAAAATGTTTTATCTGAACTGAAAATTAAAGTAAAAATTATTTTATTTGAAATGAGGATAGATTTTAGATGTCAGTCTAGCATTTCTTTGCTTCTGACAAGGTTGAAACTTTTTGGCAGGAATGTTGTAAATCTTTGCAAATATCCATTAAATTATGAATCAATTATTCTGTCTGTGGTGGGGTGTGGGTAGTTTACAATTACATTCTTGCCTTTTATGACCCTGAGACAAGATATGGTTGAATCTTGTGTAGATATCACACAGTATTAGAAATATTTATCAGAAACTTCAGAACAAAGGAACAGAATCAAAGATATAAATAAATAATATACATTTATTTAATTGACTTCAATTGGGTCGAATCTTTTCTAAATCTGGTTGGCAAAAGTTTATTCACTTAGGTAGATCTTAGTTTACAAGTCAGATTTTGACAGCAGAAGTCTTGTTGGGAGTGTGGTTACTTTGGAAACATGTTGCAGTGACATCTACTGTGTATCATTGGCCCTCCTAAAAGAGTGGAAAAATGTTTTAAGCATATGACCACTTAGCTCTTCATGCAGTATGCTTGAGCTGGTTTCTGGCTCTCTTCTCTTTGTCGGCTATCTCTTTATATACAATTTTGAAAGACTCCAGACTATTTGTTGCGAAGATTGGTTTCATCAAAAGTCTCTTTTTGATTGCTCAAGGTTCTTTTATTTATTTTCTAGTATCCCTTTCTTTTCTTTTTTTATAGCTGAAGTTATGCATGGAGCCTCACTTATTTTGGTAGATTTCTAGTCACAATAACTAGAACCTGGACCAGCAAACTTTCATTTTGCAGCAGTTGTTCAGTCTTTTCTTCTTCTCCCTATTTTATGAGAATTGTCTTATCATTAGTTGAGAGAGAAGGGTAGTGAGAAAGAGAAGGGTAGAGAGAGAGAGAAGGATAGAAAAGTGTAGAGAGATGTATACAGAAAGAGTAAAAGAAAGATTTTTAAGGAAAGCAGATGCCTTCCTTTAATTTGAATTTATTTTTATATTTTATTTTCATTTTTAGGCACACCACAACCAACACCATCTGCAAAATAGCTAATATCTACTTCATGTGGATGGCATGTAACTTAAATAATAATAATGTCTAACTGTACAAGTGTTTATCTGAGAAATTTAATCATTTAAAAATAGCTAAAGGCTAAAACCTTATAATCCCCAAAAACAATGTAATCATAAAAACAAGTTTGTTTTTTATAATTTATATAATTGATTTTTTTTAATAATTTATATAATGTAATCATAAAAAGTTTTTGTTTTTTGATAATTTATATAATGTAATCATAAAAACAAGTTTTCTTTTATAATTTATATAATGTAGTCATAAAAACAAGTTTTTTTTGGGTTTTTTTAATAATTTATATTATATATTATTTCTATTATCACATTGTAGAATATCTACTAGCAAAAGTGAAAGAAGGGATAAAAAAAAAAAAATTTCCAGTATCCCTCGTTTATGCACATGTATAGTCACTCCAACCTAACAAATTTAGTGTGACAAAGTCCTAAAGGACAAAACATGTCACAAAACTTTTTCCACTTTTTCATACATTTTTCCCTAATAATTTATATTCAAATATTGATTTTTATTAAAATGTATTTTGTGATAAATGTCTAAAAGGCGTTTAAAACAAAATGTTGGCATAACTTTTAATTTAACAGTTTATATTAAGATTATGTTTGTTGAATAAGTAGAGAGGTATTATATTTGTTGAATAAGTAGAGAGGTATTAGGTTGATGCAAAAATAATGTCGTTTTCTCACATATTAACATATGTGAGAAAACAACATTATTTTTGCACCAACCTAATATTATATCATAATGTTTTGTAGAGTTATAATTAGCCAATTAATCAGTGATTAATTTGCTAATTAATCCAAGTATATTTTATTTTTATTCTAAGTGCCTTTCATTTTCATTCTTTTAAATTGGAAACTGTAATTTGACATTATGTTATAATGTTCTTAATTTGCTGAAGAGATATATTTTCTTGTATACAACTTGTGGTTCACTGGGGAATGAGAAGTCCCACAGAAGGGAAATGAAACGTCTTGCTTTTGTGTCATCCTGTGGGTAATGTACTTACCAATCTCCTCATGAAGGTGGCATATGACACAATGTCAGATTTTAATGTGGGGTGCTCCACATGCAAATAGAAATTGCCCAGCCTCTGCAGCTACTGTCATGCTGACATTAGTAACCACTAACCATCACTCTTCAGTGCAATGAGGAAGGTGTTGCCACAGTGTTAAAATCCTGAGGACCATTTTTCCTCTTAACAACCCCCCCCCCCGGCCACGGTGACAGTATATGGCAAGAAGCTGCTTTAAAGTGTGGAGCCCAAGCACATGCACAAAGCCCCGAAATTGCCTAGACCCCGCAAACAATATTGCACTATTAATATTCCTCTTTGGTGCAATGGGGGAGGTGCCACCATATGGTTGGAATCCCCAGGACCAGGCATCCCTCATTTGTGTTGGGTTCTGTCCAAAAGACAGAAACATAATTGAGAGATAAAATGTAGTTTGTTTGCCCGAACACATATACAACACTTTGATCCCAACTCAAAAGCTGGGAAAAGGAGCTGTGATCCTTTTGACGAAAGAGAAAATTTGTCCTCTTTGCTCTTATACAGCTTTTTGACGCCATCTAACAGAAGTTCATTGACTGCCAAGTGGGGTAATCCAACAGAAATAGTTTTAATTTCTATTAAAATATTTCTAATATTTTTTTTTTTTACTTTTTAAGACTGCACTTTCTTATGCTGTCTTTAAAATTATTATTGTTAATCTTTTATTAAAAGAAAATATTAACCTGCGACATTTTGTGTCTACAAGTTCAAGAAATTTCTCTATCTTTGATGAGGACAGTAATTTTTCTTTGACCATAAGGTGGGGAATGACAGATATTGCTTTTTTTGTTAATACCAACAAACCAATTTTTAATTTCATTTATTTTTCCTTCAGTGCACATATCAAAAAACGAGTTATGTTAGATAAGGTATGAATCAGTCTCTTTTAGTTATGGGTGAAATAGCAGAGCAAAATGGTCACTTTAGCCTTGTTAGGGCAATCAATCTAGAACAACAAAAAGAAAAAATAAATTAGCCTGAACTGGGATAGTTTCTGTCAGACCATCTTGTCCTTGGCACCACATGCAATGCAGTTGTGATGCATGTAATGCCTCAGTGATTCATGGGTTGCAGGCTGCAATTATTATAAATTGCTTGGATAATAGGTCAGTATATATATGTGACTAATTAATTACATGGTTGTTTGATTGAGTGTATGAAATGTGTATATACAAACATAACAACACTATCATAGGTCATAGGTAGTATTTGATAATCATTACTTATTTCTAGTGTTATCAACAAGTGTGTGTGTGTAGCTATTTGTCATTTGTGCCCTCCAGCCTTCATCTGATGTATATGGATCTGGGTAACTACTGTGACAAAGTAAATGGTTAAGAAATAAGAAAACAAGAGGTTGCAGATATATAGTGTATTGAACAGTAAATACAACAGAAGAGTTACACGACTTGGGAGTGTGTACCTCGGTTGACCAGCGTTCAGTCTAGATCACTGTTTCCCCCAAGGCTTTACTTTTCCTACTAACTTTATACTAAGTGGAAGAGTTTACAATAGCCTCATTAGAGGGTGGACACCCCCAACAATAACCCACAGGGAATTCTGAAATGAACACTTTATTTAATCTCTTAGAGTAGACTGTTCTTGTTCCACTGCCCATGTCTCATGTTATCATCTAGTTCTTATTTTTATTTAGTACTGTTCAGTTATTGCTCGCCTGTTTCCACTGAGTGCAAATAAAGTACACACTGCCCAACTCAGGGATTGAACTCACAATCACTACATCACCAAATTCAGAAACCAACACTTTAATCTACTAGGTTTAGTGGATTAAAGCAAACAATAACTGATCTGTACTAAATAAAAATAAGAAGTAGATGATATCCCTAGACATGGGGAGTGGAATGAGAACAGTCTACCCCTTGTAGATTAAATAAAGGGTTCAGTTCAGAATTACCTGTAGGTTGCCCAGATCAATATACATCTGAAGAAGGCTGGCGAGCACAGTGGCCAAAATATTGTGATAACAACAACAAAGATGAGGACAATAGTCCCAGTTGTAAATAGTGTAAATAATGATAACTCCTCATTCCAGAAATTCAGACAGAAGGCGATCAGGTGATAATAACAACAAAGATGAGGACAATAGTCCAAATATAAATAATGTAAATAATGATAACTCCTCTTTCCAGAAATTCAGGCAGAAGTCTACTTAGCAGTTGTGTGTTTTTCATTAGTGCCAATGGTAAGTGTTCAAGTCTCGTTAAAGGTTACAATTTTGTGAGCACCTCTCCCCAATCTTTTATGAGACAGGGTTTTGAAGATATCTAGGCATATATAGATGACCCTTACATACTTTTCCAAACACACATGAAGATCTCAGGCCTAAGCCACTTTCCAAAATACTACCAAACATCAGAATTTGGTTGGGAGATCCCATTTTGGTTGGGGGGGAAAAACTTTTCAGCACTTACTGTTTGTGTCATTTTATATGTATATAAATGTGTTTGTGTATCGTTTTATACGTATGTAAATGTGTGTGACGTTTTATACGTATGTAAATGTGTGTGACGTTTTATACGTATGTAAATGTGTGTGACGTTTTATACGTATGTAAATGTGTGTGACGTTTTATACGTATGTAAATGTGTGTGATGTTTTATACGTATATAAATGTGTGACGTTTTTTACGTATATAAATGTGTGACGTTTTTTACGTATATAAATGTGTGACGTTTTTTGCGTATATAAATTTGTGTGTGTGTCGTTTGATACGTATATAAATTTGTGTGTGTGTCGTTTGATACGTATATAAATTTGTGTGTGTGTCGTTTGATACGTATATAAATTTGTGTGTGTGTCGTTTGATACGTATATAAATTTGTGTGTGTGTCGTTTGATACGTATATAAATTTGTGTGTGTGTCGTTTGATACGTATATAAATTTGTGTGTGTGTCGTTTGATACGTATATAAATTTGTGTGTTTGTGTAAAAATTCAGATATAAATAAAATATATCTGTAAAGACAATAAATAAAAGAGAAAAAGAAAAGTTTCCCTTACCAACATGTTTCATTCCTCGAGAAAATTTATCAACATGTCAACATTTACCTTGATAAAGTTCCTCAAGGGACAAAAAAAAAAAACATTGCTAAAGAAAATTTTATTTCTCCTTTTCATCATTTTCTTGTTTCTTTATACTCTCTCTATTCCTCGGCCATCTTTTTTTTTTTTTCTTCTCTTTATTCAATGAATAAAGTTCAAGTGATTTAACTTGAACATATTCATCCACCGCAAGGAAAGTTGGCTCCCTGTGCCATACCAGGAAATTTTTCTCCCCGGAATCGATCCTTCATATCTACAAATCAACAATTCGCCCTTGCATGGAGTATTGCTGCCATATATGATCTGGAGCCCCTACTGTTTGCCTTGGGTTTTTTGATAAGATCCAGAGGTGGATATGCAATATAATTGGCCCTGTTCTGGCATCTCGTCTACAGTCGCTCTCTCACAGACGTGTCATTGCCTCTCTCTGTCTTTTTTACAAATACTTTCATGGTAATTGCTCCGAGGAGCTGCATTCGCTGGTTCCCAGACTTCATGAATTCAAGCGCCCTACGAGGCTGGCATCCCGCTCTCACCCTTTCACTGTTGAAACCATTAAATGTAGCCGTATCTTCTACTCCAATAGCTTCATATCTCGCACCTCTCGCCTGTGGAATAATAATAATCCCCAACTATTCAAATGTAATGTCAATCAACATCTCCACTTGCCTTGATCTATCCACTGTCTTTCTCCTCATCCATTCCTCACTCCTATCTGATCTTACTCCAAATCTTCTGTAACCCCTTGCATCCTGGTGACTTCTTGCCTTGCTTGGGGTGAAATGCTTAAAAAAAAAAATAAATAAATAAAAATAAGTCACTTAAACTTAATTTATTAAATATTATATTTCTAATTCTATATTAAGTGTTTTTGGCATAATTCTGATATCCTGAAAAGAAAACGTAAAATTCTCTTAATTTTCCTGTAAAGTTGTAATAAAAATAACAAAAAAAAACATACTTAACAGATGAAGAAGGGTTCAAAGCCAAATGGAAGTTTCACATATACACTACTCATCAGGGTCAGATAAATGTGTAAATTGTATTTACTACTATATAAGGTCAATTATTATTACACAAGGAGGCACAGTGGAGTGATGGATAGTGGCTTGGATTGAGGAATCGGAGAGCTGAGTTCGAATTCCAGTCAAATCCATTACATTCACTTACGTGCTAATACCCTTGGGAAAGGTGTGAATCCTCTTCTTCTCCCCTGATTTAATTATTAACACAAATAAAAGAATTTATTATAATTTATAATAAAAAGGAGGCACAGTGGAGTGATGGATAGTGGCTTGGATTGAAGAATCAGAGAGTTGAGTTCGAATTCCAGTCGAATCCATTACATTTACTTAAGTGCTAATACTCTTAGGAAAGGTATGAATCCTCTTCTTCTCGCTCCAGCTTTGGGTAAATAGCAGGACAGACTGATTTCTATAGCCTTGGATGGCAACTGGTCTACTGCAGAAAGAAATGGCAACCTACTGGGTGGGGGAATCTGCCTTGTCAGTCATGTATCGAAACATGTATCATGCATGGAATAAAACTGACTGATTATTACACAAGTCTTTTGTTAACTGTATCTGCAGGAAAGTCTTTTTAATCTCTTATATGCTTACTGCTGCTCTATCCAAACTTGAGATGGTCACCTTCTATCAAAATGGGGCAATCACACACACACACACACACACACACACACACACACACACACACACAATATATATTCAGACTGTTGTTCTCATCTTTATTGCCATATTCACAACATTTCAGCTGTTGTATTCTCCAGTCTTCTTCTGGTAATTGAAATTTCAAACAGAACCCTTTATTTCATCCACCAGGGTAGATTGTTCTAGTTCCATGTGCCATGCCTCTCCTGAATGTCTGTCATTTCTTAACTCTCCAAGTTTTTGTTTTGTTTCTCCAAGCCCGGTATTGAACTCACAACTCTTTGGGTCAAGTTACTGGATCCAGCTAACACTTTTATCCACTGGACCATGTGTCCTTGAGTTAAAGGAAGATAATACTCCAGTGGACAAAATAAAGGGTTCAGTTCGAAATTCCAATCACCTGAAGAAGACCGGAGTGTACAATGGCCAAAATGTCATGAATATGGCAATAAAGATGAGGACAATAGTCCAAACAACATAAATAATTACAATACCTCATCTCAGATATATAAACACACACATATATATATATATATATAGTATTTACATTAGTCGGACTATTGTCCTCATCTTTGTCGCCATATTTGTCACAACGTCTCAGCTGTTGTACACTCCAGCCTTCTTCAGGTGGTTGGAATTTTGAACTGAACCCTTTATTTCAATCACTGGGGTAGACTGTTCTAGTTCCACGTGCCATGTTTGATGGATGTCAGTAGTCTTTGTTAACTGTATCTGCAGTTTTTTTAATTTCTTATATACTCACTGCTGCTCTATCCAAAATTGAGATGGCCACCTTCTATCAAAATGGGGCAATCACACGCACAATATATATTCAGACTGTTGTTCTCATCTTTATTGCCATATTCACAACATTTCAGCTGTTGTATTCTCCAGTCTTCTTCTGGTAATTGAAATGCTAATTTTCCCTCTGAAAGTTCTCCACTGCCTTAACCGGGTATTGAACTCACACTCTTTGGGTCTGTCACTGGATCTAACCAATGCCTTTATCCACTGTGCCATGTGTCCTTGAGGACATCTGGGTATGAATTTCTGGGTATTATAAACCTAATGTTTTCAGCAACCATTTTTTTACCAGTGCTCATATTGCAATTTTTGCTGTTATCATTACATGTTTTTACCAGAGCTCATATTGCAACTTATACTCAGGTATGGAAATAGATTTGTTCTTGTCTGTAGGAACAGATGAAGTCTTGTAAAAATTAAAAAGACTTTATGCAACTGCAATTTATAAACAGGGATCATATCATTCATATTTCAGGTTCAGGGTTAGTGTATCTTATTGAAATTGTTTACGAAGATGTATTCTTGCCATTTAAATCATTAACCTTTATATTTTTTTTTTTTTTTTTTTTTGTATGAATGATTCATGTAATTATAAATTAAATTGCACCTATAATCGAAATATATATGCGCATATTCATACACATACATGTGCATATATAAACACTTGAATAATTACTCAAAATATTTTTATTATCAGTGCAGGGATAGTCATCCTCCCACATAAATACATGTTTAAAAAATTCTTTCTGTGTTGACATGAATAAGTAGACATGAAGCAGACATCACTATGCATCCCAGCCCAGCCACATCATCTGTGAGTCTCATGCAGCCAGAGAAGTGAGTAACATCTTCCCTAGCAAAATCTCCACCCCAAACTGTCCTAATTTTTCTGACTTTTTCTGATGTGCTTTTCAGTTTATATTCTGGGAATTTAAGCTTTCCAACTCTAACCTAAAAACCTATTTGGCAAATAGAGAAGAGCTTTTTAAATCTAAGGCACTTCGTTGAACAAGGACTCAAACAGAAATAGTTTCAACACTCCTGGTTTTTGACTATCAATTTACCCATTGTACACAGAAATTATTTTATAATATATTATATTTCGAATTGCTTATGCTAGCCATGATATCACAGGTAGAATATACACAAGAAATGCATCAGAATTTTAAATCACTAATGTTTCATCTTTTGCACTAACAAACAACAATTTAATTGCAATTGAAGATTACATTATATATGCATATATGAGAACAAATTGAGTACAATTCTAATGTTTGTAACATTTAATTTAAAAGAGGGCTCAATACAAAGTAAACCAATATTATTTATTTTAGGTTATTACATTGGAAACATGTCAAAATCCCTACACAATTGCAATCGTGTCTCGATGCATATCAATGCATCTCATCAATTGATTGTAAACTACTGGCGAGTGAATGATTTATTTAGATTTAAAAGCAAAATGCAACCTCTTTTTATGAAAAAAAATATATCTGAGATAACAATATATATGTTTTATATATCAAGAACAGTATTTGTGAAATTGTATGACAAAATGGAAAACGTTTGTTTGTGACATGTTTCGTCTTTCAGGACTTCATCAGACTAAATTTGTTATGTTGGTAGGACTACATGTGTTTACGACAGGAGTGCTGGGAATTTTAAAATTTTTTAATTTTTTTATCTAACCAAATTCATTTAGAGTCTTCGTCTTTCCCTCACTTTCGTAAGTAGGTGTCCCACACTGTAATAATAGGTCTGCCAAAAATTGTGAAATACTGTAAGAGCTAGGGCACAAATTTACAGTAGATGACTTTGTAATTAACTCACTCTCCAGACACTTACATTGTAGTGAATTATTTTTTCTTTTTGTATCACAAGTAAACTTTTTCCACTTTATCATACAATTTCGCCATATATATATATATATATAACGAAAATCTTGGTAATCCATATGGATAATCCCAAATAGGATGAAATCCTGAGAACTCAATGTTAATAATTTAATTAAAATAAAAACAGACCAATTTAAGGCTCCATTTGTAATAATTTATTTCACGAGAGAATTTTATTTTTCTCTGGACTTCACTTTCAAAAGGTGAAAGAAAAATGAATTTAAAATTTACACTTTTGACGGGCAGTATTAAGCTTTTATTTATATATATATATATATATATATATATATATATATATATATATATATATATGTGTGTGTGTGGGTATTTAAGATAAGAAATTAAATGTATTTACACAAAATACAAGAGGTATTTCTGTTAGTAAATCCAGGAACGCCGGTTAGTATTAATCAAAGATCGCTATATACAGTCTCGAAGTAAACTTCCTTAGATTCGGGCGTGCTTGTAACTGTGACTTCTACCTCCGACTCAATCACAATGTCTATGTACTTTCCACTCCGTTCATCTTCCCCATATTCTGACTGACTGAGGGTATTTAACGGCAGCAGGTCGAGCCCACTTATATAAAAAAGGGTTGGACCCCAGAACAGTATATAAAGTGAACATTCAAGTCAACACTTAGAGGTGACAGTCTGTTTCATGTTAGACACAATCATCATGGCCTGACAATTGTGTCTAGCATGAAACAGACTGTCACCTAAGTGTTGACTTCAATATTCACTTTTATATTTACACTCACTCTATCTCTGATATTGAGCACTTTATCACATAAATGTAGCATGCCCTAAGACTATATTTCTTCACACACACACACACAAAACTACCCTGGTTTCAACTTTACAGTCTCATCAGGTCGTTACTGGTAAATAATTAATGTGTAGCACTATTCCAACCTGCTATGTATAACTTAATTAAGTGCCACAAAGTTGAAATATCAGAAGGGGAGGGGTGAGGAAAGAGTTGGAAGAACCAGGAGAGAGAGAGAGAGAAAGTAAAAAATATAATTATTCAGGTTCGTATTGGGCTAGAGTATTTTTATTGGTGTGTCTGTATTATGACATTGCCTCAGACCATTGATTCAACAAGTTGATTCTGTCTGGGTATGTCACTGTAGCTAGCTTTTCCTCTTGACACAACCTACAAACACTGCCATTATACCTGCAAGACTTAACCCTTCTCAATATGCTCCATCATATGCTGGGGCTTCTATTACATCTCTTTTTGAATTCCCGCACATGTCTTGCCAGTTTTGTACAATCACTGTAGCTGTCCAATTTAAAGCAGGGCCTATGATTGTACCACATTTTCTTGAATATGCCTTTGTGCATCCCAAGCAGACTTTGCTCTACCTGTGAAATCCTCCACCCTTGCCTTATAGACCACGCTCACAGTGTTACAGTTACTGTCCAAAGGGCTCTTGTCTTTGTCCCTAAAGTTACAGAGAATATTTTCAGTGTTATTGCTATGTGCGGCCATCTTGAACTTCCTTTTGTTGTGTTTCTTTATAATACTATATAGATTGTTGGTGCAGCAGTAACTTAATTTTACAGTATTTCTGTTAAAAATTTTGTATAGATTAGAAGTCTTTGGGAAATGCTTAGTGGTCAGTTTCAAAACTATTTTCACTGTATTAGTTCTTACTTCTAAATTAAAAAAGAAGGTTGAACCAGATGATATCTCTCTTCCTATTTTTTATTCCTCGCTTGCTGGTTGGGTTGAATTTCAATTTGTTTTTGTACACCTCTTCTCTCAATACTGTTTCATATGCTTTTTTCCTTTGACTCAAAGATATCTTTAGACAAGGAATTTCTTGACAGTCTGCACTCAGTACCCTTTGGGATGTGATTAATAATGGTTGAAGGGTAGTTGAATTTGAAATTTATAAATTTCACTATCGTATTCAGCTTCATGTATAGAGAGACAGTGCCAGTAGTTAAATTCAACATCTAAGCATTGTATAAACATGCAAGTAACCCCAAAACAAATTGAACTTTAATCCTCAAATCAACCAGCAAGTGAGGAATAAAAAATAGGAAGAGAGATAACATCTGGATCCCCCACCCGCTTTTAATTTAGAAGAAAGAACTAATATAGGCAAAATGCTCAATAAACATTTCCCCAAGACTTCTAATCTACACAAACATTTTTTTAGTTCTTTTATATTATATATATATATATATATATATATATATATATATATATATATATATACACAGACACACACACACTTATGAGAGAGAGAGAGACAGCAAATATTCAGTAGGTATGTTGTTCAAAAAACATTCACAGAGATTCAAAATATACTTCTAATTTTGGTTCATTTGGCATGATTTTTAAAAGCTAGTTGGGTCAATAGCTTCTGAGCACCTTCTCCATAAATAAAACATCTATAGAAATACATTGCAAATGATTTTACTATAGGAATGCATTAGAAATGATTTGAATACTAGCTCTTTATGGAACCTGGAATATTATGGCTAGGATTTATGAAAGAAATCTATCCAAACTTTCATTCCCTCCAATGATTCCATATCTAGTGATATAGCAAATACTAAAAGCATCGATAGAAATTCATTGCAAATGATTTTACTATAGGAATGTATTAGAAATGATTTGAATACTAGCTCTTTATGGAACCTGGAATATTATGGCTAGGATTTATGAAAGAAATCCATCCAAACTTTCATTCTCTCTAATGATTCCATATGTAGTGATATGGCAAATACTAAAAGCATCTATAGAAATTCATTGCAAATGATTTTACTATAGGAATGTATTAGAAATGATTTGAATACTAGCTCTTTATGGAACCTGGAATATTATGGCTAGGATTTATGAAAGAAATCCATCCAAACTTTCATTCTCTCTAATGATTCCATATGTAGTGATATGGCAAATACTAAAAGCATCTATAGAAATTCATTGCAAATGATTTTACTATAGGAATGTATTAGAAATGATTTGAATACTAGCTCTTTATGGAACCTGGAATATTATGGCTAGGATTTATGAAAGAAATCTATCCAAACTTTCATTCCCTCCAATGATTCCATATCTAGTGATATAGCAAATACTAAAAGCATCTATAGAAATTCATTGCAAATGATTTTACTATAGGAATGTATTAGAAATGATTTGAATACTAGCTCTTTATGGAACCTGGAATATTATGGCTAGGATTTATGAAAGAAATCTATCCAAACTTTCATTCCCTCCAATGATTCCATATCTAGTGATACAGGCACTGAATATTACTGGTTGGGGTGAAATGATTTAAAAAAATACTTGTAAATTGAATCGGCTTCTATCATGTTTGAGTAACAAAAATTAAAAACACATCATGGCATTTTATCATTTTCAGACATCTGTATTTCCATTTTCCCATGAATCTATTAAATTTAAGCAGGCTTTCGTCAGAAAAGCTTAATTCAGAGTGTGATATGTTTTTGAACATTACTAAGTAATAGATATTGGCCTTTTCTTTTGTTGTTTCAGCTGTGAAAATTTAGTGCATCTTAATAAAATTTGTTCCAACCTAATTAACAGCCTGGGGTGGAGAGGTTCTTTGTTCTCTCTTTCATTCCTGCCATCGATTCATTTGCAACAAGTACTTCAGTTTAAATCATTTCCCTCTCCCCCTCGACTCTCCACTTACCAATTTTTTTTTTAATTCATCCACCCCTTTTCTCTTTCTGCCTTAAGGAAAGGAAGAAAAACATCATTGACTTCAGTTTCTATAATGGGTGACAAAAAGACAGGCTTCTTTACTTACCATCACAAATGTCATCTTTGCCTGTACTATGACGGTCTTCAAAGTTATTGACTGACTCGATACTGAGCAGCATTTCTGCCTTTTGCACCATCTCTTTCTTGGTGCAGAATTGGTTTGTCTCAAATGCTTGAAAGAGATTGAACTTGTCCCTCATGGCATCACTCTTGAGGAGCTCTTTGCCAATGCTCATCTCCTCTCCATCTAGCATGACAAAGGAAAAGACAATAAAAATTGACACTTAAAGCAAGCACTCAACAAAATAGTTTAACAAATACAATCTCCAAATTTGGTTCACTCTGTCACACTATACAATTTTTCTCTCCCGGATCTAGCTTACATATCTATAAATCTCCCATTCATCCATGTCTTGAATATTGCCACTAGATATGGTCTGTTGCTCCTGCTATATATTTTAGAGGTTCTTGATAAAATTCAACGAAGAATCTGCAATGTTATTGGTCCCGACCTGGCATTCCAGCTTCAGTTACTTTTCCAACATTTTAATGCCGTTTTCTCTTTGCCTTTTCTATAAATACTTTCATGATAATTGTTCTGATAAACTTTCCTCTATGGTACCTAGACTTTAGGAATGTAAGTGCAATACTAGATTGACTGCTAGGTCTTATTATTTTACTGCTGAAATAGCTAGATATAACCATACCATAAGTTCTTTGTTAACAACTTTTTTTTCCTAGACTTTTTGCCTATGGAACTCTCTTCTGCTGTCTTGCTTTTGAGCTTATTTTGATCTTGAAAAATCTAAATGCAATGTCAATCAATCATTATCTACTGTCTTTTTGATTCCTTTTCTTTTATGATTCTTGTTCCTTAATAATCTTTTCTTTCTTTTTCATACTCAGTAACCCCTCTTGTGTCTTAGTGGCTTTATTGCCTTGTTTTGAGTGAAATGATAAAAAAAGCATAATTTAAGAAATAAAGTTTCTGTGATAGTTTTCTCATTGTTTTAAACATATTCAATTTTGGAAGTGAGCCACCACCCATGCAAATGATTTGATTCTCATAGTGAAAACCTTTTGAAAGAACTGATAGCAGAGAAATGATGCAAAGTTTGCTCCAAATGTTCAAACTACTTTCCTTGTGTATATCTTTATAAAAGCTTGCAATGGAGGTAGAGAATGCAATAAGGGTGATTGTTTCAGGAAATGATAAGTAGATTAGAGTTCAAGTCCTTACTGGATTTATTTAAGTCACATTAATGCTCTTGGGAATGTCATGAGTCTGTTTCTTCCTGCACTTTGCCATGGTAAGAAAAATATGGGTGAGCTATTATATTTTAGTCTAAGAAGCACTCTTTTTCCCTTTCCTCTTTCTCTTTCCTTTTATATGCTTTTCTTTTCTCTTTCACTTCCCTCTTCTTTTTTCCTCGTTGGTAATAAAAACCCGCACGTTCAAAGAGCCACATCTTATACTCTGTTGAATGCGAACACATTTCAAATTGCATCCGGTTACAAATTGTTTGTAATTTTTCACTAAGTGCCTTTGTCCTGAAAATGCAATGTGCATGAATTCAATGTGTCACTGGACATTATCATCAGCTGTTGGTCCAATCAGAGAAGTTCTTTCCACCAATGACAATCCACTTGGGCTTTGGTTGTTTGTTTGATCTATAGAAAATCTCCACTAATTTGTCCAAGTAAAGAAAAATTAGTTTTATATACAAGAATTATCTGACTTTACATTAAATGATAAAAATGAGGTCATCAACAATTTAGTTAATTTATTGCCCCAGAGTTGTGTATAAGAGACATGAAAGAATTGGTTTTAATTGTAGACGACTTCAGAATCTCCTGCAATTTTTCTGGACAGTCTCCTTGTTTACGTTGATGAATGCTGCCATAATCCTTGCCTTCAGTTCATCTTTGGTGTTACAAGGAGTTTTGTTGGTCTCTCACTCAACCACGCCCCACACATAACAATCAACGAGGTTGCAGTCTGGTGAATTAGGTGGCCAGATATAAAGATAGATGTGATTGCAGAAATTGTCTAACAGCCATGACTGGGTTCTCCCACTTGTAAGGCATGGTGCAGAATTCTGTTGCGAGACATAGGGTCTTCCTTATAACTTATTTTCTTTTCTTTACTTTCTTGTAAATAGTTTTATTTTCATATTGTAAATACTCATTGGGGCTAGTTTTTAGAATTGTTGTTTTATTCCTCCTCCCCACACAGACAAAGAATATCGGGGCTAGTTAGTATTTTCATAGAGACAGTAGGTATTATGGTGGATGTAGTAAGAAAGGTATATAAGAATGTGTTGTTTTGGTGTAAGGAATATTGTTTGTATGATTGGGTCAGTGTTTGTGGCTAGCTAAGTTACAGTTAAGACAGAAGATCATCCTTTTCCCAATCCCCATTTTTGGCCTTGTGCCACATTTCTGTGTATATATCAGAATAAATATTGCTTTTATTACATAATTCACATTGACTACTCTTAGAAAAATTCCTGTTGTAGTACTTTTTTCTAAAAAAAAAAAAAAAAGGAATTGTTTTGATTGAATAAAGAAAGTTTCTTATCAAAATTGAATAAATTTAAATTTGCTACATTGAATTTTTATATCATATTTACAATGATGCACAAATTATTTTGCTAATTTGTAGAGCAGTTGGAACCACAATTGCACAAATTTTGTACAGTAAAGATTTTGGTAAAGCCAATGACCTTTAACCTCATCTGTAAATATTTCTATTCTACTGAGACATCCATTTAATAGCAATTTGAAAAAATTATAACATTTACTGAAGACTTCAACCTGGAAAAATATTCTTCAACATTTTTGATAACATTATGCCAATGTGGCTATTTTTTTTTAACGATCACTGGAACAAGTTTCTAAAGTGTAATTCTTTTGCCTCTTGAAAAAAATAATACATTTCAGAATATTCTCCTGAACATCTGTGAAAAATTAGTAGAATTTGATTTGTGATGATTCCAACTTGGAAATGGATGCATTTGCACTGTTTAGTCTCTGCTCTCTGGCTTCCTGATTGGATAATTTGAAAAGTAATTTTAACTGTACTTTCAGAATTGATTTTTATGAAAGTAATTTTTTAATTTAAAATATAGGCCGCAATTTTGATGTCTATTTTTTTCTTGCACTGCTCTGATACTTAAATTTAACCAATTCATTAAAGTCTCAATTGCATCATTTTTATTGAATGGTTCAAGGCAAAATTCTTCAGTTCTTAATCTTGCTTGTAATGTCCTAAGATCTCATAAGAGTTTGAACTGAAAATTGAAAAAGAACTCTGATATTGCAAGATTAATCTCCCTTATACTGGAGCAAGGAGGAGACATTGACTATGGGAATTTCCTATACTTATCTCTCACTCCTCTTTATGTATTCTATTCCTGTGGGAAAGTACTGACTTTTATATTGGAAAAGAGATTGTTGATTAATCACTTATTTCTAAAGATAACATTAGCTATTATTAACTCATTGAGGGCCACATTGCACAATCTAAATTATTTTCAATGTGATTTATTTAGAGCGATTTTTAAAAACAACAGAATATGGGTTAATTTGTAGACCATAAATAAGGAAAAATCATTCCCATCCTCAGAAAATTGTTAATGCAATATTATTTATATAAAAGAAATATTCTTACAATTCAAAATGTCTTGACTTAAAATAAATCATTCATTGCAAATGATTTTACTATAGGAATGCATTAGAAATGATTTGAATACTAGCTCTTTATGGAACCTGGAATATTATGGCTAGGATTTATGAAAGAAATCTATCCAAACTTTCATTCCCTCTAATGATTCCATATCTAGTGATATAGCAAATACTAAAAGCATCTATAGAAATTCATTGCAAATGATTTTACTATAGGAATGCATTAGAAATGATTTGAATACTAGCTCTTTATGGAACCTGGAATATTATGGCTAGGATTTATGAAACAAATCCATCCAAACTTTTATTCCCTCTAATGATTCCATATCTAGTGATATAGCAAATACTAAAAGCATCTATAGAAATTCATTGCAAATGATTTTACTATAGGAATTATATAGATATTTAACTTTTCCACACAATTTCTACACCTATTGTAATGTGATATGACTTTAATTCAAGAAAATGTTTTAGAATTTAAACACATTGCCTTCAGTTACAAGTTACAATAAATATTGACTTTTGTACAGGTTCACTATTGTTAATTTGATCCCCTGTCACAATGATCTTTGAAAAGATATTTAAAATAATGGCAGGCCAATTCTGTTTGTGTATCTCTTTCCTTGTTATGTAATACCTGTAGCCTTAAACACCATCTTAAAATAAAAATATATAGTGGGTGTAGTCATTTGAACTAAGATGTACATTTTATACACCCCCATCCCACCTCCAATACAGTTTCAATACCCTTGCTTTTCACCTCCCCTTCTATTACGCTTGACATTGTGCATTTATTTATTTATTTTTAAGATCACTAAATTTGTCATGTGCTGTTTTCCTGTCTCCCTGGCCTTCAATCTGTCCTGTAATTATCAGATTTTCCAAGCCCCCTTTCCTCATTATGTGCCCTAGAAACCTCAACTGTTTTTTCCTGGTGTTAAGTATAAGTTTCCTTTTCGTTTCCATTATCTCCAAAACTTCATTGCTCACATGCTCAGACCATGGTATCCTCAGCATCCTTCTGTAGAACCACATTTCTTTTGCTTCAAGTCTCCTCTTCATCTTTGAGGAGATTGTCCAGTACTCACTGCCATAGAAGAGGACAGATATCACATAACAGTTTCGTTCTCTTTTCCTTGTTTCTAATGATAGCTTACCTGTCAGAAACAGCTGTGCTGTGTGTATTTTCTGCCAGAAATGGTTGAAAAACCTAGATTTTGTTTCGAGCTCTCTTTCATAGAGAGCTCAGTAGCTTATGTAAAATTTTTATTTGACCAATGGCAGACATCTTTGGTGTATATAAATAAGCATCTTTTTTTTGAAAGGTTATCAGTTGGAATTGGACAGAGAAATTGGCTTTGATGCTTGTGTATTTGTTTTTTTTGTGATCTATGACTCTTGGCACTTGTATATATTTTTCTACTGCATTTAGTCTCGTAGAAGGCTGAGCATTGAACGAGTGTCACATTTACTAAACATATAAATGCACTAGAATTAGATTCTTAACTTTTGCTTCAAATGAGACCCCAGCTGCAATTTTTGAAAATATTTTCCCTGGATAAAGCTTACTATGAAATGCTAGTAAGACCAAAACATACAAACCACAAAACAATGATAGATGCACCTATTGACATGTTAATTTTAAGAAAAGTAATATAAATATTTTTTTTCATTTTCTGAAAATATTTTGGATTTTAAAAATAAGTACTACTAACTTCTTTAATTATCTATTTAATTTTTTTTTTTATTATTATTTTGTATGACTTTCAAGTTTGAAAATTTTTTTTTTTTTTACATTATTACAACTCAGGCACTTTTCAGTTTACATATAATGCAAGTAATGAGTTGTGCAATTTTGCACTACTATATAAATTTTATTTCTTTTAATAATAAATATTAATCCTAAAGTTTTAATTATTCTATACTGTTTTAATGGAATGTCCCATACTCCCTATCGCCTATTGTGGACTGACTATATCAGTGTGTGTATGTATATATATATATATATATATATATATATATATATATATATATATATAGTAAGCACAGGATTTGCTTTAGAAATTACTAGCCTGCTAACAGATTTCCTGTCTTTCAGTAGTGTATTCTCTTTTATAATAAACCTCTCTACCTTTCATCTACGCTTGTGTTACTGTTCCTTCCACTTGAGTACCACCTTTGTTTGTAACTGTAGTGATACTAGCAAATTAGTATGCATAATTTGCATAAGCAGAACTGAACATGCAATATAAGTGGTCTCTGAGACTAACCAAGCAGAAGTACGACTTAGCAGCTGATTAGTGCTAATATCAACTTCACAACAATGGCGTCGCCGATAGGATTTCAATTGTCTCTGGAAGATCCAGAATTTGTCGATACTTGGATTCGTTGCTTCTCTGCCACTGCGAGAACAAAAAAGTTGAAAGATAACAAGGAAAAGGGAGGCGAAAATGAAATCACGGATTTATTTTTGGCTACAGCTGGATGTGAGGCAGTAATGAAAGTCTCCACCATGGCATATCCCTTAAATTTGGAAGACCTGACTTTCGAAAAAATAAGTCGGATTATAAAAAAGAATATGAGACCCAAGAAAAGGCTGGTAGTGGCAGAAAGAACGAAATTCATGTCAACGAAACAGGAAATTGACGAACCAATTATAAAATATTTACACCGTCTACGAAATGCAAGTAGATATTGTGAATTTGAGAGACTCAGACAAGACGAACAGACCATTGAAGAGGACTTGATTCAATTAAGACTAATTGAAGGTATGTCCAATGCGTCACACCGATATAAAATATTGGAACAATTACAAATAGGAAATATGTCTTTAAATGCTGGTATTGAATTTATGCAGCAACAAGAGCTAATACAGACATACCACTATTATAAAAGTCAACCCACTGAACAAAGATTCGCTGATACATACGCGGTAAACAAGATAAAAAAGTGTTCGTATTGTGGATGTGAACACGAAAGGAAAAGTGTCCGGCATTTGGGAAAACTTGTGATAATTGCTTAAAAAAGAACCACTTTCAAGCAGTGTGTAAATTAAAAAAGAAAAATGTTGAAAGAGTTGAAGAAAACGACACCGACAGGGAAGTTTTTACTGTGAAGAATAAGACTTTTGAACAGAAGAAAAAAGACATTATAGTAAAGGTTAAAATTAATAACTGCAATTTAGATATGCAAATGGATACTGGGACTGAAGTAACACTGATACCAAAAAATTTTGGGGAATACATAGGTAAGCCACCTTTACGAAAAAGCAATTTACAACTTCGCCAGTTTGATGGATCCGTTATAAAAATATTAGGATACTTCGAAGGTTCATTGGAGTTAAAAGAAAAATTTGAAGTAATTGCAAGAAAAACCATGGCCTTATTGGAAATGATGTGCTTAACATGAATTCTACTAAATTAATTAATGAAATAAAAATGGAAAAAACTGGAAAATTAAAGAACTATGAAGCAAGTTTAAAAGTAAAAGAAAATGTTTCCCCCTCTTATTATGAAGCACGAAAATTACCAGTACATTTATTGCCGTTAGTAGTGACAAAACTACGTAAATTAGTAGAACAAGATCTTCTTGAACATGTTCCGCCTGGAGGTAGCAAGTGGGCATCACCGATTGTGGTATTGAGGAAAACAGATGATGATTTACATATTTGTGGAGATTATAAAATAGGAGTAAATCACAAGATATGCTCGGATTCATATCCAATACCCAATATTGAACTTGCATTACATGTGTTGGCAGGGATGTCTGTTTTTTCAAAAATAGGTTTAAAAACGGCATACCACCAAATACCAATAGATGAAAACTTCAAAGAAGTAACCACGATAAATACGCCAATAGGGTTACTAAGATGGAAGAGAATGCCATATGGAGTAAAAACAGCAAGCGCCATATTTCAAAGGGCCATTGAACAGGTTGTAGGGAATGTACAAAATATGATTTGTAACCAAGACGACATATGCATAGGAGCTACTAATGAAAAGGAATTAATAGAGAAAACTGAAATAGTCTTGTATAGATTAAGAAATGCCGGAATGACGATAAATGAAAAAAAATGCATAAGCAACTCCAAGAAAATTTCTTTTCTAGGTTATTCCATTTCAAAAGAAGGTATATCACCAGACCAAGCCTTGATAGAAAAAATTCTAAAAGTAGCTACACCTACAAATAAAAAAGAATTGGAGTCTTTTTGGGGATTGGTAAATTTTTACAGGCGATACTTACCAAAATACACGGACTTGACGGAACCATTTGCAAATTTAAGAAAAAAAAATGTAGAATTTATCTGGTCAAGCGAACAGCAGAAAGCTTTTGAAAGATTAAAAGAAATAATGTCAAAAAACCCTGTAGTGAAAATATTTGATCCAAAAAAGGACATAACACTCACTACAGATGCAAGTGAACAATCAATATCGGGAATATTATCACAAGAAGGATATCCGATAATGTATTTGTCGAGAAGGTTAACGAACACTGAATTTAATTACTCGAACATAGAGAAAGAAGCATTGGCTATCGTGTGGACAACTACCAGAGCCCGACAATTTTTAATTGGGAAAAAATTTCTACTAAGACCATTAGAGTTTATCCCAAGGAAAGAATTACCCAAAGTCACGACATCAAGGATTTTACGATGGGCGATAAGATTGATGGCATTTGACTTTGATATAGAGTATGTCAAAGGAAATTCAATTCCACATGTGGACGCACTATCAAGATTGAGATTTTACAAGGAGTCAAAAGACAAAATGGAGGAAGAATTTGAAGATACATTCCTACACTTGATAGAGACTGATGTTTTGTCTTTAGACAGAATGGCTGCGGAAACGAGACATGATCCAGTGCTAAGTAGGATACTATCAAGAATAAGAAAAAATTTGTGGGGAAATTGTTCTAGGGCGGAAAGACCTTATAAAGAAATGAGGCACAAATTAACAGTAGAACATGGAGTAATATGCAATGGGGACCTGGTAGTTCCCCCAGAAACACAAAGAAAGCCGTTAATAGAAAGTGTACATAATGATATACACTGTGGAGTAGTGGCCACACAAAAAAGGTTAAAACTAGAAGCTTGGTGGCCGGGTTATTCACAAGATGTTGAGGATTATGTAAAGAGGTGTAAGAAATGTAAAGAGTTAAGAAACTTTACACAAGCCAATTTACATTCATGGCCCAAAGAAGCAGAGCCATGGAGTAGGGTCCATATGGATCATGTCTACGTAAATGGAGTGGGACTCTTATTGATATTAGTGGACTCTTTTTCAGGTTGGCCTGAAATAATAAGGGTTGCAAACAGGAAAAGTTCCACTATAAAGCAAATTCTAAGAGTCGTATTCTCTAGAAATGGTGTACCAAAAACCTTGGTATCGGATAATGCACCGGAATTTTGTGACGAAGAGCTGAAAGTATGGTTAGAGAAAATAGGGTATAAACCATATAAAACTCATCCGTATCACCCTCAATCAAATGGCATAGCAGAAAGGATGGTTCAAACTGTAAAAAAGGGGCTGAAAGCATGCTCTCAGCAAAAAGAAAAAGCAGAAGTTTTTCTACCGAGGATGCTTTTAAGTTATAGGACCATACCACACGCTGGAAGACTCGAAAGCCCATCAGCTCTAATGGGGAGACAGATTAGAGCTCCGCTAACTATGTCATACTCTACATGTGAAAAGATGTGGTATAAAAAGAGCAAGGATGCAGATACGGAAGGAGCAGAGTTCATAATGCAAAAAGGCCATAATACAGCCATAATAAATAGAGAGAATGGCAATAGTGTGTTGGCCCATGCTGACCAAATAAGGACACAAGGTTAAGAGGAAGAACGAAATGACGAAGAGATGTCAGTTTCATCTGATATTGAGTTGATAGGACAACCATTACACAAGGAAACGTCAGAGGAAACAATGCAGGAGGAAGAAGGACAGAAGGACTCTGAACGTTCATATGAAGACCGGAGTATGCAAGAGGACACATGTGACTACAGCTTAGACCGAGACAGATCGAGGTCTCCCAGGGCAAGAAATACGGGAGGGAGAGAAAGAGAGCAGAATGACAAAAATATCAGAAGGAGTACAAGAGCTACAAGAGGGATAAAGCCCTTAAGGTTTAGGGAGATGTAGTGATACTAGCAAATTAGTATGCATAATTTGCATAAGCAGAATTGAACATTCAATATAAGTGGTCTCTGAGACTAACCAAGCAGAAGTACGACTTAGCAGCTGATTAGTGCTAATATCAACTTCACAACAGTAACATTCTTTAAAGATACAACAATGACTAAGAATGAAAGAATCAGAGAGAGCAATAAAAGAACAGATTTTAATGATTGGTATTACATTTAAGGTAAAGTAAATGTCCTTGCTTTGGGAATTAGTAGCCTACTAACCAATTCCCTGTCTTTCAGTAGTGTATTCTCTTTTACAATAAACCTGTATTTCTTTCATCTACGTCCATGTTGCTGTTCCTTCACTTGAGTACCACCTTTGTCTGTTTGTTACCTTCTTTAAGGATACAACATATACTATCAGCTACAATCTTCCCAGGAGACAATTTTCTTCAGTTAGCTTCTATATAGTGTTAGGGATCAGGTTTATCTAACATATCTAGTTGTATAACTCAAAAGTGCCCAGTGTAGTTATAGGTGAATGGTTTGGCCAAGAGTTCATTCACCCAATAAGTTTATTAAGGAATCATTCAGATGCTTAGTATGTGTGCTTTTAGTTTCTTTTAGACTTTTTCTTCAGACTTCAGCGCTTCGTATTCCTGGTACCGATTGGAGTTGGTTTCTCTTGTCAGCAGTTTTCTGAAAAATATTCTAAAACCTCACAGCGAAGTAATAAAAGAATTCATTTTCATTTAATCACACAGGAAAAGTTTTCTCAAAATCATCTGTACTTATTTTGTCTCCCTAATTACCAAATTTTCACAAAGAATGGAAAAAACGGCACCGCCAAAAGCCTTATTGCTTCACAGCCAGACATGATTGTCTTTTATTGGTGATTGTAAAATATGACCAACAAAAGTTAATCTGGTTACTAATATATTTTATTGGTAAGCGTCAAACAGAAGAAAGAAAATGTACAAATGACTAAGTGCTTCAACGGTACTCTTTTTATATTGTCCATATTGTAACTGGTGCTTCCAGTTGGAATCGTGTGATATCCTTTCAGGTGTCCTGTGTTTATAATAAAACATTCTGACCAATTTTACAGTTTTTCTGTCTATATTTCTGAGATGAGGTATTATGTACACTATTTACATTATTCAGACTATTGTTGTCATCTTTATCACAACATTTCGGCTGTTGTATGCTCCAGCCTTCTTAGGGGTTGGAATGTCAAACTGAACCCTTTATTTCACTCACTGGGGTAGACTGTTCTAGTCCTTAAGGACACATGGCACAGTGGATAAAGGCATTGGTTAGATCCAGTGACAGTATGGGTTCAATATGGGTTCAAGGCAGTGAAGAACTTGGAGAGGTGATTTAACAGGAGATAACTGATAACTGACATCCATTAGACATGGCATGTGAAACTACCCCAGCAAGTGAAGTAAAGGGGTCAGTTCGATATTCCAAACACCTGAAGAAGGCTGGAGCATACAACAGCCAAAATGTTGTGATAAATATGGCAATAAAGTTGACCACAATAGTCCAAATAATGTAAATAGTGTCTACAGTGTTTCTCCATAAAATTGTGCATTGTGTGTGTTAATATATTGGTTTTTGTTTCATAAATTCTTAAAAGTCTTTTTTTATAAACTTTTATCCTTCATATCTAACTTATTTCTTTTTAAATCTTTTTTCCAGGTATTTTGAAGATGGCTGACTACCAGAAAGATCTGCAACAGGTAAAAAGCATCTTGAAAACTGAGTCTGGTCGGGATAGTCCCGAACGGGAAATCAGGAGTATTCTAAAGAATGATGGTGAGCGGAGAGATAGTGAGCCTAGTCGTAGCATTCTGAAGCAAGACTCAAACGAGCAGGCAAAACTGGAGAGTGAAACCAGGAGCATCCTGAAAAGCTCTGAGCCAGAACCCAGGAGGTCCTCAAAGCAGCTTGACTTGGAGCCCAGGGGCATCTTGAAAGTGACTGAGCCAGATGTCTACTCAACTGCACCCAAGACATCTGAGCCAAAGAGTGTCTTAAAGAAAGACAGCAGTTGGGATAAAAACGGGTCGGAACCTCGAGGAATCCTAAAGAAGGAGAGTAGTTTTGACTTTAAGAAAGAACCAGAAAAAGGAGTTCTGAAACGGTTGGATTCTAAAGAAAGCAAGGAGGTTACTAACCAGGATAATCTTAGGGGAATTCTTAAGAAGGAATCTTCAACTGAAAATCTTGACAATCAAGATGAGGATATTAGTCATGTGCTTGCTAAGGATGAAGAGCAGAAGACACCAATTGTACCAGAAGGAAAGAAGAAAGAATACAGAAGAGGATCAGATGAAAGGTAAGGAAATAATTTGTTTTATTAAATTTAAAAAATTTTTCATGATTATCATGAACGCACAAAAACAATGAAATCATTGACAATGAATGTAGCAACATTCAAAAGTACTTGGTGGCGGTTGAGAAACAAAAATAAACTTTTGGAAAGTTTATCCATTATATAAAATAACTTATTTGAAAATTTGAAAAACCTTTTATTTATTATATATATGTTATAATGGAACACACCTATTCTTTAGTTAATAGACTCTCCCACCTATAATAAGTAGGAGTAGTAGCAGTTGCTCAGTGAGTTGGTCAGTCAGTCGATGTCGTACGACCGTTAGTCGGATATTAAAGTATCAGCCACCCCAACTAGATTACTGCGTCATTACCTATTATATCAAGTTCCTAACGTTTTGTATGTCGAACCTATTTTAGGACTGGCTTAGTACAAATACAAGCCTCCACTATGAAACCCCTACATAACAATATAATCAAGCATATGCCATCAGTAATTACTTAGGGTAGGCAACTTGGGACCTTTATGTTAGTAAACTACAAAAAAAAATATTTTGCATTTTATGTATAACAGAGTAACCTTCATAATTTTGTTGGATTAGGTTCATATTGTGCCAAATAAGGAAAATGTAGCTTGTCTACTGAGATGGCAATGCCCTGATATATATATACTGTCATCCACAGACTGTTTCACAGCTCATCAATGTAGCTAGACGTCTGGTTGCCTTTAGCTAGGATCGAAACCCGGCTGAATTGGTGTCAGTTGGACATTCTACCCCTAAACCGTTGGTGCATAACAGGGATGAAGGTGAATTTAAACATATTTATTTTGGGATAAACACAGGTGACTGACAGAACTTGATTCACTTTACCGAAGAGTCTTGCATTATTAGCAGTAATAGTCACTGTTTACAAACTCACACTTTCTCCCCAGAGAGCTCAATGGAGGTATAGATTTGTATAGAAAAAGAAATGATTATATCTTTCATACAATGAAGTCCAGCTTCCCTTATTGTATAATGCTTTGGCATTTTAATATTGAGTACTTTCTCTCATTATGCTTTTTTGTGCTATATATATATATATACATACATGACTACAAGTCCATAACTATATATATATATATATATATATATATATATATATATAGTTATGCACTTGTAGTCATATAGGTGAACCACAGATTCAGAAAATGAAAAACAGGAAAAGGTGGTATCCTTTCTCACAGTTTACTCAGGGATGCAAGCAACACAAGGGGGTCAATGAAAAACACACAAGACAAATGATCCCAAAATAAAACATTTATTTACATAGAAATACATATATGTATGTATTTGTGCCTGACAAATTGGGGAAACCATGGAATTTTAAGTTGCATTACAAATGTGTATTTATATATACAGAAGCTGGATTTTATTATATGAAATTTAATATATAATCATTTTTTTTTTCTATACAAATCTATATCTACATATGAATATTTAGCTATATTCTATCCATTGTGTGTGCAGTTTTATTCTTTCACTCCATGAAGTGTGATATATGACTCGGGTTTTTAGTATCCAACACACAACACTGAGCTCAGGGTCACTTAGTAGGTTATGCAAAAATTGAATCATTCCCTTGACTATTGTCAGAAACATCAGGTCATGCCTGTGACCTGACCTTTTCTACTCTCGCCTGTATGCAGGTCCTAAGGAACAAATCTTGTGACTCTGAAAAGGAGAAATAACCATGACATTCTAGACACATCCACACACAATGAAAAGAAAAAGAACTTTGCACCAATGAAAACATGCATAAATTATTTTTGAAAACTGACAAAAAATGAGAAAATAAACAGTAATTACTGGTATCTCTTAGCAACACAGTAATTGCTGGAAGGTCTGTCTATGAAACTTTATAGTTGGGATGCTAAAAATAACATCAATGAGCGAAGTGATAAATTTTATGTTTGTATTAATCTTAGATATTTATATTAATAATTTCTATAGTAAAATCATTTCCAATATATATATATATATATATAATAGAAGTGAAAGGTTTGTCACTTAGTTAATTGATGTTACCAACACCACCCTGACTTCAGGGTTTCGTAGACACACACACCAAGAATCACTCCACCCACTCGTCAGGAGTATCAGCAATTATACTTCTCACTTTTTCTTTTTTATTTGAACTTTTTATTGGTGCAAGTTTTTTCTTTACCCCCCCACCACACCCAATGTATGTCAACATGCATGTGAGTGCTTGTGCCCATTTGTATGTATGTGTAGACTGTCATAATTATTTGTCCTTTTGATTGTTTTTTCCTTCTCTGTACACTCATTCCTTATTTGTTTTTTTTTGGGTTTTTTGGATGTCAAAATGGCCACAATTGTAGCCATTTTGACATCCAGACTTCCAGTTGTGTGTGTGTGTGCGTGCAAATATATAGAAAAATAGGGAAGAACACGTTAGGTAAATAATCTGAAGTTCTTTAGTATTTTTGTTATTATTTAAAAAAAAAAAAAAACGGTGCTCAATACAAAAGTAGAACCTAAATTATAATTATTTTTTAAAAATATTTTAAAAAAATAATTATAAAATGTATATAGTACACAATAAAATCCAAAACTACCTCATATGAGTAATGGACTTATTTCAACTGTCAATCTTATTCAAGCCCAGAATAAACTGAGTTCGTAGTTGAATAAAATTTTTTGTCGTTTGAAAGAAGCCTATTTCCCATATGAGGTAATTTTAGATTTTATTGTGTACTAATTATGTGTTCTCTAATAGTAAATACATTGACCTCTTTTTGTGGATCAGTTTTAATATTTTGTTACTAGGATCAACTTGGATTATATACCAATGGATTTATTACCTTTATTATATATATTTATTTCTGTCATATTTGTGATATATAACTCCTATGAGATATATGCACACACACACATTTTTCTGTGTATTTAGAGCATACATTTTATATATGAAGTGTCCATTCAATGGCAGATTATTTAATTCTTTCTAGCAAATGTCATTGTGTTTTGCTCCCAGATTGAAGGAATGATTGTTGGCTTAAACTCATGAAAACCTTGAACAATTCTCATCACCATCAAAGCTAAGTGCTTGCATATTGACAGTCTCTGTTATCAAACTCTCTCTTAATAACTTAATATTTTTTCCATTTCAAAGTTGAAAGATTTTTAAGGACAAGTGCTTGGGCCAGGCAGTCGATTGGGTGGGGGGCATTTTTATATGAGGAAAGATTGAAAAGTTTTCTCTGTAATCCACTTCTAAAAATCAAATCAAATGATAAAACATTGCTTGGGTCTAAGCCTTTTTTGGTACCACCTTCTATTAAGAGAAGTTTCTTGGTTTCTTAAAACTTATTCAAACTTGAGCTATCATTAAACAAGGAAACAAACAATTTTAAAAACATTTGATCATAACTAAATCAAAAGTTTTTTTTTTTTGTTTTTTTTTGTTTCTTTTTTGTTTTTTGTGGGATATGATGAGTGAGAATGTAGGATTAATGCATCCCTTAATAATTTCTATAGATGCTTTTAGTATTTGCTATATCACTAGATATGGAATCATTAGAGGGAATAAAAGTTTGGATGGATTTCTTTCATAAATCCTAGCCATAATATTCCAGGTTCCATAAAGAGCTAGTATTCAAATAATTTCTAATTAAATCCTATAATAAAATCATTTGCAATGAATTTTGATAGATGCTTTTAGTATTTGCTATATCACTAGATATGGAATCATTAAAAGGAAGGAAAGTTTGGATGGATTTGTTTCATAAATCCTAGCCATAATATTCCAGGTTGCATAAAGAGCTAGTATTCTCTCTCACACACACACACACACACACACACACACACATATATATTCTTGTTTAAACCAACAACCTTTCAACACACTATATTATTGTCTTGATAACATACAATAAAATATTTGTTGTTGTTGCTCAGTGGAACTTAATCAATAGATATAACCTTTTGGTAGCTAACTGAACATAATATTGTTACTAATAGAATTTTGCTAAACATTATATTTTATTTTGCTACACTAAGCACTCTCTCTTTGATTTTTCATTGCAATTAGCGGCCAGGGAACTTAAAGAAGTGCATAAAAAACAATAATTTTTCACGCAAACTTAAGTACCTTCTAGCACTCTACATATCCAGCAGTTTCGTATAACTTTGATGGAATCTTAACCACCCCACAGTTACAGTCCAAAGGAAACGTTTAAATGTCCTTATAAACATCTATGATCCAGTTCTTGACCTTTCTTAGGCAACTACTTCACCTAGTGTAAAATAATAGAGAAAAATATCAAAAGTGACAAATAACACTTAAAACATGCAGTATGTACAATAAACACTTTTCTATATCCGTACCTTCTAAACATTTCAATTTGTTATTTACATACACAATTAGATTTTGAAGGCTGGTTGTGTGAATATATAGGACAAACGTTCAAATAAACTAATTTAATCTTTTCATTCAAGACTTTTCACACATCCACTGTTCTCTTTAGAGCATTTCCCCATGCGCAAAATTATCTTCGTATAAATAAAACAGTTCTATTTATTTTCTCTCAATCCTGACAAAATCTGATAAAGCGTGTGCGTTTAACAAAAATACATTAGCAAAAATTAAAATTTTCTTTTTTGGTTCAAGAATCAGAGCATTTTACCAAAGACAAATGCCACTACCCATAAAGAAAACATCTTTCCTTCTCCCATACCAGTTTCCAGAATATCAATCCACCAATCTTTCTTTAAAGACAACACAACAAAGTAGGAGGCATGGAGGTGTAATGTATAGTGGCTCAGATTAAGGAATCAGAGAGCAGAGTTCAAATTCCATTTCAATCCATTACATGCTAATATCCTTGGGAAAGGTATGGATCCTCTTCTTCTCCCTCCAGCTATGGGTAAATAGCTGTATGGACCAAGTTCTCTAGCCTTGGATGGCAGCTGGTCTACTGCAGAAAGAAATGGCAACCTATTGCTGGAAGAAATCTGCCTCATTAGTCATGTATCAAAAGATACATGATAGCCTAAGCGTGTATCACACATGGCACATAACTGACTGACTGATTGACTTTCCAGTCGAATCCATTACATTCACTTACATGCTAATACCCTTGGGATAGGTATAAATCTTTTTCTTTTCCCCCCATCCCAGCTTTGGGTAAATAGCAGGATGGACTAGGTTCTCTAGCCTTGGATGGCAGCTGGTCTCCCACAGAAAGAAATATCAACCTACTGCAGGAAAAAATCTGCCTTGTCAGTCATGTATCGAAAGGTACGTGATCACCTAAGCATGTATCATGTATGGCACATTTCATTAACTCCCACTGATCATTTTTTTAAATTCTACTTAAACTGTTGAATAATTTGGGTTTCTTCAAATTTAATTTCATTCCAGCTAAGAAAAACTGTTGGCTAAAATAGTATTTTTCCGGTATACAAAAGTTTCCAGAATTTTTTTTATTAGTTAACTAATATATAAATTGATTAATGATCAAAATATGTTTCTTGACATTCTAAAGCCTCATGCCAATGTTTTACATGTTTTTATCTTGATAAAATAATTAACTTCAAACATTAAGGCTGTCAATGAAATTTTGTACATCAACGATATCTTTAAATTTTTGATTATTAGGTTGGTGCAAAAATAATGACGTAATAATGTCGTTTTTTGACTTATTTTTTAATCTCAAAAAACGACATTATTACCAACCTAATACATAAAGAATGCTTCATTGATTCAAAGAAATAATAATAAATTCAATAACATCAAATCTTGCAAACGTACTCATATTCCATTAGTTCTATGAGCCCGTGTGACTTATTTCCTTGCAAATTTTTTTAAACTAATGCAAACGTTATATATATATATGGAACCAACAGTGAACTTTGACCATGTGCAGGTTTTTTGAATTTCAGTTGAATTCTTTATCTTTGGCTAGAAATGTATCTATTGAGACATAATTTCGAGTCTTATTTTTGACGATTTAATATGCCCTAAAAGTTTAAGTAATTTAAGATTCTATCAAACAAATGGGAGGCTTTGTTATATTTTGTAGCGTTTTGGTATTCTCAGTTCTTTGTGGCCAGTATGTTTTTTGTTTACTAATTTCATTTATTCTCTAAATAAAAGCCCCAAGAGCCACTTTAGGTAGAAGGTTACTGAATGATGTTGTATGAGCATAAGAATTAATTTGTGTTTTTTTTTTGTTTTTTTGTTTTTTTTTTTTATCAACCTTTTTGAAGGTTATTTAAAGCCCAAAAATATTTTCAGATTGTTAGAAGTTTTTGGAGATAGTAATGATTCACTGATACAATTTCTACTAATTAACCCATAGCCGGGAGGAGAAGAGGGAGATTCATAGCTTTCCCAAGGGTAATTGCACATAAGGGAATATAACATTGGAATTTGGCTCTCTAATTTCAAATTCAAAGTCATTGTTCATTACACCACCTGGTATTCTCAAGCAGTCACCCATCTAGGTACTGATCACGCTCAACATTGCTTAACTTTAGTGATTGTACAAGAATAGGTGTTTCAATATGATATGGCCAGAAGCCCATTATGGGAAGAAATAAGAAGTGCAATTTATAAGTATGTGTAACAGTTAACTCTTGACTTGAAAAGGTGAAGATTGTAGTGTTTGGGAAAATATCCTCTCAGAAGTCTGTCCCACAAGGTAGCAGTTCTTAGAAAGAAACTATGCAAATGGAATTTCCTTCTTAGTAATGGAATATAAAGAAATGAGGATGGTTTTTCCCCAGTCTATGTGGCATAACCGGTTTTAGCTTTCAAGGTCAGAACTCATAGAACTGAGGTATGTTGCTCATCAGAATATTTGCCATGGAAATAGCGATAAACAAGTGTGAGATTTGTGACATTAAACACATAATCTGATTCTATATTACAAAGTTTATATTTCCATGTGATGCAATGAAATCTATATATTAGGACTCTATCTATGGACATATGTTGTTCCTAATTTGCATAAATGACTTTCCTGATGTCTTCAGCTCTTAATTTTGTATCTGTATCCTGGGTATGACGATAAACTGCATCTGCACCATGGGTAAGATGATAAACTATGTCCAACAGCAAGGTCTCTGATCAGGAGGCTTTCAGGAGTGTGGAACCTCTTAATTGCTGGTGTCCCCAGGTCCACCCTAACCTGGGGTGGTAGCACCTGTTATGGGCAAATAGTTGACCCCCACAACCTGACTCAAAAGACTATGAAAATGTAAAAATAGATTTTAATACCAGAAATACTTTGTAAAAAAAAAAATTAGTATCACCAATAAATATTTGAAAAAAGAAAATATTACCAGCAATAAAAATATTGTCAGCATTAAATAACCCATTGAGGTTAATATGCCACAAAACAAACCAAACTATACATTTTTGAAAAAAAATATTACCAGCTATACATTTTTTGAAAAAAAAAAAAAAGGAAATTTTATCAGCATTAAATAACCCATTGTGGTTGATATGCCCTAAAACAAACCAAACCAATTCTGTATCTATGCTGATGACACACCTCTTTACTCTTGCCTTATTAGGAAGTCTAATCGGTTCAATAAAGTCAAATTGGCAACTGATCTAAAAAATGACCAATAATCTATTGTTAACTGGGGCAAGAAATGGCTTGTTAATTTTAGTGCCTCCAAAACTGCTCTCTTTTGATTGTCTGAGACCACCATTTTTGCCTTTGGTCAACATGGCTGATGCTAACCTCCAGGAGAGAGACTCATGCCTTCTCAAGCATGAAGTGGAAATATTATATTGAATCAACTGCTAGGTTTGCTTCTAAGAAAATTTGTTCACTGTGTCATTCCAAACATTTTTTATCACCAGAATCTATAAATCTACTATTCATCCATTGAATATTGCTGCCATGTCTGGTTTGGTGCTTCTGCTCTATATTTAGAAACTCTTGATAAAATATAAAGAAGAATCTATAATGTTATTAGTTCTGAGCTGGCATCTCAGCTTCATCCACTTTCCTGCCATTGTAACTAGCTTCCTTTGCCTTTTCTGTAGATATTTTCATGTTAATTGTTCTGATGACCTTTCCTCTTTGGTACCTAGACTTTATAAATTTAAGCCATAATATAGCTTCCCTCTGCCTTTTTCTATATTTTCATGGCAATTGTTCTGATGAGCTTTCCTCTTTGGTACATAGACTTTATGAATTTAAGTGCCATACTAGATTGGCAGTTATGTCTCATTATTTTACAGTAGAAATGACTTGATGTTCTATGCTAACTGTTTTTTCTTTCACACTTCTCACTTATGGAATGTCAGTCATCATCATCTTGATTTCTGTTCTTTTATTGTCCTCTCTCCTTAATAATGTTTTTCTGTGTTTTGTTTTTTTTTTTTTCTCATTCTCTCACACTCAGTAACCATTTGCATCTTAGCGGCTTTATTGTCTTGCTTGAGATGAAAGAATCTGTCTTTCATATATTTTGTCTTTACTGTGTCATGGCACTATTTTAGATTTTATCATCATTTCATTTTTTTTCTACAAATTGCCCATCACTTTTCAATTTTTTAAAATCATTTCACCCCAAGCAAGGCAGTAATGCCACTAGTATGCAGGGGGTTACAGGGAGTGAAAGAGAATGAGAAAACTGAGAATAAGAAGGATTGAGGAAAGGACAAAAAGTGAATGGGATTCAAGAAGACAGAAGATAGTGATTGACGTTGCATTTAAAATTTTAAAGATTGTAGTTATCATGGAAACACGAGAATTTCACAGGCAGGAAGAATGATAAAAGAAACCATTGGAATAAAAGTGGTGAGTGCATCTAGCTAGTTTAACACTAAAAAGGTGGGACCTAGATTCCAATCTAATAGCACATTCATGTATTCAGGGTATCCAAGGAAAAAAGCTCATCAGAGCAGTTGCCATTCGGTAATTTAGTGCAATTACATGATTATTAAAAACTGACAGTTTGTGACCCACTTATACAAATTCAAGAACTTGTTTAATAAAGTTTATTGCAAACAATTTTTATATTTAATGACAATTATATCTGCTCTATATTCCTAGATTCAGATTGTTTGTTTTTTTAGGTTTGTTTTTAGTCGTTTGTATTGAAAAGCTAGTTTTGTGACAGTTTTGGAGGCTACTGCTGTCATCATTAGTGAGTGAAATGTCATTTGCAGAGGCTAAATTTGAAATAATTTGACCTGCAAAAGAATTATACAGACTAACATGCCAGCAGAATAAGGCCGATTATTTCAGCTGTTTTGCTATGCTGCTGCTCTAGGATAATGAAATTTACCTAAAATATCCAAGTTTTAACAAGTGGGGTCAAGTCATACACTCAAATTCAATGGTTGAAGTTATGAAAGTTTCAGTCTGCAAATTATGACTTTGAGATCTTTTCCAACAATTTGTGGTAAAAAAAAAAATGTCAAATTTCATAAACTTTGCTTTTTTTTTTTTTTTTTTTATGTAAAACTTGAATTTTTACTCAAATCATACCACATATGATATGGGCACTTCAGTGTGGTGTAATGGTTAACTAAATAGTGAGTTGGATCCTCACTGGGTGCCCCATATTTTCAGCTTTGTGCTACATCTAAGCTGTGCTTAGAAAATCACCATACCAGATGTTTTTTTTACTATTTTCAATTCTAAGCAATAGTCTTGCTTCAAAAGAAGTTAACAACCTTCCAACATGGACCACTTTATTCTGCAAGTTTTACATAAGATTAATCCTTTGCCATTTTACTCCAGTTTTGAGAATTACAGATCTCTGTTGTTATATTTCAACACATTATTCTTGTCTCCTTAGCAAGTTAAGTATCAACTGTTTGTTTTCAACAAAAATACTTCAATCTGTCCTTCACTACCTTTGAGAAAGATTCTTTCCTTTCACCCTTTCTTTGATTGTATCTCCACCCATACTCTGGGTGTTCAGTCTTGAGTGATTATCTCTCTCTTTGACAGACACTCAGTTTCCACCCTCATTAAAATAAACAACAACACAAAAGAAACATGGGAATGAATCCAACGAGGAAAAGGGAAAAAAAAAAGATTATGCCGAATCAGGACGTCACTGCATAAACATCATTAAATTCTCATGTGTTAAGTTATTAATGGAAAGAGAATAGCCAGTTTTTCCTCCCATTTCCATAAAGTGTATAAGTCCAGGCTTACAATACACATGGATATCCGTGCTTTTCTAATGGGAAGTGAGGAGTCTGGACTTACCCCATGTCACACTTTCTATCGAGAATATTTTCTCTCTTTCTCTCTCTGCTCAGAAGTTGCATTGTTGTTGTCATTTAATAATTCTCTTGGGTTGTGCTGCAAGTTGTTAATCACTTTCTGATTTTCTCCTCATCATGAACGGGATTTTCTTACATCAACAAAACCATCAACTAAAGTAAGTCTATCATTTATAAATACACAAATTTACATATTTAACATACTTTACTGTGAAATAGTCTGACAATTATTTTTTAAGACTTTTTTTTTTTTGTTTAATGTTTATGCATTCTTTTTATAGATAAAGATATTTAAGTAAATGCTCTGTTTATAATAAACAGTATTAACAACATTTACCTGCTTGAATGTCCAAAAAATTTTCATAAAAAATATGCATCCTACGACAAGAATCAAACCTGCATCCTATACGGAACCGTCATATAGCCTGACGTACCTTAATTGTTTGGGCCACAGAGGAGCATTCGGTTAGCAAGGTAGATTTTACTGTATTTAAACTTCAATCTTCCATGAATCCCTCGCGTACATTCATATCTGCTCAATGCGTATCCAAATGTAAACAAATGATGTCACACGTTATGAAATGGACAAAGTCCGACAATTATTTAAGATATTTTTTGGATATGCATTGAGCAGATATGAATGAATGAGAGAAAATCATGGAGAATTGTGTTTAAAAACAGTAAAATCGACCTTGCTAATCAAATGCTCCTCTGTGGCCCAATCAGTAAAAGCATGTCAGGCTATATTACGGTTCCGTACAGGATACGGGTTCGATTCCTGTTAGAGGACACTTATTTTCTATGAAAATTTCTTGGGCATTCAGGCTGGTAAATGTTGTTAATACTGTTTATTATAAAACAGAGCATTTACTTAAATATTTGTATCTATAAAAAGAATGTATAAACATAAAAAAAAATGTCTTAAAAAATACTTTACTGTATAAATTTATTTTGTCTGTTCAGTTATCCCCTACAAAAACATCTTCAAACAACCTTGACAAGTGTTCACTAGCCAGTTTAGAATATTTTACATAGTGAAACATAAAAATTTTATGTATATAAAGCGTTGAAAATGGATAATTTGTATCTGTAACATGCTTCTTTTGAACACAAGTATAGGTTTATCCTTGTTTCCTGTTTAGGATTGGGTTTCTGGTTCCTTCTAGAGTCTACTTCAGTTCTATACTTCTAACATCTCCACCTAAACTCTGAAATTTTATTTACTATTTATTTATTTCTCAATAAGAGTAGATAACGTCACCTGTCATCCATTTCACACTCCTCCCCTGTCTTTTGAATAGGAGTAAAGACTTATCGTTTGTTTCCTGTTTAGGATTGAGTTTCTGGTTACTTCTAGATTCTACTTCAGTTCTATACTTCTAACATCTCCACCTAAACTCTGAAATTATGTTTATTATTTATTTTTTTTGTTTTTGTTTTATTTTTCTCCTCAATAGAAGTAGATAGGTTCATCGAGAGTAGAGATTTTTCCCTTGTTCCCTGTTTAGGACTGGGTATCTGGTTTCATCTAGAGTTTTTTTTCGTTCTTTTTCTCTCCCAGTAGCCCCTTGCATCTTTGTGGCATTATCACCTTGATTGGGGTAAATTGATATCTTTTGATGCTATGACATCCTTCTTTGTTCTGGTTCTCCCATCCATTCGCTCTTTCATTAAGTAAGTTGCTCACTGCTTCCATATTTTTTATTTTTTTTATTTTTTTTTTATTTTTTTTTTTTTTTGTCTTCATTATGTCATGTGAGTGTTAAATTTTCAAAACCCTATTTCCTTTTTATATCTCAGAAATTTCAACACCTTATTTCTGATTGCATCAATTTTTTCTTATATGCAAATTGGCAATATGATTATTATCTCTGCTTTTTTTTTTTCCAGACTAATATCTTCATCTCTACTCATTGACTTTCTTTATTTCTTTATGAGTATGTTGCACCTTGTGGTTATCTCACATTTATAATTTTCGTCTTTTCGTTTTCCTTATTTTTTTTACTTTTTTCATTCATAGAATACATTTCTTGCTTGCTTAACAAAATCATGAAAATTAGGAAGATCAAATTTGTTTTTATCAAGGAATTTACTTTATTTTAACCTCTAAAATGAGTCTTTAACAACCAGATATCATCTTCTGTGATATCTGCATTTATATTGTGTTTAAAAACCATAGGAATAAAAGCAGCAATTTACAAAAAAAAAAAAAAAAGTATGTCATCATGAAAATACTTCAGCTCAAAACTTGAGATACATTGAAGGTAATTAAAACACTTTTTTTTTTTAATCATTTCACCCCAAGCAAGACAATAAAGCCACTAAGATGTACAGGGTTACTGACTGTTAGAGAATATGAGAAAAAACACTATTAAGGAAAGAGAATAATAAAAGAATTAAGACAGAAGACAATGATGATTGACATGGCATAAAAAGTTTTGAAAATCAAAGTTGACTGGGAAGCAAGAAGCTGGAGAGTTCCTCAAGTGAGAAGTGGGAGAGATGAAACTGTTGGCATAGGTTATATCTCACAGTTTCACCTGTAAAATGATGAGACCTAACTGCCAATCTAGTACTGTACTTAAATTCATAAGGTCAAGGTACCATAGTGGAAAGTTCATCAGAACAATTACTATGAAAGTAATTATAGAAAAGCAGTGAGAAAGTGATTAAAGTTGAGATGACAGGTCAGGATTAATATCATTGCAGATTCTTCATTATTTATCATTTATCAAATTGCACCAAATCCCTAAGTAGTTAATGTATATCATCCTTGGAAATCTTTAGTCCAAAAAATCTTAACTTTTACCTGACTACATGTGCCAATGGCAGATAAACATTCATGTTGGCCACTAAACAAAAAGCCTGATCATCATTGGAGTTTATCATATGGAACTATTTTTACCTCAATTGAAATTAATTCCTTTAAAAACAAACAATTTCATGAAACACTTTAAATAGAAAAGTTATTGTGTGTGTGTGTGTATAAAAAATAGAGGAAAGCTACATCAGGTATTTGAGAGTAATCCTTTGGGCACTAAAAAGAAAACACCAATATAATTTTTACATTCTCATTACACTTTGACAAGCATTAGAACACTAAGATGGTAACTTTCAATCTTTTACAGAATTTGAATATCTCTCCCTCTTCCATGATAGTTCTTTGCTCACAGCACTAACCAACAAGTGAGCTTCTTGAGAGAGGACAAACTGGAAGATCAACAAGTGGTTCTTTGCAGAATTACCCATAGTATTGCACATAAAGTTCACATTGTCTGTAACAATCCTGGTGGACTGCAACACTGTCTAGGTGCTATACATGTTGGTCAACTGGGACATGTTCTAACAGGATTCTACTCCCTCTCACATGACCCATAATTGGCTGGGCAAGAATTTTATGATCCTCTCATGCCCAACATGTGGCCTCCTATTTCTTCTGGAGTATGACATCTGTGGCACCATCAACTTGTGGACCCATAGTACCAAGAACTCGTTGAAGGCTACCTTACAGATACAATTCAATAGCCAACATGACTGAAAACCACTTGATCTGGACATGCGATCACTTCTAAGGTTACATTGCTTCTCCTCAAGGCTGAGGACAGGTTGATTGATTAACTTTCCCTCTTTTTATCACTTGAACATAGATGTGCTTTTTTTTTTTAAAAAAAATATATATATATTGATTGATTTATTTACACTATTTACATTGTTCATCTTTATTGCCATATTCACAATATTTTAGCCATTGTATGCTCCAGCCATTTTCCTGTGACTGGAATTTTGCTCCAGCCATTTTCCTGTGACTGGAATTTTGAACTGAACCCTTTATTTCATCCAGCAGGGTATATTGTTCTAATTCTATATGCCAGGCCTCTTCTGGATGCCTCAGTTATCTCCCTTTAATTCAACTCTCCAAGTTTTTGTTCACCATTGCAGTAACAGGTATTGAACTCGCAACTCTTCGAGTCAAGTCACTGGATCCACCCAACACTTTTATCCACTGGGCCATGTGTCCTTGAGGACATCAGCATATAAATATGAAAATTTAAGGAATCAGCACATAATTTATTGAAACAGTATCTATAAACAACAAACAAAATGTCCTTAGCAACTAGAAGAATTTAGAAACACTATTGTATATTCATTTGGTCAAGTGAAAAATTATGTCAGTTACTTTGTTTGAAGAGAATATTTTCATGTGTAGAAATAATGTTTGTATTGTTGTGCTGACAGATTAGCTTTTCTAAATTCTTTTAGTTGCTAACATTTTGTTTGTTGTTTATAGGTACTATGTTTCAATAAATTGATTTTGTTTTTTTGCCTTGGAAAAAGTCTACACTGGGTGAAACATGTCAGCTAAAACAATAGTTTTCCTATTGTCTTTTTCCTTAATGCATATTGTCTTTTTCTACAGGTTAATTCTGAGAAATCTTTACACAGATGTTTTAGTTTTTACTTTAATAAATATTTGTTGTGGCTTTTGAAGTTCACCTTTGTTAACATGATCTTGTTTTATGGGTAGAACAATCAAAATTAAAATCCAACATTTGAAATCCTAAGACGAGCATGATGAATTGCTAGTAAACAAAGTAAGAAAATACAAACATTTAGTTTATTTTAGGTAAACTTTTTCTAAAGATTGGTTTGGTTTGGTCTGTTTTACAGCATATCAACTACAATGGGTTATTTAATGTCGACAAAATTTCCTTTTTTTTTTTTTTTTTTTTTTTTTTTTTTTAAAAAAATGTATAGCTGGTAATTTTTTCAGAAATGTATAGCTGGTAATAATTTTTTGTTTTTCAAAAATGTATAGTTCGTTTTGTTTTGTGGCATATTAACTTCGATAGGTTATTTAATGCTGGCAAGATTTTTATTGCTGGTAATATTTTCTTTTTTCAAAAATTGCTGATACTATTTTTTTTTTTTTTCCTTTTTTACAAAGAGTATTTCTGGTATTAAAACCTATTTTTACACTTTCATAGTTTTTTGAGTCAGGTTGTGGTGGGGGTCAACTATTTGCCCATAGCTGGGACCCTAACAAATGCTACCACACCTGATCAGGGTGGACCTGGGAACACCAGCAATTAAGAGGTTGTTCCACGCTCCTCAAAACCTCCTGATCAGAGGCCTTGCTGTCGGATGTAGTTTATCTTATTACACATGGCACTTTTTCTAAAGATTCAATAGTGGTAATGTAATGTCAATTAATTTCCCAAACAACATCATTGATGGTTATTTCCATTAATAGTTTTTCTCCAACATTAATTTATTTTGCTTATAACGTAATGACAGATTTGTTGATTTTGGTGCAATCGGACACAATGGGTGAACAGATAAATTCAAAATTGAGTTGGTTTTTTTTTAAGTTGGGTGTTAACAATAGATAAGTGAAACATGTTTTAAAAGACGGCAAATCTCAGCTGGTTGAGCAAAAATACACAAAGTCAGCTTTGATATCTGCAAATGGGAAATATATTCTAATTCAACGGAATAAATTTGCAGGACATAATCAGTTTTTGCAATTTAAGACAACAACAAAGGAATTGGGATAAAAAGGACTGCATTTATTTGATGTCTTTTATTTATGCAGGTCCACTTTAGCTTTCTTTTCTTTTTTTTCTTTCATTGTTTTTCATCTTTTATTTTTGAATTTTTCCTTTTCTCTATTTTTACAAAAACAATTTATAATGAAAACTCTAATTGAAAATGATTGTCAATGCAATTTCTTTCTTAAGAATAACTTTCAAGATATTTCTATAGTAAAAATCATGTTTCAGTGCATTTCTATAGTAAAAAATCATGTTTCAGTGCATTTCTATAGTAAAAATCATTTTTCAGTGCATTTCTATAGTAAAACTCCTCTTCAATGAATTCCTATAGTAAAACTCCTCTTCAATGAATTTCTATAGTAAAACTCCTCTTCAATGAATTTCTATAGTAAAACTCCTCTTCAATGAATTTCTGTAGTAAAAATCATTTTCCAAAGAATTTCTGTAATAAAAATCATTTTTCGATGCAGCCTGTTGTAAAACAAAAAAAAGTCCTCTTTCAATGCATTTTTATACTAAGACTCTTCTTTCAATGCATTGCTATAGTAAAACTCCTTTTTTTTCAATCCATTGCTATAGTAAAACTCCTTTTTTTTCAATCCATTGCTATAGTAAAACTCCTTTTTTTTTCAATGCATTGCTATAGTAAAACTTTTTTCAATGATTTCTATAGTAAAACATTTTTCAATGCATTCCTATAGTAAAAATCATTAACAATTCTTTTTTTGTCATAAAACTGATTGATCAGTTTAATTCTATAGAAAAAAAATTCAGGAAATTATTTGTAGGTATTTTTAAGTAAATAATTTCTAATTATTAGGTTGGTGCAAAAATTATAACATTTTTTGATGTATTTTTTAATGTCAAAAAACGATATTATTTTTGCACCAACCTAATAATTTCAAGCTCAAAATGTATAGAATTGATTTTCACCTAATTTATCCTAACATCAGGTAATTTAATCTTTTATTTAAACTGAATTTGATTCCCTCAGTAAACCATAATATAGAACGTCTGGCTGCACAAGTCAGCCAAACAACTTTGGTGAAATCATTTTTCTAAATGGGTTTGGTAGCTGTCTATCTGACCTTTTGTAAATAACTTGCTTCTCTTATCTAAAACACAAAATATCTCTTCCACACCCTTTTATTTATTTATTTTTATATATATATATATATATATATATATATATATATATATATATATACAAACACACATATATACACTCATTGTCCTTTCAGTTATGATGTATCTCAACTGAGTTAGTGTGATCATTTCCTCTCTTATCAATGTTGTAGTACAATTGCATTATATTCTGTCACTAAATCCTAATTCTTTTACTTTTGTCTGCATAATCTCTTGTGCTAGGTTAGTGAGGTTTCTTATCAGTTTGTAATAAAGAGAAAGCACATTCTGGTCATAGTTGAACCATTGTTTTAAACAAGAGCACAGATCGAATTACAGATATTTGTTTTTCTCAGGCAAGGTAATAAAACCACTAACATAATAAGCAGTCTATTTTAGAACACTAGTTGTCATATATTTAGATTTTTTAGACAAAATAAAAATAAGGGTACATCCCAAGCTTGTCACATAATAGCCTTCCACTGTTCTTATTACTCCAAGTGATACTATTTGACAAGAATCCTTTTTACTTCTGATAACAATCATTCAACAAAACTAAATTCATTCTTCAATTATTTTTAGTCCAATTTTTCAAGCATCTCAGACTAAACTCTCGTCACATATGTGAAGAATGAAAACAAGATAGCATTTATATTACACAATATTTATTTTTTTCAACACAGCCACCATTTTGTTTATGCACTAAACTCATTTATGAACATTAAGCCTATAACTCAAGCCTTATATATATATATATATATATATATATATATATATATATATACTAGCAGCATGGCCTGGCGTTGCCCGTGCTTGATTAAAAAATCGTACGACTCATACAGCAATTGCTATCACTTTACTTAAAATATTTTTGCCGTGCTGATGTTGCTACATGCCTTACTTCTTGCCTATCTCACACTGCAAATTTTTTCTAAGCTCTATACTAAACATTAAATCTGTTATGAAAAAAGAACTAAACAAAATGAACACAAAACGATCAGCTTTAAAAAAGGACCCATAACTGGAAAAACAGAATGAAAAAAAAAATGTTAACAACAAATACTTTTTCACACTCAACCCAATTCTGTGGAATCAGAATCAACATTGAGTTTAAGCAAGCGAATGAGCCAATTGCAGTAAAGTGCCATGCAGATTTAAATTTTTCCCACTTGTGACGAATGTAGCTATCAATTACTTTTTTGCATGCTAGCATACTAGTTAACATTCGTGTCAGTCAGCTGTTGGCTCTCATACTGGCCAATAGAATCTTCCTGCCTATTTGTGGCAGCCAGCTATAGGCTCTCACTCTGGCCAGTAGAAAATAGCCGCAAACTACATGAAAACTGCCGTAGAAGCATGAAAAAATCAATTATTTCAACTATCGATTGGAGATGGGAAATGCAAAGTCGGTCTTGGCCTTCCCACTAACTTGGAGCTTGTGCATGTAAATTTTGGTGCAAATTTGTCAAAAATTGCGGTCATGCATTCGTTACACACACACATCCTGCCTTTTATTATATATATATATATATATATATATATATATATATATATATAGGCAGCAATTTTTCATTGATGCATCTTTCATTAAATAATATAGACAAGTTTTGTCTATTTATTTTAAGTAAGTTCCTTTCATATTGTCTGATAAGCTTAATAATGTTATCATTGAAACCTAACCTGAACAAAATAAACTATGAAATCTCCACAAATATTCTTAAATGCCTATAATTGATAACAGAAGCCATTGGTTTATGCCAATGGCTTCCCATACTTAATACTTCTCGTTTTCACTCTCGCGCAGTCATGTGTGACATCATGAGCTGCAATGCGATACACAAGTTAGTTGTTGCTTTGAAATTTTTCATGCAACAAAAACAGACTATCATTATTGTTTTGTCCATGTATTGTTTGATATATTGAAATGTTATTGTCATCTT